>JAEQBH010001847.1:0-120700 GCA_016808115.1 Tetrastigma voinierianum | reverse complement strand
AATTTTGAGTTATTTAAAGTCTTTTAACCAAATATTTCTTTGAAATGAATTAACATACATTGGTGAAGTGATCACCAAAAAGGGTTCAGTTATAAAAAAGCTCGTTCTCATATGAGAACAAGCTTTACAACGTTATATAGTGATTTTATCTCTTTAAGATACGTAGCCAGATTCAAATTTTGTGCGAGAAAGGATCTGAGATGAAATAAATAAATCTAATATAATTATAAAAGCTAGTTCCGTATTATGGTAATTTCCACGAGAATCAACAGTGAACAAGGAGGCTCCAATTTATCCTAAATGGCCTTTCTCAAAATGCACCCTCATCACATAAAAATGCTTTGGATGGCAACTCTGCAATGCCCAATTTTGAAGTGCACGTGCCTATCATGATCAGAGATCAGTTTGATGATTGTGGTATGAAAGACAAAACAAGTAATAGATGTAGAAGAGTTCGATCGAGGACGGTTAGAAAACGAATAATAATAATATTAATAATAATAATAATAGTTGCTCAAGGCTCCCAAGCAAGCGACTGGACCACCCAATTAATTGCATTTTATTTTTCGGTACCAAGTAGGAGTTCTCATCAAGCCTCTTATAAACATGGAGAGGAGACCGCAAATCACAAAAGAATCAATAACATAGAAGGACATTTAAGTTTAACCAACCCACACACCCACTGGAGTATCAAAGTCTATGGGAATGGGGTTCTGAGTTTGGTGGCTTTATTAATGTCACCAAGGCTGATTCTTTTGTGTGCTTTTTCTTCTTCATTTTTTTTTTTTTTTTATTTCTTTCACTTCGTAGGACACAAGTAAGCAAACCCTTTAATACCAACCATATTTATGAAGTATCGACGATAGTACAAGTTACTCCCTCTGTTTAAACATAACTGTCATTTAAAAAGTTTTTACCATACATATATTAAAAAAATTATTAAAACACACTCTCTCCAAAAAAAAAAAACTAAAATTATCATTTTTTTCTCATTAACTCTTTATCTTCTCCCAAATATTATCATTTTTTCTCATTTACTCTTTATCTTTATCTAAAAAAATTTATAAAACATATGTGATCAAAATATTACAATTATTAGTAATCCATATTAAAAAATGTTTTGTACTTGTTGAAATAACTTAGAAAATTGAAAAATCAATTACCAAGGTAATTTAATAGAATAAGGGTAAACTAAGAAAAAAATAATAAATTCTTAATTTTTAAAACGAGATAAATAAAACAAAACAAACTCTCTAAAAGCGACATGTATTTTAAACAGAAATTGTGGGATAAATGTTGACATTAGAACAAGGGTAACAGTAATGTATCCCAACAGCAAAACAACACATTAGGCTTGCATAAATGTTGTCCGTTCACATTCTCGTACAAGTAAATTTCAACATTATCAGATGGGAATCAAATATTTCTTATCATTCCTGCATAATTTGCCACATTCAGCTTCAAACTGATCTCCAATTTACTTCCAAGTTTCTTATCACAGAAAGGAATCAAAGATTATTCTTATTTTGACATTAAGGTCATGAATGTATGTATATTCAATTATTCCACCATCACTACTATTCCCTTCTAAAATCCTATTATTTAAGATCCAACATTTTTGCTAGGTCCGTCCCTCCACCTGTTGCAATCTAAATGTCTAAGCTAATTGTTTCCTAATGATTTTCCTTGGAGTCTCACCTAGGGAGATTGGGGAGACATGCCAGGCATGATGGAAAACACCATTTAGTTACAAGTTACAACTCAATATAATAGAGATGAACAAACAGCTTTACTTTTGTCAAGTAGAACACATCACAAACATTCTCAGATATTTCTTAATGGGGTTAAGAATCAATCCTTCATTTGCATCAGAAATCAACTTGTACCATGAGCCAAGTACATCAATCCATTAGTGAATATAACGATCAATTTTATACAATATAACATGTGCCTTGATTGATAGGTTCCCAAGTAAGGGTAACTTCGCCCATACACACTGAGTCGATATCCAGATCAAAGCTCACTGAACAAAGAAATTACAACCAGGCGTCTTTTATCGAAATTATCACATATCAACCGGTAAAAAAAGAAAATAATGAAAGTTTTTAACAGAGACGCGAGAAGGATGATTTGAACTTGTTTGGCATTAATATATGAGCACTCACAAGGAAAGGATGCTGGCAAACCCCACACTCAATGGTCTCTGATCCTGAGCTAGGAACTTGGACCTGCAGTAATAATCAAGCATTACAACCACCACGCTTATAACATTTCATGTATTAAATTTATCTTACATTTAACATTCAGAATTTCAAACCTGTAAATGGACAGTTGCAATGGGACGAGCAACTTCCTTCATACGCCTCCCAGATCCATCCGACTTGGGCCTGCAGTAAAATCATAGCTCTCAGAACATGAGAAATAAATACCTTTCAACCTATTCCAATTGGAAGGTGTTTGATACTCTAAGATGAACTAGCAGCATAATATCTTGACTTATCCAACCAACGCACCTACCAACAGGAAGACATTAAATAAGTTTTCTGAACAAGGGCCAATTTTTGTGACTATACGAAGCCTAATCAAACAGTGTCATTATGCGACATAATGGATGAATGGTTGAAGAGTTAATTCTGGTATGTTTGAACACTAGATCAGATACAGAATCTGATCACACGCAGTTCCGCCCGAGTAAAGTCCGACCAGTTAAGCTTGAGGTTGAATACTGAAAATTTGGCTGGACTAATAACTAAAGCTCTTACCTAAAGTGTTGACCACTTTGTTTTCTTTATTCTTTATTTATTATTTGTTCTCTTCTTCTGAAAGGACCCTTTCGGTTCTTTATTCATCAAATCAAATCTAGATTGTGCTATCAGCCCCACCCCAACCCCTTCTCCACTCGGGCCAGGCAACCTATCACAAGTTCAAGGGCATTAAATTGAACATTCTGGAGACAAGCAATAATTATCAGCATTAGCTGAGATATGGATTAATTATAGAAGGTGTCAAGTAAAGAATTGCCATTAAGCACATTAACTGAGATGGATTTTTATAATGTCGTGGATGTGTCGGGTTGGCGCACGCGTGTACCTCGACTAATCCCACGAGGCCTGAGAGACGAGTTTTGTGAGGTATGAAGGTGCCAAGTAAAGGAGAATACAAAGCCATTAGTGAGCTTGAAAATATCTACTAGTTTAATTTTGAAGAACCTGTAGTCAATGTACATATACAAAATGCATAACAGGATAATGGATGGGACCATAGGCTGAAGCATATGCAACTACCACCCCTTATCTAAAACAAAATACTCCAGCAAAGAAGATTACCTGATGATCCCTTGCGATTTCTCTCCATCTCCTCCTGTCACAAATCACCACCATCAGGACAAACAACATAAGAAGTGACATACAGGCATATAAAGGAGGAATAGATGCTCCTGAGTGGCTAAATAAATCTAGGATCCAATATTTTATTTTCAAGACTGCAAAGCATTTCCAAGTTAAATGAAATGTAGTGAAAATCCAAATTTGTTCATGGGTATCATATCTATTACAATAATCAACGGCTTCAGATCTACCATGTTCGGAAAGGAGACCATAAGAAGGGTCAATGGGATTTCGCTGTGAATTATTATTGCTCCGGTGATCTGAAACCAAGCTCTGGTGGAGCAAATTACAAAGATGTCATAATGGACGATGTGATCAGATCACATACTTTCCATGGAATTTAACACTAGGTATTTGCATGTATATGTAATAATGTGAATGAATTGATTTTTTCCAAAGGATGGGGAACAGAACAAGAGGAGGCTTGTGACAAGATGAACAGGTTAGAAGAGACCCATCAATCAGAAGGTAAGAGAAAGAAAGCTGCAGGTAAGCACATCAAGGAAGAGGAATAGGAACAGAAGAAGGCGTGGATCTCATAGTCTCTAGTAGTAACTTTCATAACATTGGTTCAACCTCAGACAAAGAGATCCAAACATCTTCACTTCAGAAGCTAACTATCATGAATTTATAGAAGGCCAAATCAGTTAATCAGGCTGATGAGGTAAGAAACGAGTTATAATTCCACTTAAACAGGCCCAGACTCATCTAACTGAAATAATTGTCAGCCTTGAGAATTGCCATGCAAAAAAATTCCTCTATTTAAATAACTTTTTCTTTTGGTAGGTAAACAAGTATATTAATAAGGACCAAACCCCAGGTATATATAGGTTGTATACAAGAGAAGCAAAAAACTACCTACCTACCAAAAACTTGGGAAAAACTACATGATGCACATTAATAAATTTACAAGCGGGTACTCCCCCTCATTCAATCAGCCAGCCCAAGATGTGATGGAAGAAATAAATGATTGGCACTATCTATCTTAAGAAGGATTTAGGTTATAGCGTCACTCTGTTCTTTCCTTCCATACTGCACTCACTACCTACTGTGCAGAGAAGTTTAGGACATCCATCATTAAGTCCTTAATCAGAAGTGGGCAAGTGCCATTCCACTCTGACAAAGCTGTGAGAGAGCCCAGATATCTCCAGATTGAACGAAAATACAGAGACTAAGTCGTCTAAATTTTCCTCCTTTTTTGCACATCGGGCATCTGTTGACTGAAAACCCTTTCTATACAGTTGGTCCCTATGATGGCATTTTTCCCACCAAACCTCCCAAGTGAACACACTTACTGGGCGGGACAACTATTCAGTAGGAATGTGCCCGGTATTTATCCGTTCACGTTTTCCATGTATAATTTTGCCTTGACTGTGTACTAGCCTTTCTTATCCACAACCATGAGAGATTTTGTCCTCACTCCCTTTGCCTCACACAGTTGCCATTGATAGAGCGGATTAGCCACAGGCTTCATCCAGTTCCCAATCATTGAGCGGCCTAAAGAACCTCCATCCACCTTCCACCCCTCGAAGATTCTCACACTTCCCTTATCATTTTTCTTGTGCTGCAGTAGTTGCATAAGGGGTTGGGAATAAATTTGCAAAAGCGGATTCTCCCTATTCACTTATCTTCCCAAAATCTAATTCCAACCCCATTACCCCTATTAGCTTGCAGTCATGTTTCATTTGGTGACCTTCTTTCATGCCCTTCCATAGTCCCACCCAAAGCTCCCTTTGGCTCCTCTAAAAGCTCCCAGCTTCTAGACCACTTTTATCTTGATCAGTTTCTTCCACAGTCCTTATCTTCTGTGGCCAATCTCAATCCATTTGCAAGCAATGATTTGTTCCACTTCCTAGTCTTTTACTCAAACCCACCACTTCATTGCTTTTAAGCGGTACCCAATTCTGATGATCTTTCTGTCCAGGTTTCCCCACCCTAAAAGAAAATCCCTTTAGTTTTCAATCTTAACTTTACCCCTGTGAAATAATCTGTACAGCGGCATTATTTTTTTCAGTTCTTCTGTACAACGGCATTATAAGATGGGCAATTAGAGAGTGTGCTCTCAATCAAGAGGATTAGTCTTCCTTTTTTTATGTGTTGCCTTTTCCAAAGGCGCTAGCTTTCTAAACCTACTCCACCATCCCACACCTGGATTGATTTACGCTTCATTCCTATAGGAAGGCCTAAGTAAGTGATAGGCAATTTCCCTTTTCAGCAACCCAATTCAACAGCCAGATCCTCTAGGTTCTCGACTGTCCCAACCAACAGGATTGAGCTGTTTTCCCAGTTTATTTTTAGACTAGAGATGGCTTCAAACCATAACAAGACCCAACTTAGATAGGCTAACAATTCCCTGGTGTCATTGCAAAAGACTAAAGTGTCGTCTGCAAACAGCAAATGTGTGTATCTCTTCTCCTTGCTTACAATGCAATATTGAGCCAGCCAAGAACCCCCTAAGGCAACCTTATCTGGGTTCTTCCATTCTATAACAAAAGGTATGGAGAAAGGGGGTCTCCTTGCCTCAACCCCTTAGTGCTATTAAAAAAAACCTTCAAGGCTGCCATTGATTCAATACTGAGAAATGTTGTTATGCATTGTTTAATCCATACGATCGCAGTTCCAAAACCCATCTTTTGCATCACCTTTTAAAATACATTTCTAGTTGTTATGGTCTTATGCCTTTCTTGTGTATCCTAACTGCGAGCACCCCCTTTTCCTTCCTTTTCAGCATTGTATCAATGATTTCATTCGCCAGCAATGAGGCATCCATGATCTGCCTTCCTTCAACGAATGTATTTTGAGCTTTATTTATCAACTTATGCATCACCTTTTTTTTTAGTCTGTTGCAGACTATAATAAGCTTATTTTCTACCAAACTTATTGGCCCTGGGTCCTCTCGTAGACGCCCTCCCCTTTTTCGGCACTAGCACCAAAAGGCATTAAGGTTTTTTGACAAACTCTCTCTCCCTAGAATCGTAGATTCATCGAAAATAGCCTCTGTCTTTCAGCTGCCACTTTATCTCCCGGCTCGTGCCAAAGGCCATCGTAAAGCCATCGGACACAGACCTTATCCCCAGCTGAGGAGGTTGTCAAAGAGATGTGCCATTTGTGAGAAGGGGTCTTCCATTTTAGGCGCATCATTCTCATTAATCCTTTGAAAGGTCAAGTCATCTATATTTGCTCTCCATTCCCCTATGTCCTTCAACAACGACTCAAAGGCACCCACTATCCCAAGTTTTAAATCTACATCCTGGTACCAATTTCTCTGTTTATCTTCATCTTGATTATATATAGTTCCCTCTTTTGAGGAAATTTGTGCAAGTTCTATGGTACAGAACCCATGTTTCTATCACCTTCCTTCAACCAAATTTCCCATTATTTTTGTCTCCAATGCACTTCTTCCAGCAAGGCCCAACGTTTAAAATCATTCACAGCTTCTACCTTTAGCTCTCTTTCACTTAAAGCAAGAGGATTCCTTTCTTCTAAAACATCCCAAGCTTTAACTTTCTTCAGTACTTCCTTTTTTTTTCTCCTCTAGATTTCCAAACGAGGTTTTTGTTCCATATTTTTAGTTGGTTTTTCAAAGCTTTCGGCTTTCTATTATCACACACTTAGCTGTACCTCTCACCTCGCAAGCTCCTCCACCGCTCCTCAACTAAAGTCTTGAGGCCTCCCTCCTTCAACCACATATTCTCAAATCCAAAAGGTGAGGGTCCTTTTACTATGCACCTACCTCCCTCCAGTAGGATTGGGTGATGATCTGATAGAGTTTTGGGCAACAAGCTATGATTTGCACTACCAAAAAGCGTTTCCCGATCATCTGTGATTAGAAACCTATCCAACCTTGCTATTCGGCTATTGTTCAAGCCCCCTTTCCATGTGTATTGCCCTCCTCGAAGCGGAATATCTTTTAGTTCAAGCTCATCTATGATTTGTGAGAACTTTCTCATGACACTTGTTAATCTCCCCACCCTATTCCTTTCTTCAGGAAATCTTAGAGCGTGTTGAAATCCCCACCTATGCGCCCTTGCCATCTTCCTCTAATAGCACCCAGTTCCTCCCAAAGCCAGCTCTCTCACTCCTATCACGAAAGCACTTTCGTATCCACGTGTCATTATTATCCTCCTTAGCTTAAAATGGCAGGGTGTGTGAATTTCTACAGATACTCCTCCTTTCGGAAAATTTGGAGAACTACGAGTCCACATAATAAGGATTCCCCACAGGGCTCAATTGCATCAACACCGTACTTTTATAAATCTTCGACTCTAGACTTCTCACCCATTTCACTATCCACTTCCAACTTAGTTTCCTGAAAAAATACTAATTCCACCCTCTATGTTTTTATGAAGGCCTTTATTACTTTCCTTTTCGCGTGATCATTTACCCCTCTAACATACCAGAAAAGGATTCGAACCTTTCATTGCACTTCCTTTGTAATCTACCCCTCATCCCTCTCAGACACTTTCCTTTTAGCCCTCTCCTTTTCTGCACTATCCACTATAGCTTTTCATATCTCTATCAAACCGTTGTCCTACTGTACACCTTTCCTCTCTGCCGTCGATCTTCTTCCACCCCCACATTTTGTGTCAATGCCAGCACTTCATTTCATACCTGACCCAGGTGTTCCTAGTTGCCAAACATGAGACAACTCTCCTCCCCAGTATGGTGTTCTCATCTTCTGATGGCTACTCTTTCCCTTTCCCCTCCTCCATCACTACCCGACTCCTTCCCTTTTGGTATAAACTCTATTATTTCTCCCCTCAGATGTAAGTTATGGGGTTTTGAAATTCCCCTCCCTTTTCTTGTCTGGTTCGAAACCCACCTGACCAAAAAGCCCCTCCTCTTCGATACCTCAGTCAAAAAGTGAAAGGGAAGAGGAATGAGGATAATAGGTCTCGTCATTTACATACCTCTACTGTTTTTCCCTTTCATGCTGGATCTTCTCCACGCTACTTCCTCCCGGAAATTTTTCCTGCCTTGATGTACTCCTAGGGCTTAATTCCCTCCCCTTCGAAACTACCCTTCGAAACTGTTTTATGAGCTACAGTTTGTTGCATGGACTTGGGCTCCCATGGGCAGCCACCACTAGCCCTGCTTCTAGGCCCACAATACTTTGCCCAGTGACTAAAAGTCTTTTGGACTCAGCCTTAGGATGGGGCTTGGCCATGAGCCAAGCCCTGGCCCCGATCGTGCGGGCTTGGGCAGCCATGTCTGACTAGGCGAGCCCCATTGGTGGGCCATGGCCGTTGGATGGAAGACCCATGGCTGGCCCAAAATTCTGCCCTTGAGAAGACAAGTTTGGCCTTTGCCTTTTCTTTCCTTGGAAGTAATGCCACCTTCTTCCTGGCCACTCGCTTGCTGGCCTTCCCCTTTTCTACCCTTCAGTCTTTTCTTTCGTCCCATCTGTCCTTTCTACTGTACGAACGTTGTTTGCAGAAGAACACTCACTTTCTCTAACGCATGTTGTTTCTACATCCTCATCCTCCCTTCCCTTTTGCACCTAGATTTTTTTTTCCTTGGATGGGTACACCTCTGTACTTTTCAACGGAATTTCCCACCATATCTAAAGCTCAAAACTTCCCCCTTGGGTCTTGCCTTCCTGGCTTTACCTAAAATTCTTGCCAATGACCTTAACCCTTAAATGTCTCCTTGTCTATTGCCACAAAACCCCCCCACAGCTATCACATATCTTTTTAGAATCTCCTTCCTCCATAGATGCAACGGCTTTCCCCACCACCTGCTATCCACAGCCTTCACTTCCTCTTGCTCGTCGTCGAGAGAGTCGCTTGCCTATTTTCCTAGCTCCCTACCAAACAGAATCTCAGAGTACCCATAGCCTCCCTGTGTAGACTTTCCTCTACATCTATCTAGATTGTACTCTGAATCTGGTCCTACAACTATTCTTATCTAGACATAAAGGCTCTTCCGTACCTAACACCCCCTCTCTTAATCCCTTTCCTGCATTCTCCTCCTTCAATTTAGTAGAAATTTCCTTTTCTTTTTCTACTTTCCTCCCTTCTTCCATCCCTTTAACCCCTAGCTCTCTCAGTTTCTCAACCAACAAATGCCAGCCCCCAATCAGTCCCCTCCCTTCTGGTAAAAGACTGTTTTTTGCCCTCCCCATTTGATACTGAGCACATCAAATATTTGCCTGCTTCATTTCTATTGTTCTCCACCCTGTAATATCTGCCTTTCTCCTTCCATTCAAAAAACCTTATTGTTGCCTGCTTCCCACCTGCAGCATTGTTCGATGCACTTGAGAGGCAACATACAAGCCTTCTTCTCCAAATCAGATCCAGGTGACTGCTCTTTTCTTCTTTCCGTTAAATACCTTTGGTGATCCTCCTATACCCCCAACTGAGGATTTCGAGGGGACTTTTTGGTTCTATAGAAGAGGGACACCTCTTTCTTTTCCCTGTCATTTCATCAATTCATTGCAGAGCACTCCTTTTCTAGGTGTATGAAGCATCAGGATAGAATAGGCTTATCAATATTAGCTCTATTTAAACTTAAAATCTCAGATTGTGACATGAAAATTAATGAGGCATAAAACACAAATTTAAAGTTACAATTACAAGTCACCTGAATTTTTCCGGAATCCTCATGGAAGCTTTACCGCAATACAGGTCTGTTGGCTGCTTCCTTGGCATTGCACTCAACCTTTGGTCACTTCAGCCTGCAATGTAAACATGAAATCAATAGATCTGAAGATATTTGTAAGATATACAGCATGTATGTAAAGTGTGCTCCCTATCATCAAGTAATAATTACATTTGCGTCTTAATAGTTGTGAGTCTAACAGTGCGACTTCACATTTGTAGTTATAAGATCTGTTAATGTTAAAGATGAAGAGGGTGGAGGTAGGAGGATTGGTTTAGGGGGTTTGACTCTAAGAAGCCCTAAAGACTTTGCTGAAGTTTTTTCAAGGATGATCTCTAGGGCCATTACCAAAAGAAGAAAAAGCTTCTCTACAAGGATTAGATTCAGTGGTCCTGTCCTTGCTACTGGAAGGGGTAGAAGCTAGCTGCCAAAAGGAGGGCCTTGACGGTTTCAGAGAGGGAAAGCTAAACTTCGATTACAACAGTAGCCAAGTTCGGAAGGTACCTCTTGCGCTCAGTTTTTTCTACAAAAGCAAATCTGGTTTCAATCTTCCCCAAATGAAAGGGGGTGCCAGGTGATGGTGAATTGTTCACAAAAGTTGGGAGAGTCTATGGAGTGGCCCTTTCAACAAAATTTGATGATTTTCTCAAGGCTAAGGTTGGCCCTGTTCAGAGCAAAAAGCCTTCGAAGACTAGTTTTCCTTTTGACAGGTGGAGTGAGAGTGAATCAGTGTGTTGTATGTTGGGAATGCCAATTATTTTAACATAATGCAATTTCTTAACCAGTGCTTGGCGAACAATGAGGAGACTCCTTGAATGAAGCTCTGTTTTTACCTACTTAAAAAGGAGCAGGCTAGTTACCATTGGACAAAGGGAACCTTTTGTTGTAATTGTTGGGGTTGTGATTTTGTAATTTAAATTAACTTGCAACAAGAGTGGTGGAAAGGGTTATGCAGGAATAGGGTGCATGTTTTTCAAGCACTTATAAGACTGATGCCGAAATATAGGGCCCAATAGCAGACTGTTTCAGAAGGAAGTGATTCAAGATAAATCTGCTTGAGGTGAGAATAGTGGTCTCCACACTTTGCCCGGCACAGTGCATAGATTTCTTCTAACAAGTGGGAGATGCATGGCGGGGGGCTACTCAGGCCACATGGATAAGAGACCCGGGAGCAAAAAGAATCTACAGTAACAAAAAGAGACAAATGGGAGAAAGAAAAGTATCCGCCCGGAAGTTACAGGTGGCGGTAAGGCAAATCTATTTAACTGTTCAATTACAGTGGAAGGTCTCACCATGCGTTGCTCCAATGACCCTTTGCAGGGAGATTTTGGAAGCAGGGGAGAGGGCTTCACATGCACCAGGCTGCATGGGGTTTGCAGGATTGCGACAAGCAGGTAATGTGTTTAGGACTGGAAGATTGAGGCTGCAGCAAGTGTGTGGCACCCGAAGGCTTTTGTGGGAAGGCTGTAACCCAGGTCGCAACAGGTTAATGGGGCCATTGGAAAAGCCAGTCCTTTATTACAGGGTCAGCTTGGGCACGTTGGGTTTGCTAGCCCATCTAAAAAATTGTGCCTTGGCAAGAAAATACTCATTAGGAAAGGGCCACAGGTCCTTTAAATGTAATTTGAGCTAAGATGACAGAAAGACTTACTCCCCGCTTCCTTGTCAGCCCATGAGGTGTAGCACAGACCTTGCTTCAGAGCATTCTGAGAGAGAATCTAAATGTTTTAAAGACCTAGTTTGGTTTGGTTTCTCTCTGTGAGGCTGATCTTTGACCCAAGTCGATCAAGCAGAAGGGCCTTGTGGGAGTTCTTGTTGCTCTTTCCATCTCAATGAAGCCTTGATGGCAAGGATTGCTCTTTCCCAATGAGCAATGAATACCCTTTCTTCTCTTTTGGGGATTAGTCTCTTGCTTCTCCTTTTTCCTCTCCACCCTACCAATAATTTGAATAAAGCTCTCAACTTTACGTGAAGGAGGCTGGTTTGTTGAGGGGGACACAGTTAATGACAAAGGTCCAGCAAATCCTCATTCCAGAAGAGGGAGTTGATACCTTGCTATAATCTTGATGGGTAAAGGTATGTGATCAAATACAACATCATTGAGATCGGAAATCTAGCCAAAAGGAGTAGTCCAAACAAACGACATCATTGATATCGGAAATTTAGGCGGGGAGAAAAGGAATAATGATCTACTTTCTAACCAGGTTGTGTTCATATAATTGCGGAAACCATTTGCTACCCAGAATAGTTTCAGCAAGCTATTCTCCTTTCACAAATTTTGGGGCTTCTGGTAAATTATGTTGAAGAGAATTTGGGCCTTTTACAGAAAAACTGGAACCATGAACAAGAGAACTAAACAAATAAACAAGAAAAAAATCGAAAAATGTAAGCAATTTTTCGACCGAGGCGAATCAGAAGCTTGAATTTGGGTTCCATCTTTGTCTAATAGAAAATGCAGTTTTAATTATAGACTTAAAGACATAAGTATGATATCAAAATAGCTTATAACCATATAAATTGGAGTTTTTGTGCATAGTTCAAGGAAAATAGGATCTGGCTCAAATGAATTTAGGAAATAGTCGATGAGTATCTTATACAATACTCATTTTCTACACTCCATGTTTAACTCATATTTAGTAGTTTATGGTATTAATAAAATTGTTCTAATGCCCTGTTGGTTTGTTTGTGCTCAGGCTTGACATTTGGTCACCTAAGGGAAATGAACTGAAAGACATCCAAGAACAAGCTGAGATGCACCAAGAATGAGGGCTTCACTAGAAGGAAGGAGCTAATCTCTTGCAATGGGAGGTTCATCCGCGCGCAGCAGCCGACAATTGCAAAGGGAGTTACAAAGAGTTTCAAGCAACAAAGCAGCAGAAAGCTCAAGGCCCGCAATTGCATGACTCACACAATTGGCAGCTTTTGTCGCGCAATTACCATGAGACTCACGCAATTGGTTGAATAATGTCAAAAGCAATTGCTTTCCCTTTTTAAATCAAAGTCTCTTCATTATCACGATTCGTGATCATCCTGATTCTGGCGAATCATCACAACAGCTTTTTCTCGGGCCTGAAGCAATTGAAGCCATTTTGCTGCCAATTTGGAGTGAATATAGAGAGAACCTCTACCAGGGGGCTAGTGACACCGCGCCAAGCGGAGAGTGATACGCTGAGCGAGGAAGAGAGAGGGAGGATCTTTCCAGCAGGCAACAGAGGTGAGATGTTTGCCGCTGTTTTTCTCTCATCTTTACTTTAAGCTATGTCTTTTCTTTTCATGATGATTGTAGCACTCTTAGCATGTTCTAAGTTTCATATTCTAGGGTTTTGATGTAGCCTATGCTATAATACGATGGATTAATCTTTATTTATATATTTGATGATGTTTTTGCGTTGTTTCATTAAATGTCTATTTTGGTTCCCAATGACATGTATGCCAATAATTGGCCACTATTAGCATGCTTTAACTATTAGTTGGAGATCAGAGATGATAATCAATAGGGATATATGGTAGGATGTGTCGAATCAGCAGTAAGAGATACGGTTTTGTCGTAATGTGGCACTTGGGGTTTGGAGGTTAATGCATCCCCAATGTTCTAGGGTTTGAGCATAAATGCAATACAGCTAGGCTCTTGGGATAGGGAGTGTTGTTGTAGCTAGAAAGATACCATCAATAAAGGGACCCTGAAATCATCATTGGAATCTTTTGAGAAAGTATCCATCAGCTTTAGCTAGGTAATGAAAGTCAAACTCTAGAGCCCTAGTAATGTGGACGTGAAGAAATACACTTAAAGAGACTTTTTCTAGCTTTGATGATTAACTTCATTTAGATTTGGGGCTGAAACAATATTTCATGCAATTACAGATAAAGTTCGAATTAGCTAATTCGATTGCTTAACAATCAAAACTCATACATTAGAACTTAACACTTGACTCACCACTATATTTCCAACTCCCGACACATGCACTTTATGACGATTAGTTCTACTTGAAGATTTCTAAACATATTTAGCAACCATCATAGATCAAATGGTGTATATATACAACACACTTTTTGTCTAGGGGACTAGTTTCTTTTCAAAGCTTTTTCAAGCTGAGGGGTTTTGAGATAAGAAAACCTTTGTCTCCTCGTTTGTTCATTTTGGTTATGGAATCTCTCTCCACTTTACCCTTTAAGGCAAGTAAGGTGGTTTATGGAATCTCATTTTGGTTTATCTATACAACACACACTTTTTTGTCTAGGAGGCCTTTGGTTTCTTCAAGCGTTTGCAAAGCTCAAGGATTTTGAGACAAAGAAAACCTTTGTCTCCCTTGTTTGTTGTTCATTTAGTCATGGAATCTCTCTCACTTTACCCTTTAGGCAAAGTAAAGGTGGTTTTATAGATTGATTCGTCCCGAGAGGGCACGGTGGGAGTAAGGGTGCCCATTTATTTGTTCATATGATACCCTCATTCCTTTGAGAAGAGGATTGGGGAAAACTAGGGTGAAGGAACATGAGATATCTTAACAAGGCCTACTCTCCAAAGGGGTGGTGTTTCACGATAGAAAGAGTGACTTTTGAATGATATAGTGGGGCTAAGCATGGGGAACAAGAGGGAAGGTGTTGCTATCGCAAAGTGAGAGAGGGGTATGGTTTGGGGTAGTGGACAGCTATTTGGAGATGGTGGCCTCTTGTCAATACCAGGTTGGCCTTTATGATTGGAAATAGGCAGAGAGTGAAGTTTTGGAGGGATGCTTGGTGTGGAAAGGCACCCTTGAGTATTTTCTTTCATTTCTTATTTGCTATTGTGGTGCCGAAGGAGGCTTGGTTGAGAGACTATTAGAGTGGGCTAGAAGAGGGAGAATAATGGCACCCCATCTTTACTAGACACTTCAATTATTGGTAAGTGGAGGATGTGGAGAGGCTATTGGCCCAACTTTGTAAGATAACTCCGTTGATGAGGTGGAGGGCACTTTGAGGTAGCCAGTTGACGTCTTCTCGAGTTAAGTCCAATGTACAAGCTTTAAACAAAACTACTTGAGTCTCTTTTCCTTGGTAGCTAGTGTGTGGAGGTCTTGTGTGGCTAACCTAAAGGTTTGCTTCTTCACTTGTAGAGGAGAATGCAGGGCAAGTGCCTCCTCTCACCTACTTAAAGACAGACTTTGCTCTTGCCAGCAGTGTTATACCTTTGTCCGCGAGGAGTGAGGAAACCTACGAACCACCTTCTCCTTGATTGGCCAAGACAAGGCTATTGTAAGAGCTACTCTTTCCCTCTTTTGGCATTTATGGAGCAAGCCAGTTTAGTCTGGACACTTCTGCGGGTTGGGAATGGTCTTTGGGTTGGGAAAAACGAGAAAAAGTGCGGCAAGCAAGACCTTTATATTTATTTTAGTCAATTTCAAATTCTAGGAACGGATTTGTATTTAGGGATAAGATATTATCCATACAAAGGTTGACGGCTTCTATTTTTCTACCCCAGGTCAAAAAGACCAAGTTATCTACATTGAATAGTCCTTTAACCAGCTAAGTTTATTGATGGGGTGGGGTGTAAGTGATTCGGAGGCCTTTTTCGACATCCTATCTTCCTTTGTGCAGCTTGAGGGCTTAATTGCCCATTCTTATAATTTTGAAGAATTAAACTGTTAGCATTTTTTTGCAATATACATTCTCTTTTATTGGTTAAAAAAAACCTCAACTTTTGTGATTCTAGTAAGGAAAATCAAGAGCACCTAAGTCGAGTCTTCATATGGTTTGAAGCATGTTCAAGGCTAAAGCACTATCTGAAGAAAGGTGGTTCCTAGATGCCCCAATTATGAAGGAGCTTATTGAGGTTCTTAGTTGAAAGGTGGGTGCACCATGCACCCCTAGCCATCTACTTAGGTTTACCACAGGTGGTGGATCATGAGAAGTCTTTTAGGGTTTAGGAAGGTATGGAGGAACAATTCCAAAAAAAGGCTTGCTTCAGGGAAGAGGCAATATCCCTTAAAATGTGTAAGACAAACATCAACAAAAAGGACCATACCTAGCTTACCAATTTACAACAAATCCCTTCTTGTCATTTCTAAAGAGAGGTGACTGAATTGGAAAATATTCGAGCCTAGGTGCGAGAAGGGCTTTGGTTAACAAGCCCCTTTCTAGTTGTTACATGGAAAAATAGAAACAGAGACTTGGCTTTAAAATTTCAAACTTTAACAAGGCTCTCTTAGAAAGAAAATGTTCTTCAAGATTGTGAATAAAGAGATCCTCTTTGGCTTGAGATTGTTGGTAGAGCGGCGAGATGGAAGAAGGAGGTTGGTGCACAAGGAGGTTAGAGAGTATAATAATAGTATGGAAAACAATCAAATATGGGTGGAGGCTTTCAAGAATTAAACATGCTTTAAAGTTGGATCGAAACTATGGTGAAGGAAATCGAAGGATAAATGGTGCGGGAGTAACGCCTTTAAGGGGATTAACTACGAATGTTTATTATATCACTGCTTTTGAGAGATGCTTGGATGGTTAATGCTTGAGATGAAGAGTGGTAACGAGGGAGCCCTAGGGTTTTATTAGACGGCGAATGATTGGGAGTTAAAGGAAGTAGATATTCCCTTTAAAAGGTCATGATCACTCTATCTCCTTGGGTACATTTTTTTTTTTTTTTTTTGGATCGAATCTCCTTGGGTACTTATGATGTGGATGGAAAAAAACAGTGACTTTTCAATTAAGTCTTACCCCTTCAATTATAGGAGAGTTGTCATTCCCTCATGGAACAGTCTGGAACTCCTACGGCTCTAACAAAGGCTAGCTTTTCTTGGAAGCAACTTAGGCAGATTTTTGACTCAAATCACACATCAAAAGAATGGAGTCGTAAGAGCTATTGTAGTCATTCCCTCGATTTAATTACTTTTTGAATGTCTTTTTACGTTTGGAATCTTAAATGTTTTTCTTCTCTTCCCAACTTTCTTGCTTATTAAAAAAATCTTAAATATTTTTCTTAATTGAATAGATTTTTTAATAATGTTTAAGAGCAAATATATACATAGATCATCACTGCTCAAAAAGAAGCCCACCTTCTGTTATGCTAAAAGCGTACAGGAACTTTTCTGAATTAGACCTTGCACCTTTTAAAACTATGCTCTCAACATCAAAGATACTCAGTTCTTTTAATGGAGCTATCCATTTGCCTTACATGCTGGAAATCGAATGTACTTCATTGAATTTCTATTTTGTGTAGTACAACTATCAATATTAATGGATATAGGGCAATCATCAACAGTAATCTAGAAATCAAGTGAAAACAAGAAAAATGATGAAATACTTATTATAAGTTGCATACCATCGATCTGAAACTCGAACTGGCTGAGCGGTTTCATCAGCTGTTAAAGCTATTCTGCCATGAGTACACACTTGTCACAGAAAATATCTCTGGTACCGGCAGTGATGCTCTGTAAATAGAGGCAAACAAGGTTCACCAAATGTAAATATCCAAAGAATATTGATTTTATTTAATGCATAATAACCAATGGGTAAAGCATACCCTACGCACAAAAGCCCCAAAAGTCACATTACAGGCCTGTACACTTGGCTAACTGCTTCATCAAGGGACCTGAAAAAAAACATGGGGAAAAAATGAGAAATTAAATTTCAAGAGGATTAGTTCTTCCCAATATTAAACCTTACTTTCTAGTATGATCAGTCAATTCTGAAGTTGGGAAAAAGACCCTTCTTTTTCTTTCAGGCCAAAGAAAGGATTCTTTAACACTATTTCAGTGAAGTAAGGAGAGCATTGTGATTGCTTCCTATAAAATTTCTGCATTCACTTGTACTCGTTCTAGCTTCCTAAGAAAGGGAACCATTTATACATTTTAACTAAGTAAGGTAGTTTAGGAAACACTTCTTCTTATTCCAAAACAAATTAAAATAAGCAGTTTCAATTTACCAGCACAAGGATTTCAGCCATATGTTGGGTAAGCCATATCTAAAACAAAAGCCAAAAGGACAAGAAAGGAGCTTCAACACTTAACTTTTCTCTTTTTCTTTATTTATATTTTTTTTTAATATATCAGAACTTCCTGAAAAATGATGCACCAGAGTAAACACAACATATGCAGATAGCACCAATCCAGGCAAAAACAAACGCAGGAGAACAAAAACAAAAACAATCTGTCTTTGCTTAGTACTTAATCAATTTACAAACCTAGCATAAGAGAATAACCTATAAAGACACTGGTCTAATTAAGAAAGAATTCATAAAAGGAAATTTTTTTGATCAATAAGAAAAAGAAGTATATATTAAAAGAGACTCTAAAGTAGCACGACCCAAAGGTATAAAGAAAAAGATACCTTACAAATCTTACAAAAACAACGCATCAAACAGTGGAGAAGGTAGCTCCCCCTCAATTAATACCAAGCCAATAATCCATATAAGCATTGATCTAAATATTCAAATTCATAAAGGAAGATTTTTATCAATAAAGTATATTAAAGAAGACTCTAACGTATAGTGACCCAAAGGTACAAAGAAAATACCTTACCATCTTTACAAAAAACAACATCAAACAGTGAAGAAGGTAAAAAAAAGACCTTTCTCCTCTCAATTAACACCCTAGCCAATCAATGAATTGAACCAAGGTCGTTGGACCATCCTCTATAGACAATTTGATCTCCTACCAAAGGAGATCTACAAAAGAAAACTTAAGCTTTTGTATAGACAAAACTTCATACCTAAAAACAACACCGTTCCTTGCCTTTTCAAACTGTGTCAAAGATAAACAAGGTCCCCCTTTCCACACTATTTTTTTTTATCAATTCCACACACTATTTTTTATAAGTGGTTTTTTCCATTCTTTGTCCCCATTGGTACTAGAGCCTACCTTTAATCCCCTCCTATGCCACCCCAGCCCATAGCCATTGAGCCAAACTTAGTGACTCCCCCACTTTCAACGCTATTCTCCAGCCCTTGCTAACAGCCCCTCCACCCCCATAAGGGTATCACCCGGAAGGTTCTGAGATGCCAAAGAGGGAGAGCAATTCCCAAAATCTTGTTGTTGCACATTGGAAGAAAGATGGTTTGTTGTATCCTCATCTTATTGGCATAAACACCTATTAGTACGTGTATCCCTTCTTTGTAGTTGATCTAGAATCAAAAAAATTTCCCCAATTTGCTTCAATGCAAGAAGCATAGCTTTTGGTTGAACCTGAGCTCAAGCATTTGTGAAGTATGAAAAGCAGTAAGATTGTGGTCTTCCCGACACCTTGTATACATGGCTTATAGAAAAATCACCACTCTTTGTCCACGAGGCTTATCTGTAACTCCACTCACGATTTCTTGGGACCTAGCCAAAGAACTCTATGAGCCCCTCCCAAGCATAACTTTTGGTTGAACTTAAGCGCTCCAAACATTTGTCTCGTATGAAAAGCAATAAGATGGTCTAGGTTCTAGCTTATCTTGTACATGGCTTTTATAGAAAAATCACCACTCTTTGTCTTTGTCCACCAAGGCTTATAATCTAATTCATGTACAATTTCTTGGGACCTAGCCATAAAAAAGACTTTTTGTCTTATCGAACGCTCAATCAATTTTATTTTTTCGTTTTTTTTTTATAATTAAATCCACCTTCCAGTCATTGAGATGTCTAATAGAAATGGGATCAGCACCACATCGTCTCTCACTCCAAACATCCCACACCCAAGCCTCCTTGGACAAAGTGATGGAAAATAAAGAGGAAAAAGTGACTCGGGGGTATGCAGCTCTCCACACCACTTATCCTTCAAAATTTCTACCATTTTCCATTACCCACCAAGGGCAGCTTGTTGGTTACAAAGTTTGCTTTCCATAATAACCTAAAGGATAGCGCTAGGTTGTTCTAAGGCCTTGGCATTTAATCCAATGATCACCAGTTCAAATCTCCTCAAGGCAGCGGAGGTTTTACCCGGTAGTTAATTGAGGCCCGGTGTGGTCGAAGTGCTTGGCGAGCCTTTCGAACATCCATAGTTATCAAAAATATATACATATTTTGCTTTCCATAATACCACTCCATGCCCCCACCCTCAAAGTACAAGAGGACAAACCCCCCTCTTCCTTGCCATATTTCCTCTTATAACATCATTCCACAAGGCTCCTTTCTCATTTGCAAACCACCAACTCAGGTTGCAAGAGAAAATCAGAGCCCCGAAAACACCTTTGCTTTTGTCTAAGCACAGTGCCACGCCGATAAGTGTCTTCCACCCTTTGAATATGTTGCTTTCCCACCTGTAACCAATCTTTTATCGATCAGAAACCCCATCCCACTCTACACATGAGTTGTTATAATGAGCACCCAAGGCATTCAAGATGGTAAGTAGTTATCTTCCACCTTACACCCTTGGTCTATTAACTCTTGCGAATTGTCTACTCTACCAATGAAATTGGTTGCTTTTGGCATCATCATAAAAGGAAGATTTGATTGAGCGATAGTTTGCATCTTCAAATGACCTACTATTCCTTTCAATAAGGACAAAGTAAACATAACGGAGGGAACCCTCAAGAATAATACCTTTGTTCCTCACAAAGGTCTTACCAACTTAGAAGAATTCCTTTACAAAGAAATACACGTCATCAAACCACCAGGAAAATGAAAAACCCTCTGTTAGTGATTCTTGAAAGCTTTTGAGACAGGTGAAGGGGCCCAGACACCAACCTCATACAGAGTGCACATTGTAACTCTGTTTGGAATACTCCATCTTCTTCTTTGCAAAGCTCATCAGACTTTAAGATCCTGATTAGAAAAGTTTCAAACGGCTTCACTTTGTTGACATCAATGGGCTCGAACCATGTTTGAGGAAGAGAAAAAATTGACTTTCCCCGAAACTAGAAAGTGCATAAATATTTGATAAAGAAAATTAACCCTCTTGGTTTTCTTCAAGCTCAACCTATCCTCAACATCTGCCTCTAAATAAACTTGAATGTGGTTTTCAAGCTCCATCCTTCCTATTCCGTCAATCATTTATACAAGTGGGGACTCTCTTGTACAGCCCTTCTCCTTGGTCTACTCTAACATCTCAACAACCCTAAGAGTCTTTAGCAATGACAATGAGAATAATATTAACAAGAAGAAGGATTCCTCTATTTTTAATAGGTAAACTCTAACCTCATCCATCCCTTTTACCACTTGAGTGGGCCTCACGAGCAGCAGAAGGATTCTTCTAATGTACATTCATCATCACCTTTCAAAAATTTTAGCCTTACGCCATTATCCACAATGAAACAAGATCTGATTCTAAAACTAAATCAAATTTTGATAACCTTCGCAGCCTCATGGGATTTTCAAGGAGCTTTGAAACACTCCCTAGTTCTAACATCTCGAGGCATCTTTATCATGAAACCATTGTCCCAAAACTCTCTCTCCCTTTTTGTTAGGTTTCTAGTTACTAGAAGTAAGAGAACAGGATCTAGAATGTTAGCTAAATAGATCATAAGAAATGTGATCATTCCACCAACTCTACAGTGTTTGATAACCCACACTTGAGTCAAGCTTCAGAACCCCAAAGTGAAAACAGATTCGGTAGAGGATGACCTGTAAATATCATGTTACTCCCTAGTTTAACATCATTTTTCGTTTTCGAGTCACTTTTCGGTACATTAGATAACCGAAGAACCTTTCATGGCCTGGCCACAGGAATCTCCATGGGGACCCAAACAGGAAGCTAATTACTCCACAACAAACAACCCAGGTAAAGTCAGGGTATCATCAATGACAAGATCAAACCTAGACCACATATGCACTTTTCAAAGATTTCAGCTTTCCAACATTTGCCATGATGGTGCTTACAGATTACTGAGTCACTTTAAACCATCTTTTGCCATCAATTCCCAATATTAGCCCCATCATGTTTATCATTTGTGTTCATTTAATCATCAAGTTCTCCTTCCTGTGATTTCATAAATTTAAAATTAAAAAATGCATGGCAGGAATTTAGTCAATGGCAAGCATGCTTTCTTCATAAAGATGACAAGAACCCCTCATATCCTCCTTCACCCAGTCAAGACAGGGGATTTTCTGATGGTTGTTATTTTCTTATTTAAATGCAAATCTTTCATTACTTTATCTTCCACAGTCAAGAACAACTACATTCAGGATTATTCAAAGTGTCGGGAAAAAAGAACGGTGTTGAGTTCTACACCTTTGTGCATTTTTGGACAATATAGAAGAAAGTGAATCAAAGATCATCAGGAAATGAGAACATTCTTAAGAAAGACCGAAAAGCATGTTATTAGTGATCTGCATATAAGGTGAAGTTATACACAAATGGTGGTTCAATATTTCTAATTATTTTTGTTGATTGGTTAGATTCACACCAAGGAATGATAGTGGTTTTTTATGTTTACTCTTATTTGAACGTCTTTAGGCTTGATGATGTCCCTATGTACTTTAGTGCACTTCTTTTTGCCCTTCTTTTACATTATGGTTGCTTTATTTACCTATCAAAAAAATTATTTATGTGACTTTCCGTACAATTGACATGTAGTAGCATCTAGAACTCGTGACATTTACTTACCGGAAAAATAAGTATTGTAATCTGTATATACACAATCGTCACGATAACATTAAGGCATACTCCATGCACTTAGCATCTAATCAAATTTTAAATCTGTAAGGATGCAAGAATTAAGGTGTGGAACCCATGAAAGGTTCAAATTTAAATTTAATAACTCAAAAGAATTTAAATATAAAATTTCATTTTTTTTTTTTGATAGGCAACCAGAAGAATGTATTACTTAATGTAGACAGGAGGTATGCTAAAGAGGCTCAGAAAGAGCCCAAAATCAACAGGCAAGAAAACGGGAGGTTGTAGCCACAATTCACCACCCCCTAAAGCCTAAACAGACCGCAGAGAAAACAAAGATCGAATTATTGCAGGACTCAAAATCTGTGTAAAATTTGGCCCAAGACCATGAGCAAAAATGAAGAACTTTCATTACTGAGTAAAAGGTTGCTCATTTTCAAGCACTCTATTCCTTCCCTCCAAATTGTCAAGAAAGGCAAATGGGCACTGCAATCCATTCTAGATTTCATTACTAAAAGGCTCCATTTGTTTTTAAAAAAGAAAGTGTGGAGGACAGAAAGATGTATAACTAAAGGGCGCTATTATTTCCCGTGAAGGAGATTTTTTTTCTTCCTTCAAATACATAATTTTAGATATTAGACAGCTAACAAGCATAATAACAATAAAGAACACACTCATTCCCATACTTTCACAATGCATAAGAATACTTCGATAAATCTATAAGAATATCATAGCGTTAAAATAAGAAATGTATAATTAAAATGATGTCATCTCAAATTTCAACATACCCAATGATCTTTTCTCCTCATTTCCAGGCTTCATTAAGTTCATCAATCGGTAAAACCTTTTCTTCTTCTCAGACTACATTTGCTCGGTGCTTGAGAAAAATTCAGAGGCCTGCTTCTACCACCAGCATCTCCTTAATCTATAAATGATGAAGAGAGAAAATCAAGCGGCAAAAATTACAAATAAATAAATGCCACCGGTAGTTCATAAATGCCTTACAGAGTAGTTCCTCTCTCTAGCTTAGATGTAATATTGCTCAATAAGTAGAACATGATCAAATATCAAGTAGGAGCTTGGTCAAAAAAGAGGCACACACAACAAAAGTTACTCCACTAACATTGAGGTAAATGAAACATTCTCCTTCTTCATGCTGTTTTCTAACTTACTAATTTCACAATGCATATCATTTTTTTTTTTTTGATAAGCTGAGAAATGAAAATGATATTATCAAATGTATCATTAGTACTAATTTCACAAAGTTCACGTAAATGTCATTAGCACATGAGGTTTTCTCAAAGGAGGCAGCAAAGCAAAGGTTTCAGTTCAAATTATCGTATCTTTTAACTAGTATTCAAACAAAAATTGCCCACAAAGTAGGCAGACATAAATGATACTTGAATGAGAACTTCCCCAAGATTACAGAAAATGAAACAGGATTTCAAAATATCTAAATTAGGAACTTCAAGGCCTCCCAAACTAATCTTTCAAAAGTATAAAAATGCATGCATAGCTTGAACTCTATGGCTTCATATATATATATATAAATATATATACATATTATCAACCATGAATCGAACTAGGAAAACAACCTGCACTGTGTTGCAGCTGTCACTATGTCAAAATGGTATTAGTGGTATAGCTAGTTGATTGCAGCCCGAATCCGTCTTGGTTCAATATCCACAGAACTTTTGAGACCAAAATGCGAAAGTGATGGATGAGTCAGTACAGCGAAAAGCCCATTTCAGGAAAATTCAACATTTCGGGAAAATTCCACATTTCCAACATAGTATAACATAAGAAAGTATAGTGCTAAAAACTAGGATGATAGAAGGAAATCCCAAAAAGAGAAGCAACCCACTTGCCCATCTGTATTGTCTCAATTGGATATATTCTCAATGTTAGAGGCCGGTCTGCTGGGTTCAAACATGCAATTCCATCCAAACAATCTGAGGAGATGAAATAATAAATCAAAGGTGAGTAAAATTAGGAAATATTCAATTTAAAAAAAAAAAAAAAAGAAGCAAAAGAAAAGCATAGCACTTAAATCATTTACTATGATGAGGGAATTCCAACTCAAATTTTATAGCTTTATAATGTATAAAGCTATACACACTCATTCCAGCAAAAGAATCATGGCAATGCATCACAACCATTTGAATGGTCTACATCAAGAAGCTCCGTAAGTCAATTAGCATTCTAAAAAACAATAAAATAAAGCGCATCGAATATAAATCAAACCAATCAAAAGCTCTATTCTTCAAAGGGGATAAGGAGCAGAGAAAATAAAATGTAGACTATAGCTCTACAGAAGAGACAATCTATTTCTTTCCTTTCCCTTCCCTCATTCTTCCTACATTCAAAAGTCCAAAATGGGCAAAAATCTTCAGATATTGGCAATCAGAGATTCTAGCAGGACAGGACATTAGAACCAAAATTAATGCATATAGAGGGTATGAATTCTCAGTGGCAAAGAATAAGTCTTTATTATAGATCGATCCCCTATAAACTTATAATATAATGAGCAGATTAACCAATTAAGCAATTGACAGAAAGTAATTCAGTTCAGATGAAACAGTTTAAGAATGGCTAAATAATAGAAATAAGGTCATGCAAGTTTTGATAAAACAATGTATATCATAAAATAAATCAATTTGGTGCCAGCTCAAAGATTCTAAGAGAGATCTACTGTGACAACCTAAATCTACAAATGAAAAAACAACCCAATATCATTCCAACTAACCAATATGATCAATCTATCCACTTACATGATGTTTGTTCAATAAAAGGATTCAAAGACCATGCCACATTCTCTCAAACTCATCAATTAACATAACAAAGTAATAATGAGATAAAAGCAAACCCATAGAACCTGACAAAGAACATCCATGGAGCTCTGGCCTCCGCCTTCAGACAATAGCTTGACCCGAAACTTCTGGACCCCACTCTTTACATCTTGCTGGGTCTCCGCCTTGGGCACTGCTCTCACGATCTTGGCAGAAGATGGCTGGTCTTTCCCAGAAGGAAAACTGATTGACCTCCCGTAATCATCAAAACCGACCCAAGTCGACGACTTTGGAGCTGTGCCTCTTGCACCATACGGCTCCACCTTGTTCCCTTAGTAGCATAGACTCATCACCATACCCATCGTCTCGAGGTGAGACCTAGATCATACCTCGACGACACCCGCTATCCGATTTCCTCGGATGTCGGATCCGTCGGTTGCGTGCCGGTTACATACCCTCCATATCTTCCCGAAGTTTCATCAAAATATCCGCCAGTTTGATCAAATTTTGGAGTAGTCTCATACGGATTCTGTGGCGGGCGGAAAGAAGAAGCCTGGTGTTGCCGTACGAAAACCAGTAGGCTGGTTGCTACGATGGATTAGCATTGGAATTAGAATAGAATTGGAAAAGGTGGGGCAGTCGGATTCTGATCGTACTGTGGATAATACGGCGGCTGCGGCGCGGGTTGACGAACCCTGGGCTGAAGGAGGAAAGACGGTTGAGCGATGGATTGAATGACTGCAAACTAGGGCTCGTGAATGACAGGAGCCGTGGAGGGACATTGGGGAGGAAGCTCGGGATTCTGCGGATGAGGAGGATGGGATGATGATTAAACCTTGGGGGTAATCGGAGGAATAACCGGCGGTATTAAGGGAGGTGCGAAGCGTAGGTCGACGGCGAAGGGTTTGGCTGGTGATCGATCGGGACGGATTATTGTGTGGATAGAACCAGGATTAGGGATTTTGAGCTGCTGATACCATTAATAGGAAACAGGGTATGACTCTCTCCTGTTGCATTGCCTTGAATTAGGGTTTGCAACGGGGAGGAGACGTTCAGATAACCAACAGTAACACAATATCCCAAAAGCTATTAGCAGTATATTTCTTCACCTTCTTCTCACGCACATTAAGAGTAAAATAATAATAATTGTGTAGTAATTATGAATATATAAATAAATAGATAATGAAAGAATATCGCAAATTTGGGAGGTCTTGCGTATGTTTACTGACACCAAACTTTTTCCCAATCGTCAGACAGGGATCAATTCTTCTCCGTACAAAACAAAACAAAAAATTTATAATTATCACAAATATTGGTGATACCATAGAAATAAATATAAATTTTAATAATTTAACATTCATAATGATTTTAAAAGAATCTAGCTTCAGTTGGAATACACACTTTCTTGTCTTTGAAATCTGACACAACAGCTGCCTCGAATAAGACAAAGAAAGCAATGAGTACTTTGTTGAAAAACATTAGAAACCATAAGTATCAATTATTTTTAAGATTCTGATTTCTTTGACTATTTTGGTTTCTAGAAATGTTAGAAAAGAAAAATTATAAAGGAATTATTGCGCTTGAATTTTAATACAACTAAAAAGCATAATGATTATTACAATACTCTCTTTCCAGCCACAAATTGATCCAGAAAAATAAGAAAGAAAACAACTTGAAAAGGATTACTGTACATTATATATAACTACTAATAAGAAAACTTACAAATTCACTTAGAAGATAATCTACAATAACTTTTAAAAGCAAATTTTCTAACATCCTTAAAAAAATCTTATAACTAAATATTTGAATGTTGTTTGATTCACTTCTTTATAAATGTGACAATAATCGTAAATATTTAAATTCTAGTCGTCTTCAAATATCTTCCATTAGAATAATTGACTGAACCCGTATATTTGTTATTATAGCAATCATAATAACTATTTTGGAATGCGTTCAATCTGGAGTTTGAAAATTCATTTATAGTAGAAGCTAAAACATCGTCTGTCAGGGTGTAATGAGATGAAAAGCTTATTCGTATTTATTTAGATTTCGGTCGATCAAGCTTTGTTAAAACTTCAGAAATTCATTTGTTCGACCTCGAGAATATTGGTCAGTCGTATTTACGTAACATCATTTAAAAAGCTCTCTTGAGCATCTCGGATTTTGCATATATTATAGATTCCCAACAAAGGAAATTATATCTCTACTTTAGGGATGGCATAAATAATATATTTACATTTTTTGATGTAAAAATCATAAATTTTTATTATTTGTTGTATAAATATATTTATTTTAAAAATAATTAATTTTTAACACAAAAAAAAAAATTGGACGTGGCATGAAATTTTTAAATCCCCATAAAGTATTATAATATGAGAGGATTATACTCTCATCTCCTCCTTCCAACCATTTTTTAACTTGGGATAAAAAAGAATAAAATTTTAAATAATGAGCATGGTCTATCATGATTGTTTTCACCCTCAATACTTTGATCAATTAAATAATAATAATAATAATAATAATAATAATAATAATAATAATAAATAACATAACATAAATTATGAACATTATCTAATTAACTAATAGGTTAGATATTTTCTTTGTTAAGATATGCGAAAATATTTTCTCTCCTTTTTATATAAACGCGTGGATATCAGAATTCGAACACGTATTTCGACTAATCACACAGAGGCTTTTTGGTTAGATCGCTATTGAGTTTGATGGAGGTTATTTTTACTTTACTTTATTTATTACTTGATGCTTTCTTACAATGTTAAATATTATTAATAACAATTTGTTATGTTTTTTTATTTGTGTTTGTGAAAGATGTTTTCAATGAGATTTTACTGTAATTATTAGCTATTTTGATGGGCTTTTTGATTGGATCGCTATTGAGTTTGACGGAGGTTATTGGTTAAGGTTATATCACATTTTCATGATTAGTTGTAGCCCTTAGACGTGGCTATCTGCTACTAAGGTTATTAGGTATGCCCGCTAAGGAGCTAATGCTTTCAATTGTATTTGTTTAATAGTAATCTACGTAGCGATGACCAAAACTAAGGATTATGGAAGTTGTAGTGATTCTTAATGTTGATTTATGTGTTTAGGACTCACGTGGATTTGTTTCCATGATTCATATTCCTCATTTTTATATGATAACAACGAGGGAGACTTGGTTTGAAAATGACAAGATCGATATAGGTGAGCTCAATTCGAGCTCGAGCTTAAGTCGAGTACCTGGTCGGGCTCAGTCGGTCGACTTCGAGCTCAGTCGAAGAACCAGTTCGAGCTCGGTCAATTTCTGGTTTGAGCTTCATTTTCAAGATGTGCGAGAGAGTTTCGGTACAGTCGGATTCAAGCTGTTCGAGTTCACGCTCGAGTTTTCGAGTTTGAGTTGAGCTTTCGGTGAACTCTCAAAAGCTCGACCTTCACATCGATAGCACACCTATCTCAAATTTACATATTCTGTAGTAATTATCGAAGCATTGCCTAAATGTCTACTTCCTACCACCTTGATAATTCCATTGGAGTCTCCCAAGCAACGGCTTGTCTTGAAGCACTTATATGATTAATCGTTCCAATCATCAAAGTCAATTTGAATATTCCCATTAATTAGGTGAATCCATCGAACCCATTTTTTAACCTTATGAGAGAGATTACATCCGCTTTTGTTGTTATGATAATCACTCATAAGCTCTTTTAATTTTGAAACATTGAGGTTAGAGGTGTGATTTGGCAGGCCGTGAGACAATCAATGCACCAGTGGTGGTGGGCTAAAAATTTATAAGAAGCCAAAAAACATGGGACTAAATTGTCTTGGCCCGATTTAAGCGACCCTCACGCTGCAAGCTAGCTTGGCTTTATAAAGGCAGATTTGACCATACAGCAAGGGTGGGAGCTTAACCTAACCACTTCTACCTTACCATCTTACAGAATCAAGCCAATGATGAATCAATGTCGATTGAGAATGCAATCGAATGCCACCTCTCTAAGATAAGTCAAGCTTTCCTATATTGTGCGAGTTGTAATCGCGAAATGTGTGGCGATATATGGAAACCGATGTGTTGACCGATCATCGACCACGATATCACCCAGCGATGATGATTTGGAGGAAAAAATCGAGATAAAATCGGACAATATCGCCGATATATCGGTAAGATATATATCGACGATACTATCTCGACTTAGAATCAATCGTTAAGACATGTGACGGAGGGAGTTGTGATATGGTTATGTCAGAAGAATGGATGATATCTATCGGATGGGGCTTTATTAACGACGTGTTGATCGCAGCCTGCGCCCTGCGAATCGACAAAGATGATCTTTGTGGATAATGGCGATTCAATCCGGCGGAAACTCATTAAATTCGCTGGAATGCCTTTCAACGTGGGTGGGTGATCGTGACCGGATACCGTGATTCAAAATCGATTGGGTCGAATCGAAAATATCCGGTGGTTTTATCGAATTGTTGACTTATTAAACTGTGACGATTGCCGGGCTCAGTTCTGTCAATAACGCGATCTCGGTTTTCGCCGTCAACATCAGTTCTTGTGACGCCATCTCGATATTTTGTGTACGATCGCCGGAAGCTCGTGCGCGATGATCGGTGATCGCGAATATTGTATTATTAATATCATTGTTTGGTGTTGATGAAGATATGTTCGTATTGTTATTATTGCTTATTTATTGCAATTACAATGATCATTCAAGTTTTTAATATTAGGATGAGTGCATGAATGTAGATTAAACATAGATGTTAATGCTGTGAACATATTTGAAACCACCTGTTACCTCTCCCATTTAATAAAACTTTATATCTAGATTGAGATTGGGCAATATGAACTATAAAAATTTGTTAATTAATATATAAATATAAATGACATATATTATATTTATTTACTTTATATATGTTAAATAATTTACACATTTATTTATTTTTAGATATTTAATATAAATTTAAGATTTGAATTATGAATATAGAAATATAAATTTTGTTAATTAATGTATGAAATAAGAACATATTTTTATGTTTAATATACTTTATATGTTAAATAGTGTACACACACATTTTATTTATTTTTAGATATTTAATATAACTTTAGATTTAGATTATGAATATGAAATATATAAAAATTTTAATTAATGTATGAAATTTGAACATATGTTTAATTTACACTTATATATATTAAATAAAGCGTACATATTTTATTTATTTTTTAGATATTTAATATAACTTTGCCTTATATTTAGATTCCAGATATGAATATTATGAATATAACAAGAAAGCGTTTTAGTATGAATACAAATTATGTCAAATATATGTTACATTTTATTTAACTTATGATATTTAATATATAACTTTATATTTATATTTGATTTGAATATAAATTGATTACATTTTAAAAGTTTATGGATGGATGAGTGGAAGTAAGAAGCATTGTTGGAGGTTGTGATCTGGAAATATTGTACACCTATTGAATGGAGCATAATGACCGCAAATATACGGTGGCCAATGGCCATGGTGATTAAAGTGACGAGGATTACTCGGTTTAAATTTCACTTATTACGTACAAATGCAGCTTTCGAATAGCGAAATGTCGTAATGTGTGCCTCGAGTGAAAAAAGTGAGAAAACTTTTTAGTTTAAATGTGAATAAAACCAAAGTGAAAATTTGTAAATATTGAAAGAAATTTGAGGTTGGCGCAGAGAGCCGCGATGGGTGGTAGCCATAGACATCTGGGATGATGATGATGAGGATAAGGAGAAGAGGAGGATGATATACATGTATGTATCGTGACATGGTGCCAATGACAGAGTTGACTATCGGCGACATGTCAGTGCATCAAAAGCTTAATTGAATGAAATCGACAAGGAAGAAGAAGAAGGAAGAGTTTATGAGGAGGCAAAAAAAAAAAAGAAAGGTAAATCTTTTTTAACTTAAATTCTGTTTTTATAGTATAAGCGGATTCACAAACATTTCTAATATATATATAATTGGCAATGGCGAGTCTTCACAATCATAACCAACGATCCAGTAAAAGTGGCGTACAAAGAGATCTGAAGTGTGAGACAATGAATCCATCACCACTGTTGCTCCATTGTGTATACAAATCTTGACAGCAGACAAAGTATTAAAAATATTTTTAAAAGAGTTGTAATCAAAAGAAAGAAACGATGGACACGCTAATTAGTAAATTCTTCATATGTGAGAGTATAGGCTCACGCCTCACAAAGTAGACTCTCACATCTTCAAGAACATGATTGTTGGTGCACAACAAGCTGGTATGTGAAAATTAATTTTCAATTTCTAATAATATAATTATCTTACATTATAGTTGTAAACCATAAAATTATTTATTTTAACTTGTAGGCATGGGAATAGAGTCACCCTCTCCATATGAAATCAAAACAAATATTTGGATATGTGAATACCGAAAGGAGAAATGGAAGACATGGAGTGCACCCAATTGTAGTAGTCGTGAGCAGGTCCCACACGAAATTAAGCATCTGATTTCATGGTATATATTTTAAAGGAAGTACAATTTTTCTTAAGTTTATTGATGCATGGAAAATATCAAAGCGACAAATACATTTATGTATGGTTTTGTTGAAGGACGTGATAAAGGAAGTTGGTGAAGCAAATATTGTGCAAATTGTTGTGGACAATGGATCAACATTTGTGAAGTGAGTATTAATAATGAAGAAGTATATAATGTATATTGGACTTCGTAGTAGCCTTTATTACCGACCTTATGTTTGAAGATATTGGTAAAGAAAAGTGTTTTAAACTTGATTACCAATGTGCCGAGAAGATCCACCCGAAACTTCATCTATAATCATAGTTGGTTGGTTGCAAAAATGAGAAATGTTTGTGATGGAGATATTATGCATCTGAGGGCAACAAGATTTGCGACAAATTACATCGCCCTAGAAAGTCTTCTAAAAAAGGGAGTTGATTTGAAAAATATCTTTATTAGTGATGAATAGATTTCTCATAAGCTTAGTAGGACAACCATTGGCATGAGGTCGAAGGACTCATGTTTAATCATACATATTGGGAGAATGTCTCTAACCTAGTGTCAGGCTACCAAAGAAACTATGCTCCTGATTATTCGCATTGTTGATTATGAAGTCGTCCCGATAATGTCATTTGTGTATGAGTTGATTCGGTAATGAAACAAATTTACATGAACTCAAAGCTAAAGATTAGATGCAAAAAAAAAATCATCATAAATCGTTGAAGTAAAACCCTCAAATATTCTCTTCATGTAGAAGGTAACTAGCAACTATCTTAATTACATTTAATGCATATTATTTTCCTTTTATCATATACTAATTCTGAATCATTTTTGTATCATATTATTTTAATCCAAGATTTCAATATAGACCTGGAGTTAGTGGTGACCCTAAGCTACTTCAAGCTGCTCACAAAGTATTTGGAAAATTATCTTCTACTACTTTAGGCCTTGATAATTTTGAAATGAGTCTGTGTTTATGTTATATTTCTAATTGATTCAATTTATTTGGTTACACTTATACATATATTGATTGAAAAAAATTCATTTGAATTCATAGCTTATAATGTTTTGAGATACGAAAAGGTCGAAGTTATCAAGTAACAATATCAGAGCTTTAATGGTTCATAGTGGTGTTATTTCTCATTAAAAGTTTAAAAGTAAAGTCTATTACCATGTTATTATTATATTACATGTTAGTAATTTTATTCACGATTGAATGATGGTTTTATGTATGAAACCGCGCTCTCCTAGTGAGGATTTTGACCATTAAGGTTCTTTCCCCAAAGCGCATCATCTTGACATGTGAAGAAATTGGCTTACATTGCTCTAATCCATATAAAACAAAGAAATCGAATGGAAGTTACCGACTCAAACAACAATTAGTTTTTGTTACTACAACATGAAACCTTCATAAAAGATCACGAATATGCAAGTGATAGAGCCCAGGTAAAGTTGTTGAAAATGATTACCTTGATTTACTCGACATTTCAGCTGAGTTTGGTGAAGAAAAGGATAATCAATTATTCTAATGGGTTAGACCTCTCCATTTAGATGATGAGATTGGAAATCCTTATCCATGAATTGTTGCACATGTTAGAGGAGCAGGTGTTGATGTTGGCAATTTGTTGAAGTTCATAGTGAGGATTTCGAGTCAAGACACTAGAGACTCATTTGAGCTGATTGTCACTTCTCAGCCCTCTTTTGATTCAAGTGTTGAACATAATAGTAGACCTAGTTTTGTTGGTACTTATACTACAGGCTATGATGACTCAAGAGGAGAGGGGACCAATGATGGTAGTAATACCGGAAATGATGGTGGAGATAATGCAGATCGACAACAAAGTGAATATCTATTGAGTTCATTCACTGGTGAAGATGATTTCACACATGCTACTCACGATGAAGACAACATAATGAGGATTCGTTTTCAGCATTGGTACTTAATATAGTGATTCATCCAATAAAGCCAACGTTTTTCCTTCTTACACAATGAGTTATGGTCAGCCTTCTTTAAATCCTCCGGCTTCTATTGATGAAGAATATGGAATGATAAATTATCTTCTGGGAATTTCATTCCACCTTCCATATCAAATGCAACAAGGCTTTCAAACAGGTGAACCCCGAATTTCCTATCCATGGAGAGGTTGTGGGTATAATTCAAGACTTTGATTTATGACATGTTCAATCTTATAATCAATATTATCGGAACACCATATCTTGGTATGAGCATTGTCTTCAACAAGATGAGATCCCTTTGTCAAATGTTGCAATGAAGTCACATCGATCTTCATTTTGGTTTTGAAAGACCATTGTAATGTAATATCAATGTGTATATTTGATTATTAATGTAATTTTTACACTTTTACAAAGTATTTTCATGAATTTCAAAGTATTTTTGTTAATTTTCAATATATCAATATTCATATAAAAAATATTCATAGATATCTCAGATGTATATCCAATATATTCGTAAAATCAAGTACTAATATATGCGTAAAACCGATATTTTAACCTTGATTATGAGAAAGGGGTTATTGTGAGATTTTCTAAACACCACGATTCCTATGGGTCCCGAATACTCAAAGGATAATGACTTATTTTTTCCATCGGTTGTTTGAAAATTTTACATTGGGTTATATGGTTTTTATAAAACGATTCAAGTCGATTAAGGAAAGAAAATTATAGGAGTTTGACAATTATATTTAATACGATCCAAAACTCCTTGGGAAAAAGGACAAAATTTAAAAATATGATCAATATTTTCGCTACTCTAATTACAAAGATAACAATTGTTCGTAATTTCAAACCTTCTAGCATTTAGAAATTCACAAGTTGAGAGTACTTCTCTAATAGTCAACCATAATAAGACCTTTATTTTTGTAGTAAATTTAATTTTCACATCCAATTTAAAATTTTATACAGGGATGCACTATAAGTCTTTCTCATTAGCCCGAGGTTATCTGAGCTTAAGGTAACTTTCCATCATGAGAGAAACCCCATAAGATTCTATCCTCCCCTATAGCGACCACAAGAATATGAATTGTTTAATATCTACTATTTTACATTATGAGGAAGGATAGACAGGTACGAAAATTTCATTCCTTATTCTCATGATTTAAGCTATGAACTAGCATCCCGAATTAATATATTGTAAATTGTTAGCATCATCCACAAAGAAATCAATGCCATATAAAGCTCAGTGCTTGTCAAAAGCAAACTTTTCTACTATCTCCTATGCACCGACTCAACATACTTTCTATAATGAATAATTTATTTTCACACATTGGAATCTCCAACATTTTGAATAGTGAAAAGTTCATTCTTAACATATTTTATCTCTCATGATTCTTGCCTAAATACTTTATCATTATCTGTGAAAATCTCCAACCTAGTTCGTGAAGCCATGAGCATCATCATTCTTCACAATTCCCTAGGCCTCCTTTAAGATTTGGAGTGCATAGACATCATCTCAAGCCTTAAAGAAATGTTTTGGTACTTGACCCCATTTGGTGCCATAAGAAATTTCTATTAATTCTATCAAGTCTTAAATCATTTCTTTTGGTAGAGTTTAAAAGCAATTCATCATCATGAAGGGAACTTGTTAAGTTAGCCTTTATTGGGGAGTTATTTTTGTCTTTCAAAGGGAGGTGAGCTTTCAGATGCTAACTTGGGGACTTAGAACCACCTCAGAAAACGTTAGCCTTTTAACTATACCTTGAATTATTGGACAACCAAGATACTTGCTAATTCCATTAGATATAGGAATATTTAAATCCTCCCTTATTCATCTCTTCATAGCCCCTTGAATATTATTTGAGATTTGAACTGAGGAATTATGAAAATTCACAAGCTAGCTAGACATGCCTAAAATTAATGTAAAACTTTATTAATATTAAGACAAGCTTTTGGTGTAGCATTTGCAAAAGAGTATAATGTCGGCCAAATTATAAGGCGACCCACTTTTCTCTTAAGCCCGATTAGGGCCCTACAGTTCTATTATAAAAAACTTGAGGAGGCGTGCGTGCAGGGTTGTTCTCGTGCAGAAAAAAGGCCGAGTTTTTTTACGTGTGGCTCCCTACCCGAGTCTATTTTTCGGCAATGTCACACGATTTGAGGCTAGATACGCCTATTATTTTTATTCACTATATTATTTAAGATGATTTCATTGTTTGGGATCTTGAAGTGCATCTTCGATTGTGTTGAAAACAGATTTGAACCTAGTTTAAGAATTAGATTTTATTTTTAAATTATTATAGTGGATATTTGGTGGACTCAGAACCAAAGGTCGTGGTTTTCCTTCCTTCGCTTTTTGGGGGTTTTCCACGTTAAAAATTCTCTCTGTTTTTTTGATTATCGCTGGCGTATTATTTTCTTGGGTTTGCATTTTGATGACTCTAGCAGTTAAATTAACAAAGGGAGAAGAAAATATTAAGTCTTGTGTTTATTCCCGACAAGTGGTATCGAGGCAGGGTTCTATTACTTTGGGTATTGTATTAGTTGTGTTGGTTTTTAAAAATGGAGGAGTTCGGAGCGCTATGAATTAGACCCAACACCTCGTCCCAGTATTGTGTCGGAAGCGAGAATGGAAGATATTCTTTATTGCAGGATTTATATGTGCCCATTGATGAATGAGTAAGCTCAAAGATATGTCAAAAGCAAAATGGAAGATCATGCATAGAAAAAGCATTAGCTCTAATAAGGCGTTGGGTAGACGGTGTGTTTCATCACGTGTCACGCGGGAGGCGATCTTCTTGGCTTTTTGGAAAAATTAGAATCAGTATGCTGAGCGAAGGCTGCGGCGGAATAAAGCCACTTTGATTAGAAGGCTAGTAATCGAGTATAAAAATGTCGACGCGCGTGTGAGCACGCCATTGACTTTCAGGGTTGGTGAGCCGGGTTAAATGCTATGAAGATGAAGATTGAAGATGAGTTACCAAGCATTGTTGCTGAGGTTCTTTGCAAATAGTTGGGATACTCTAGTTATCTCACTTAGTAACTCGGCTCTAATGGCTTGGGATTAACTTATGGATATGGTAAAACGATTTTTAATGAAGGAAGGAAGGAATAAGGAATATGCAGGGCAGTGTCATACATCCTGAAGAACGGGGGGAAGAGGGTAAAAATAGAGAGGACCCTAAGGGTCGTGGTAAATCAAAGGCGGTCGTAATCCGGGGAGGAAGAGATCTAGTGAAAGGAAAGTGTTATCATTGTGGTAGAAAGGACATATGAAAGAAATTTATTATGCTTGGAAATGGGGGACAAAAAGAAGGCAAAATCAGAGGAAAGATGAAAATAAAAGCCTTCTGTTGCTTTATCGTAGTGTGGCGGATTCTATTTTTTTGGAGATAAATGTTTGCACATTACGGATATGTGAGGTTGAGTGGATTATTGATACAACGTATAACGCTATCATGTTCTTTGCAACAGGAGTTCTTCATCGTCTGCGAGACGGAAGACTTTTTGTGCGCGAAGATGGGTAACTTACCCAAACTACTCAGATTGTGGGTATTATTGAGAGGCGATGTTTGCATCTGAGCAGACGTTGGTTGTTCATTGACTCACGAGAGTAATGCGGCATGTTCACGACTTCTACGTCTTAATCTTATTTGGGTGCCTTGGATCGGGAAGGATATGTGAAGATACTTTATTGCCGCGGTAAATGGAAGCTTACAAGGTTCTTTGCTTAAGTATTTGCTAAGAGCAAGGTTAGAAGCACCTTTTCTGAACGAGTTGTGAAAATATGTGGAGATGAATTGAATACGGCCCGAAGATGGTTCCTCGAATTTATGGCACAAAAGATTGGGTTTATGAGTGAAAGGGTTACATATTCTGCGAAAAGGCTCTCATTCCTTTTACTAAAGGTACTTGAGTCTTAACCACTTGTGATTATTTATTGTTTATTTGGAAAACATCATAGAGTTTCTTTTCTAAATCTTGAAGAAATCTAATATTTTGGAGCCAGTTTTATTCGATGTTTGTGGTCCCTTTGAGGGTGGGTCCTTGGGTGGGAAATAGATATTTTGTCACATTCATTCATTGATGCATCAAGAAAGGAGTGTGGAGTTTATACGTTGAAGGCCAAAGATCAAGTGTATCGATTTTCGAGAAATTTCGTACCTTAGTTGAAGAGACATGAAAGAAGTTTTGAGTGTCTTCGTCTTAACAAAGTAAGGTGAGTATACATCGAAGGAGTTTAGAAACTCTTGCTCGGCATGGTATTAGACATGAGAGAGAGCAGTTCCTAGCCTCGGCGCGATGGTGTTGCGGAGAGGGATGAACCGCCTTGCTTATTGTTGAGAAGATTCGTATGCATGCCTTTAAAAATGGCAGAAAGCTACCCCAATGTTTTGGGGTGAAAGCTAGTCGTGCGCTTGTTACTTGATAAATAGGTCTCCCTCTACGTTTCCTTTGGAGTTGGCGTTCAGGAAGAAGGTATGGACGGGAAAATATGTTGTTTTACAATCATCTTAAGGTTTTGGGTGCAAAAGACTTACACACGTGTACCTAAGAAGCGGAATTAGCTTGATGACAAAGCTTTTCCATGTATCCTTGACTATGGAAATGAAGAGTTTAGTGCAGTTATGGAATCCGGTGAAAAGAAGATTTACCCGAGGAAGTAAGTGTGATATTTTATGAAGAAGAGATCAGCTATTTCAGATTGTGAGTGAAAAGGTTAAAGCTAACATCAGTGATGGTGTTATTGTTGATCCCTGATTATTCATTTTCCTTTGCATTACTATAGATGGGGGGAGCAAGGTGGTAGTGATGAAGCACCCGAGAGCGGTGGTTAATGATGGGATGCCGGTGATAAAAGTGGTGTTTTGAGGCGGGGAAGGCCTCCCGCCAGCCCAGTCATTTCGAACCTCGGGAAGGTGAAGGACTAACGGGAGAGTGGATCCATCATCAGTATCCTCCTTGGTATGTGTTGATTGCGATGAGGGGGCGAGAGGAATTTTCAAAAATGCAGGACTCATGCGGGGATAAAGATGCTAGTGGATGAAGCTATGCGGGGAAGAAATGCATTCTTTTTGAATGACACTTATGAGTTGGTGGAATTTCCAAAGGCGAGAAAGGCATTAAGGAACAAATGAATTGTTCAAGTTGAAGAAAGATAGTGATGGAAAATTCTTGAAATATAAAGCTTGTATGTGGTAGTGCAGGCGAGAAAAAAAGATTGACTTTGATGAGATATTCTCTCAGTTTAGAAAATGTCTTCTATCGCGGAGTTGTTTTGAGTTGGTACTAGTTTAGACCTCGAGCTTGAACGATTAGATGTGGCGCTTTTCTTCATGGTGATTTGAATGAAGAAATTTACATGTCTAACTTGAGGGAGTTTGAAGTAAAAGGTAAAGAGCACATGGTTTGCAAATTAAAAGGACGTCTTTATGGATTTGAAGCAAAGCGCCAAGGCGATGATCTGAAGTTTGATTCTTTTGTTGAGCCCTGCAGTATAAGAGGGCAGTCTCACGGTCGTTGTGTTTATTTCGGGGAAGTTTCTGAGGATGGTAACTTCATTATTCTTTTACTTTTATGTTGATAATATGTTGTTAATAGCGAGGAATGATTCAAAATTGATTGGCAAGTTGAAAGAGAGGTTGTTCAAGTCGCTGACATGAGAAGGAACTTAGGGCAAAACAAATGTTGGGTATCGTGTTCGAATGAAAAGCTAGTTGTGGTTATCCGCAGGAAAAAGTATGTTGAAATATTCTTGAAAGGTTCAATATATGAAAAATCATGAGTCGGTTAACCTGCGCTCTAGCGATGTCGCTTTACTTAAGCGACTTATGCCCTACAGCAGATGAAAATAAAGAAAGATGGTCTCTACATTCGCCTGCACCGCCGGTAGTGGAGATGCTTTATGTATGGTTTGTCTGAGGCGATGTGCACGTCTTTATTAGTGGTGAGGTAGATTTCTCTCAAATCCGGGAAAGGAGCATTGGGAAGCGGTGAAATAAGATCCTTCAAATATTGTGAGGTACTTCAAAATTGTGTTTTGAGTTTTGGGGGTTCAAAACAGGTGTTAGAAAGGTTTCTCGAGATGCTAATATGGCGGTGACCTTGATGGTAGAAAGTCGACTTACGGGTTTTTATTCACTTTTCTTCGGGGGAGCTATTTCATGGCGATCTAAATTACGAGTGTGTACATTTTGTCTACTACTAAAGGCGAATATATAGCGACAAGCGAAAACAGTAAAGAGATGTTATGGGTGAAGAGATTTGTCCCGAGGCGGGTTTGATGCAAGATGAGTATGTTGTGTTTTGTGATAGTCGAGTGCTATGGACGGCGAATACTCGTACCATTCCGTACAAAGCACTTACATTGATGTGAGATCATTGATTCTGAATAAATTGGAAAGAGCTTATGAAGCAAGAAGATTCACCTGATTTTAAATCCTTAGATATGATGACAAAAGTTGTTACGAGGAGAAGGCTGACTTTTGTCTTGGTCGGTGGCATGGACTCTGGCGGATATTGGGGTGTAATCTCCCTTATGTTGCCCAGGCTGCCGGAGGAGAAATTGTAATGTGGGTCTAGCCCAATTATAGTGACCCTTTCTCCTTGGCCCGAAGTGGGGCTACGGGTTTGTGTTATAAAACGCTGAGGGGCGCGTGCGGGGTGTTCTCGTGCAGAAAAAAAAAGTGCGGCAGTTTTTTCGCCGGCGAAACCTTTTTGCGTCATTTTTTTCGAAGCAATCTGTCTTGATTTGAGGCTAGATCTTTATTATTTTATTCACTATATTTAGATGATTTCATTGTTTTGGGATCTTAGAGTGCATCTTATATTGATTGTGTTGAAAGCCCAGGTGTTGAACCTAAGTTTAGAATTAATTTTAATACTAAATTATTATAGTGGATATTTGGGTGGACTCTCCGACAAAGGTCCCGTGGTTTTCTTCTTCTCACTTTGGGGAGGTTTTCACGTTAAAATTCTCTGTTTTTTTTTGTGATTTATCTCCTTGGCATATTATTTTTCTTGGCTGCATATTATTGACTCCTAACAGGTTAAATCAACAAGGGAAAATATTCAGTCTTATGTTTATTTCTTAACAAAAATGATACAAACATCTGCAAACATAAGGAACAGAATTTTAGGACCATTTATATGAGTTTGAATTCCTATGTGATTTTTACTTTTTAGGGTTCTCTGATTGTTTTACTAATTCTCTACCTAGGAACTCAATACATAGAATGAAAATGTAAGGAGACATGGGATTTTCTTGTCTAGTACTCTAGCTAAATTTACCTTATATATTGTATCATTTATTATTATAAGGGCCGTGGAGATGCATTCCATAACCCATCCAATCCATTTCGAATGAAAGCCTAATTTGGATATAATTGCCCTAATAAAATCCCTTTCTAGTCTATCATAGGCTTTCTCCATATCGAGTTTGACCGCCATATAGCCTAAATTCTCTTTCTTTTTTTTGAAATAGTGCATGATCTCATGGGCTAACATGTTGTAAAGGAGAGATAATTTTATGTAAGAGATGTTTTACCCTATTAGCCAAAATTTTGGCTATAATTTTATAACAAATATTACACAAGCTAATAGGTCTAAAATGATTTGTTGATTTAGGATCATCTGATTTTGGAATCAATGCGATGAACGTCTTGTTTATCTCTTTAAGCATGTGCCCATTGTAAAAGAAGGCTTTAACAATTTTGCAAACTGATTTGCCCACTATTTTCCAATATTTTTGATAGATACTAGCTTGAAGACCATCGCCCAGCTTTGAGATTGCTAATGTCTGCAAGAGAGTTGTATGGATTTCTTCTTCTATAACTACTTTAATAAGTTCTTTATTTTCTTCTAAAATACAAGGACTAAATGATTTACATCAATACTTATTATTGTAATGATGACATAACCTTATTATTATGATAAAATGAAAAATATTAGTATAATAACATATTTATAAAAAATTTAAATGATAAAATTATTATAATAAATAAATTATTATTATCATTCTTACAAAAAAATTATTATTATATTTATTTTATATAACTAAAATGAAATATATAAAGTTAATAATTTAAAAAATAATAGATTGATGAAACCAAAATTAAATATTTGTGTTTTTAAAACATTTTGAAAATATTTTTGTATGAATTTTCAAGATTTTTAGGAAATAAGTAAAAGTATAAAATTCTAAAATATGACTTTTTCTAAACAAAAAAATGTCAAATATTTTAAGTTTTTATATTTAGAAGAAAATTTTGAAAATTTATAAATAAGTTATAAAAAAGCAATTATCAGAAACAAACAAACGCCCCATTTGGTGTCTTTTTTGGCTTAATTCGGACTTATTTATTTATTTTAAATGAAGTGCTCTTGAACGGTTAAGATTGATTAGGATATTGAATCAATAAAATTTGTGTAAATTGTGTCTAGATAATAAGGGCCTAATAAACTTTTTGTTCATAATAGTACTTAATAATATTAAGTATTTGAATGTTTGTTTTTTCTAATAATCTATATTAAATATTAAGTTGTTTGTTTTGATAGGTTCTGAAGAATACCATCTTAACATCTTAATGTATAAAAAAGTTTAATTTAATCTTTATTTGTAAGATGATAATTTAATTTATCATTATGAATTAATGAAAATATTCATATAATTTTTGTACAACATTTTAACATATTTATAAAAAATAAAAAAATAAAATTTATTATGATAAATAAAATTTTAAAGTTATTTTTCAAAAATAAAATATTGGAAAAAAAACAATCACATCGTTAAATTCATTTTTAATGTATTAAAAATTAATATTTATTATTCAAGAATTTGTTGAGAAAATTAATTTATAAATAAATATAATTTTTATCTATCAATAAAAAAGAAATCAATTTACCACAAAATTTGAAAATAAAATTTTAAACATACACATACGGTTTTTTTAATTATCATGAGAACAAATCATAAGAGTTTGAATTGGAACACATGATTTTCTCTCATGTACTCTTGTTTTTTAAAATTTGGTTTTTCTATTCAATAAAATTTATAAAAGTTTTCAAATCATTAAAGTTGGAAAAATATTTAAAAAACAATCAATATAGTTTTGAGAAAGCAAAATTGCCTTGAGCGAAAAACCAAAAAAAAAAAAAAACAAATGATATCTTAATAAAGTGAAAGGATAATGTTATATAGTTTCATATATTTTTGGTTTAAAATAAGTGCAAGAAGAGTTATACTTTTTATAATATTATAAGTGTAAGAATAGTTACACTTGTGATATTATTTTAAGTGTAAGAAGAGTTACATTTTTAAGCATCTAATGTGTAAAATGAGTTACACATTCAATAGTGAATTAAGATTGTAACATTTAAGAGTAAATCATGTTAATAGTTGAATTAAACTATGAAACTAAATGCAGCTTGAACAATGGTTGAGAAGACCATGAGTTTGTAACCTATGATAAATCATGTTTAATATATTGCATTAAAACATATGAATTAAAATATTATTAGTTATTTACAAAAACTTATAGGTTGATGAAAATTATAACTTTATAACACTTGAGGTTAAATAATAATTTGTGTGTGAATTAAATATATTTATGTTTTAAGATATTTACAATCTCAAAGAGGTGAAGTCAAGAATTCTTCTTTTTTGTAATCACATTTTTCTATCTTAAGGTGACTTTTTTTTCTTTTGAAATCCCTTGTCTAAAAAAGTAAGGTTTGATCAATCCTAAAGATTATTTCATCTTACTTCCTAAAGATTTTTAAGAGGGGAAATAGAATCTTTAGACAAAGTTAACTTATTTAAACCTTCTTGTATGAAATTTGAAATAACGAGCAGACCGAGCAAACTTTTGAACACATTTAATTCAGAACCTGGTAATTTATGAGAAACTTGAGGCCGAAGTAGAGGCTTTTGAGCAACGAGAGAGCTTAAAATCGGGCTGAAAAACGGCTTGATTTAAAAAAAAAAAAAGAAGCAGCTTGGAGAGAGGCTCGTTAGAGGCTCGTTTTCCATATGAGCGAGCTCGAAGCCTAACTACGAGCTCAAGCCCAATCGAACCTATACAAGTTTGTATTGTAATCAATCCTGACTCGATCCATATACTTTTAACTTTTGTAATCAATCGATAAAAATATCATTGAAAATAATTTTTACATGAGATTTGTTTACCTTAGTTGATTTAGCAATTGATGCTAAAGTTGTTAAAGCCCTCCTTGACATTTGTTTCTTTAGTTCTGTAGAGTCATTTCTTGAAACTTGACTTACAGCGAAAAATTATGAAAATAGAATTAAAACAAATAGGAAATTACTTAGTGAAGAAATAAGATACTGAAAATAATTGAATAGAAACATGATTGGTTTTAATCAATTATCTCTATAAAGAAATAATATATCCAACAAGATACTTGAGCAAACTCATTGATGCCAACCAGAAACTGTTGTGATATCTTTGTTGCACATAGGATTGGCCGCTCTGCATACGACTCTGCATTGTGATTAATTTGAACCATAGCTTCACCAGCGCGGACCCGGGATCCCAGTCTGCCCACCATGTCGAATACCCGGTCGGCCCCAATTTCATACCCGACGGTGACGGTGCTCCCCGTTGCCCAGATGTTCTGAGTCGAATGTCGGCTCCTTTGTTTCCTCCCCATGAAACCCCCGGCCCCACGATCACCCTTAATACTGCCCATACCACGCCCTACAAGATCGCATTTTGGGTTAAGTCGACTCTGGAGTATCACGAAGAAGGGCGATACCCCAGTTTGAGATTGGATCTAGTTCATGTTGAATTGATGTCGATTAGATCCGTACATTTCCACTCGATGCTACTCGAGATCGAAATGACGCTGTCCCCAGGCTGTGGCCACCGACCTCCCATTTCCACGGGAGCGATACCCTCATATTTGTAATCGGATTCTTGTACACGAGGATCGGCCAGGTCATTACCGGTGGTGTACCGAAACATCCATGTCCTTCCCGGCGATCCCCACTGTAGGCACCTTCTTCACTCTATCCACCTTTGGAACGCATCAGTGGCCCGGAGCACCTTCGTATCGTGGGTACCATTTACGCTCTGGCGGTGAATCTAGTGCGATCCCACGACCCGGTGTGGGATTCCTTCGAGCTCTGGTAAGTCGCCGTCGCCGGCGCCTCCTTAGCGGCCGTGAGGATTCCGCGCGTTTTCCATCCATGTCGTGGATCTAGAGCTTGAGGATCCATTACATCGATATCGGGGACGGACATGACACGGACATTTCACTCCGGCGGCGCGCCCAGGTCGGGATCGCGATGAGAGACAGGATCACGCGTTCGGAGGCGTGGCGAAGCCTCATTCGGCGAAACGGAGATGGGTCGTGACTTGGCGGGAGTTTTTCTGCCAGAACTGAAATGCAGAGCCGTGGCACCCAACCGTTACCTTATTCTTTGTATTCTTCATCTTATTTTTATTTATACTTTCAAGAAATTGTGAAAATTCAATTTTTCTGAAAAATGGTAAAACGATAATTTCGGTTGAAAATCCGGAATTTTTCTAGATCTCGGATGGTGAAATGGACTTCACTGTTGAAATCGTCTCGCGAAATCACCCCAGCTACCTGGGTGGTCCACGAGGCGGTCGGAATTTAATGTTTTCCGGCCATGAAGAGTAATGAGTGACACTTGGCATAAGTTGGATGACTATTAGGAAGCCATGTGTCAAAATGAGAGCAAGTCAAACACAAACTTAAGTGGGACCCATGTGGGACATGTGTCACCACCTAAGAGGATGGAAATCCAAAATTTAGGATAAGTGGATAAGGGAAATCCAATTAGAGCTAATGAGAGTGTGACATGTGGCAAGAGATGACATCCTGCGACTGAGCACGACGAGAACCCGGTTGAGAGGGGAAAAAGGGGGGAGAAAGAAAGAAGAAGGAGGGAAAAGCTGACTCATTTTCTCTAGATTTTATGACATCGGACTGTCGGTTTCCGGCGAAGTAAGAGGAAAAGTCTTTCCTCGCTATAAGAGCTGCAAGTAGAGACTAGAAACGAGGAGTTTCGACAAACTCCAAGAGGTAGGGGTTCTTCTCCTACTCGGTTTATTTTCGGTCTAAGAGCCATTCAAATGGCATGAGATTTTTGGGGCCGTGAGTGGCTGTGTAATTAAGTCCCAAATTTTTGGGACTGAATGCTGAATTTTGGGATTGTTTTTAGGTAGTCCCGGGATTGATTTGTGGGTTGTTATTGGTTCATGTGTGCAGTTTTGCATGTTGTTGCTAAAAGATGAATAACACGTTGGTTGTGTATAAATTATGTTATTATATGCATACATGATATATTAACATGAATTGACATAAAAATGGCATTTCACATTTCATATGCACGGGGACACCGTAGATTATTAGGTGTGAGTGCAAGACATGGTTTTTGGAGAAATTATATCGAAGGGTTGTCCACAAATATTTATTGGAGTATGTCCACTAAATTATATCGGAGGGTTGACCAATAAATTTTGAAATCGGAGATTGTCCAACGAGTTTTCAAAAACAAAAATCTTTTGTTTTGGGAACAATTTTTCATTCATGGCAAATGTATGTGTGAGGGAGTCAGTGAGGACTCGAGGCATGGGGCGTGGCATGTAGACATTCGAGTATGAATGTACATAATTTTACTTGAATGTGTGTATGTTTGTCATTCCATGAGCACTTGAGTGGGGCTAACCTTAGTAGAAGAGATTCAACTACTAGGCATTGCTCACCGTCGTGGGAAATATTTTGAGCAAGCGAAGAAGGTACCGGGGGCCCAGGCAGACATAGTGGAGAAAGAAAGGCCAAATTTGGCTTTGTTTGGTATTTTGCAAAAATCTGGGTGGAAAACCCAGTTTTTGTATTGTGTAAGGAACATAGAGTTGTGATTAAACTTGTTTTTGTATGATTAATACATTTTGGCAAGCTTTCCAAGTTTCCTATCGTCTTTGTAATAAAAAGACTAATTTACATTAAATTTATGGTGTGTTGGAAGGAAAAGGAAGAGAAAAGAAAAGATGGAGGTGGGGAGGACCGGGGAGGGCTCTTGCCCATTTTGAATCGTCGTGACAGGGGGTATTCTGCGGCCGGGGTTTCTCCAGCCCGAGTGTCGCGACAGGGGTTTCACTGTGTCGCGGTCTTAAGCGTGCCTCTGGCAGGACTCACGCGGCATACGCCGCGCGGCCGACCTCGGCTGCATGTCGTGACTGCGGTCTTCTACGTGTGCGTGACGGGGTTCCAAGGCACGCCCCAGGTGACTTGGGTTGCGGCGAGATTTTCTGCATCCGCGACGAGCTCTTTTGAACGCCTTGTGTCGGCGTGGGCGGTGTGTCGGGCATGGCCAGGCGGGAGACCTTGTGTCCGCGACCGCAGCGAGTGTGTCGCGATAAGTGGCGGTGTGCGCGGCCAATTTTCGATTCATTACAGCGCCATGACAAGCGTCACGTGTGCAAGCGTGGCTCTGGGATCGCGTGTGACCTAGCGCGTGCGGGGCATGCTTGGCGGCGGGGGCCCGCCGCGACATACCACTCATCGCGCTTTGTCGACCCGAGGGTGGGGGTGTCACCGGGAACAATAGAAACAAAGGGTTTATATCTCGACTTTCATGATGAAAGATCTGAGAGAAAGTTGTCTGAGTCTTGGGTATCAAAAGTAAAGAAGAAGAAAATAGTGGGGGTTATGCTTTGAACCAAACTCACTATATTGAAAAGGTATCAACAATTGATTCAAGATGGAATAATCCTAATCTCATTTGTGAGATTAAGTAGAAACTTGACGGATTCTTTTACTAAATCTCTTACAAGAGTTTTAGTAAGGACAACATCTAGATGGATGAAACTAAAACTCATACAAATAAATTCACCAATAACCGTTTTAATACTAGGAAGCAGTAGTCTTAGGATTTATTGGAGTAAAAACAAGTCATTGATAGTGAATTGTGACAACGATATAATCTTCCGTTCCATCGTGATGAATAATGTTGATTGTTGTTACAGTTGGAGGTTAAACTTAAAGTTCGGTCGATCTATGTGTGACAAACATCTTAAATGTAATAAGGATGCTAGAGAATTTCACCTATGTGAACTTAGGGGTGATGCCGCCTCTCATGAGAGTTGGAGTTTCTCTCAATAAAGTTCATAAATATTGAGCACATGACCATAAAAATTACTACCAAACAGAAAAATAAAATTGAACACTACGTGTGGTTAGTGGAAGTGTGTGTGTGTTGTTACCAATTTTGTTATAATGAATAATTGGTTTAATACTACGAGTAACATAGGATTTCAATGGAGCTTTTTGACAATTACACTGAGATAAAATTCAAATCGAAATATATTTTATTTTATGCGTTTCTTTGTTATGGTTGTTACAAAGGGTTGATTTTAACAAATAAGAGTTGTTACTTTAATAATAGATTGTTGGTTAAAAATAAAATATAAAATTACTTTTATAATATTACAAAATTGTAAAGAAGAGTTACACTTGATATTTAAGTGTAAGAAGATTTACACACTTTTAAGCATCTAATGTGGCAAATGAGTTACATATTCAATGGTGAATTAAAATTGTAACACATTTGAAAACTAAGTGCTATGTTGAATGGGTGGATTAAACCTATGAAATGTTACAAAACATATAGATTAGGGAGAACCATGAGTGTACGCATAACATATGAGAGTAAATCATGTTTAATGATGATGCGATAAGCTTATGCGCAAATAAGGTATTGGATCGTTACAAACATAAGGTTAATGAATCATAACTTTTATAACATTTGAGGTTAAATATATGTTTAATGTTTAAATTAAACATATATTTATGTTTTAAGATATGTTACAATCTCAGAGGGTTGAGGAAGACAAAAGTCTTCTCTTTGTGATCACATTTTTCTACCCTAAGAGTGTTCTATAAGAGTGATTTTTCTTTTTTTTGAAATTTTATGCAAAAAAGTAAAAGGCTTGATCGATCCCAAGGTTATTTCTATCTTACTTCCCTAAAAATTTATTGAGAGAGGAAATAAAATATTTGGACAAAGTTCCAAAAACTTGTTTAAGTCTTTTTGTATTCTTCATCTCCTTCTTATTTCTAATTTCAAGAAATTGTAAGTGCTTTTATAATTTCAAAAGTCTATTCTATATAGTGAGATTTGATGGAGTTTCTCTCCTCCATTGTATCAATCTATTTTTTCTTAACATATAATAGTATCTTTTCATTATCTATGTTAGAGTTTTTATTATCTTTTTGTTGTAAAAAAAAAAAACCTACAAGTAAATAATAAAAAATAGTAATAATTATTTTAAAATAGAATAAAGAAAAAAAAGAAAACATAATTAAAAATAAAAATTATTTTAAAACACTAGACATTAATATTATTTGTTTAGACCAATTATTTTTTAAACGAGTTTTACTTATTTAAAATATCATTGGAAAAAATTATTTAAAATATATTAGTATATTAAAAAGAATAACTATAATGTAATGTTAATTATATTATACTATAATATATTATTATAAAAATATTATATTGTTTTATAACTAACTATAATTATTATTGATGTGAGGAAATTGATTTTGAAAATTCTTGACATATTTTTATTTCTTGCTCCTAGTCAATCATGTTAGAAGGCTATCGGTAGAGGTGAGAATATGAGTTATGTCCGATGAACCAACATAAGTTGGCTCATATTTTTAAGGGTTAGGGTGAGAATACGATGATTCGAATAGAAGTCAGACCTATTGGCTCGAACCGAATAAGCTTGTAGCCCATTCCGATTCCGGCTACGCTGGCACACTTGATCCATTTTTTAAAATTTAAAATTTTAAAGTTACAATATAAATACACATTCATTACCCCTCTCCCCATTTGTGTTGAAAACCCTACTTTCTTCTTCTCCTCCACCCCTGTAATCCGTCACTATTCAAGCGTCTTCTTCCTCGGCTCTCTCCCACAACCAGATGGGTAAGGCATGCACAATCGGTATTGGCATAGACAATTCGTCGAGCAGTAAATCGACACTAAAATGGGCTATCGAAAATCCGGTCGATTCCGAAGATCGCCTCATCTTGATCCATGTCCTGTGCCCCAAATCTGACCATCCCAAGAAGCAGCTCTTTGAAGATTCTGGATCTCGTAAGAATAGTTTCTTTTTCCTTCCACATCGGTAACTAACAAACCAGTATACTATGCCACACTAATTTTGTGAATTTCTGATCAGCTTTCATTCCTCTTGAGGAATTGAGAGATCGACCTGTCGAAGCAGTAAGGGGTAAACCCAGATCCGGAAGTTCTTGATATAGTTGAGACAGTGGCGAAGAGCAAAGGGGCGAAGGTGGTGGCGAAGTTCTACCGGGGAGATGCGAGGGAGAAGCTGTGGATGACCTCAAGCTTGAATGGTGGGCTAAGAGAGAAGCGTCTTCTCTTTCTCGGCGATAGAAGGCGAAGCTTCTCGGATGAACCTCCCCCTCCCCCTCTCTCTCTCTCTCTTTCTCGGTGACGACTGACGAAGGGGAAGCATCTGGAAGACCAGGTGCTCAACTTCCCCCTCGGCCATCTCCCTGACACTCTCTCTCTCTGCATCTCTTTTCCTCCATGTCCGACCGCACCAAGAGTTTGAAAACCTAAAATGCTTATTTATGGCCCCAAAATAATTTAGATCTACACAAACCGTTTGGCCCTACATGATCTTTGAAATTTTATTTCTCCACCAAAGGTAACAGACACCTCCACTACATGATCAAACAGTTTTTTCTACGCAAACCATTATAAAAGCTTATTCTTTACTCTTTTTTTTCTCTCTGTTTGTTTGGAAAGGAAGAAAATATTAAAAAAAAAAAACGTGATAAAACTAAACTAATATGAAAAATATAATTTTTTAAATGTTTTGATATAAATATTAAAAATAGAGAGATTTTTTAAAAGAATATAATTTTCTATTTACTCAAAAAGAATATAATTTTATTGATTTTAATTATTATTATTTTCAATATTATTTTACATTAATGAAATTTAATATGGAAAATTAATTTTACTTAGCATTAATATTAATTCTTTAAATTTTTTGGACAAATAAATTTAAAATTATGTTTTTAAAATACAAAATAAAAAATACAATTTTTTTTTATTTTAGCCCATTTTGACCCATTTAGCTCTAAGCCCGCATAGTTGGTCAGAAGTTGGGATGTTTTCCAAAAATAATAAATAAATAAAAAATTATTGAAAAAGTGTGGATTGAAAACTAATTCTAGTTTTCTTTGTATAACCTTGACACTTGGTATAAAACTTTAAAGTATGGGTTTTGAAAAGTAAAAAAAGTTAAGAGAAAATTTATTTAGAAGGTGTTTTTTTAAGAGATATTTTCATTTTTTTTGAATTTTTAGAATGTGTTTTTTTAAAATATACTTTTAATATAATATTTCAATAATTTAGAAAGTGTATCTTGAAGAGACATTTTTAGTTTTTTGAGTTTTTAGAAAATGTCTTTAAAATACACTTTCAATATAAAATAAAAAATTGGCTGACTTTTCGGTATAGCATTTAATATTGTTTAGAAAATGTATTTTAAGAGCGTTTTCGAGTTTTAAATTTTAGAAAGTGTTTGTTAAAAACTTGATATAAATTTAAAATTTTCAAAATTATAAAGGTGTTTCAAGAGACATTTTTAGCTTATATTCAAAAATTTTAAAATCAGAAAAAACTTATTTTTAATATAGAAATTGTCTTTTTTTCAAAAGACACTTTTAGATCTATACGAACAAAAATTATACTAAATTTAACAATATTTCTAAATCTTTTCTATTTAAGGAATATTTGTTTCCTTTTTACACTAAATGTCTAAAAAGCCCTCGAAAGTTGAGGTGTTGGTATGATTATTAGAGATTCTAAGGGTAATTGTGTTGCTTGTGCCACACAATCTGGCTAGTTGGCATGCTTTAAGTAAAAGAAGCATAAGCAATTAAGAACAAAAGGCTCTCGAATGAAACAGATTCTCAAGTGGTCTCTAAATTCTAATACAATTTAATGGACATTATTGGTAAATGAATTTGGTTCTATTGTGAATAGTTGTTTGGATCTCTTATCTCATAATCTTTTTTTCAATTGCTTTTGTTGGAAGAAAGCTAATGAAGTTGTACTTTCTTTAAAAAAAAAAAAAAACTGTTTTAAATTTTATTTTTAAAAATAATTTGAATGTCTAGTGTTTTATTTTTAATTATTCATATATATTTCAGCTTTTTTTTTTCTATATTTTCCTTTTAAATATTTTGTATTTTTATCTAAATTGCAAAATAGTATTTTCTTATCTTCTAAAAACCTAATTAATATGGATCCATTTTTTTTTTCTTTAGCATCCCAATCAACCTTAATTGGTTGAAATCACTACACGAGATAGAAAATAAGAGTTGGGGCACTTGATACAGAAAACACAAAAAAAGTTGGGACATTATTATTTCAGAAAAATTCAAAAAGTTTGAGATATCATTTATGTAATTAATCGATCTTCTTTTAAATGTAATTTTATTACCACTTCAACTGGAAAAATAAAAATAATTTTTTACTTAATTATAGTAAAAATAGAAAATTCAATTTTTATTTATTGACTTAAAATCTCTATGAGATTTAACAATTACTTATATACCATTTCCATGAATGAATGAAGTGAGAAAAGAAATGAAATATGAAAGGATGGAAGAGTGAATAGAACAGCAAAAGCAAATCAAATGGTACGTCAAAGAGCAAGTCGCGCCAACAATCAGTCCAAATCCACTGCAATCCGATATCGTCAAGACAGACAGAGCATCGAGGCCGTCCACGTGGATATCCACATGTACGGTATGTGATTTTTTTTTTTTTTTTTTGGAAAAAATACGTACCATACCTCTAATTTAAAAATATTTGTAGATGTATTATTAAGAATTATAATTTCATGGTTCAAGTTATTCTTAAAAAAAAAAATTTGTGAATTTATATAAAAAATACATTAGCAAATGTGAAAACCAAAAAGATTCTTCATTAATCCAGCTAGAATTAAAAAAAAATAAGTTTGACTTTTCTCCCCGATCCCTTTTTCTTTATGTTGTGTTAAGATTATGTTTTTCGGTGAGCATCTTACTCCCTCCGTCAATAAACAATCGTCGACTTGAATATCCTACTGTCGTTCGTCCATGATTTATGTAAACCCTAACTACACGTAAATACCTTAATCCTTTCAAAACCCAATTTGATCTCTTTGGGTTGTTCTTCCATGTATTATGGATCAAATGTTAGATGCTTTTAGTTGTTCTTCTATGTTTTGTGAATCAAATGATTAGTGTTGTTATTTGTGTTTCTGATTAGGTCTGAAAACTCATTTTGATTTATTTTCTCATTTTGATCTCATTTTGTAAAATTTTTTTATGTGTACTAAGTAACGGAGTGAATATCTGGCCTTAGCCCAATGAAGATATGCTACTAATAATATGTTTATCTAAAAACCTCACCATCTAAGCCCGCTATTTATTTGTAAATTGTTGTTTGGATGGTAAATGTATAGTATGATTGAAATAGCCTAAAATTTAATCATCAAAATCAATTATAACACATTTTTAACATATGTAATGCCATAAATGTTTAATGTACTGCCTTAAATAATTAATGTACTATCATAATTATTGAATATACTACCATAACCCTTATATCCAAACACCTTACCATTTAATCCCACAATCGATGTTTGGCAATATATAAAAAAACCTAACAAATTTAGATAACAATGTATTATTTGGCTTATTATGTATTGCTAATCATTATTACATACCATTTCAGATAAGCAAAATGACAAACTATTATATGATCTTTGTTGGTCGGAAATACGGAGTTTGTGATTCTTGACTTGAATGTCAACAAATGATGTTATTATATAAAGGTGATCTATCCAAAACTTATACATCTAAAGATAAAACAATGCGAGCATGAGTTCTATATCAACCACGATGAAAAAGACCTGATGGAGTTGTTATATTCTCTCTACTTACTCCAAAAAATGGACGTGGAAAGAAGAAATATATGAAAATTATATCAAGAATATTGATGATATGTTTCATTATTGGAATCTTCACAGCATTTATGTTCATAATTGTTATTGACAGAGTGTTGTAAAACATTTACCAACACCTATGTATTTTGTAGGAACAGTAAACTTAAACTGTAAACATTTATTTGGTTGAATGAAATTGTACTTTTACTTTTCATATTGTTGCATGAACAAAATTTATATGTTTTTTTATTTAAACGTTAATTGGCCAATTCTATATGAACGAACTGTCAATGCCTTAAATTGAATTATATTATCAGGATGAATTTGAAATAAGGGGAAAACATATGTACTATAATAAGTAGTCAGTGTACTACCATAAGTAATCAATTTACGACCATAAATAGTCAATATACTACTATTAGTAGTTAATGTACTACCATAAGATGCAAACCTAGTATATCCGTTTAAAAGATAGTGTATTCGGAAGACAGTCCAGACAATGTTTTGGGATGCAAGAATCGTCCGTTACTTCGTCTGATACCATGAAAACACTTAGCCACTTTTCCCTATTTCGATCGGGCACACTACAGGTCTTCCGAAGAGCATCCGTTTCCATTATGTGCGTCATTTTCTTCATTTTTTCCTTTTATATTCATTTTTTCCTTGTATCTTCATTTTTTTTTATGTTGTTTCATATCCTAAACTCTGCCGAACGTTTCATTTGCATCAAAAGGCTAGATTTAGGGTTTTCTCCTCAACATAACGTGAGAGAAAAATGTTAGCTTTACTCATTTTCTATACAAATTTTCGGTATTTTGTAAGCTACTTTTGACAACAAATTAAGTATTACATTTCAACAAGTTTTAAATATCTGTCTTCTTCAACCCACATAAATAATATAATGTGGTTATATTTCATATCAAGCAACAATATGAGAGGTAAAACTTCAATTTCATTTAACCAAAACAATGTTTACAATTGAAGTTTACAGTTCCTACAAAATACGTAGGTGTTAGTAAATGCGTTGCAACATTTTGCCAACTACAATTAAAAACATCAATGCTATAAAGATTCAAAAAATAAAACATATCAGCAACATTCTTGACATAATTTTCATATATTGCTTCTTTTCATGTCCATTTTTAGGGAGTAAAGTATGAAGAGGATGCGATCGTGGGTATCTCTCTTCGTAGTGGATATAGGAACTCATATATTCACGTGGCTCTAACTAGATGTATATTGTATAGACGACTTTTTATATAATAGCTGCTGCATTCAAGCCAGAATCACAAACTACGCTGTTTCTTAACCAATGAGAGATCCTTATAATAGCCTCATTTGCTTACTTAGTATATGTAATAATGGTTAACTGTATCACAATAAGCAATAGAATTGGTGGTAGTACATTCAATCATTATGGTAATACATTGATTATTTATAGTAGTACATTCAACACTTATGGTAGTATATATGCTAAAAATGTGATTGCATATGCTATTTACCATTCAATCTTTCTATTTTACCATCAAGTAATATTAACATAATAAATAATAATTAAATTATGAGGTCTTTAAATAAACTTTATGTGCAGTAGTACATTCACTAGATCTGATCGTTATCCATGATAGCCCTTATGCCTTCACCAAATGTGATCAAAACGAAATAAAATAAAATAAAAATGAGTCAACGGACTTAATCATAAACAAAAATAACAACCATAATCCTTTTATTCGCAAGACATGAAAGAACAACCCAATGCATATAACTTTGATTCACAATATATGGAAGAACACCCAAAGATCGACGTTGGGAGGTGATAGATGTTAGACGTGAGATACTTTGCCCCTAGAAATCACACGAGGAAATACCATAAAGAAAGTTAGGAGTCAACAAGGGTTTAGTCGTTGGATATTTAAGAACATCCACCAAAAAGAAGAATCGGGAAGGAGAGGAGAAGCATCGAGAAGGAAAATGGTCAACAAGAAGAAGAGAAGACGATGACAATGGGAATGAGAGGAGAAGTGATGGAGAAGAATACCCAAACCGTTTTTTTATTTTTATTTTTTAACATTCCAATTGGATTAATAAAGGGCATTTCCGATTTTTACTTTTGCAATTATACTTTTTGTGTAAAATCACAAATATTTTTTACAGTGGTGGCCTGAACTATTATTATGCAATACTTAATGATATAATTACAAATATTTATAAATTAGTATCTTGCTGCATACTTTTTCCTTTTTTTTTTCGAGTTTGGGTAAAATGAACCTCAAAAAAAAAATGATATTAGACATGATTATAAATTATCATTTAATCTAACCTCTTTTCATGCCACTTACAGATGTCAAATTTTTTTATTATTTTCAAGTAAAAAATAGGATTTTACTTTTTAGTTTAAAAATAAAATCGTAATTAATAATTATAGGGACCAATTACTGCTTTAATGAGTCCATCATATATAACTCATATAATAAAACGTTCATAGTTTAAAATGGCAAGAGATAGATAGCATCATATATAACTCATATAATAAAACGTTCATAGTTTAAAATGGCAAGAGATAGATAGAAAGGAAAGAGGACCTTTGGTACCAAATCCGATTTTAGGGGCTATACTAGAGTAACTAGACAGATGTTTGAAAGAAGGATTAAAAACGACATTTTTTTCAAATCAAAGACTATTTTGACCAAAAATTTAGGTTACGTTTGTTTTTTTTTCATTTAATACTAAATATAACTTTTTATTTGTTTTTTAATATCATGTAGTACCCTAATGAAAATGGAGGATGATAATGTATGGATGGGTCATTCTAAATTTTCGCTCTATTCCATTCTGCAGCTGGAAATTTGATTACTTCCACCAATAAGGAGTTTCGCCAATTCAGTTTTTCGGCTTCATTGGTATTATTAGCGTTCACACTTCACCTTATATTTAATCTTCTTTTTGTTATTTCTTTTCATGTTCCCAATATAATAATAATAACATGTTAGAATCATTTAATAATATTCTAAGAGTTCCTATCTTTTGTACTTTATGGAAATATATTAATTTTAATATGTTTAAAAAAGCCAGCCAAAATCAAATACAATCAGGGATGAGGTTTAAAAAGATTTTCTTGCATTCCTGTCGATCACTTCCTATTATCCATTGTTTTTGACATCAATTTAAGAGAACTTGTAATTATTAGCTATTTTGCAGACTACAAAAAAAAACTAACTAAACTATTAAACTTACATGGCAAAGGTTCTTATTTTTAACTTTGAGACTTCCCAGGCAGTCTTCATTAATTTCTTAAACCAAAGTGATTAAACAAGTTCTTTCTATACCTCAACTACTTCAATCTTACACTTTTGCATTAAATAAGAGGCTGTATGTGGACTCTACTAATTCAAGCTTTTATTTTATTCCTTATGAAATCTAAGGTTAGAATTGGACACCACACACAGTTGTTTGCTAAAGAAGATAAAATGAAGAGTGTAGTTTGGAACTCAATTAGAATCAAAATCAAAGGAAGAAAGGAAGGTAATCACTGATCAGACTGCAATGGCGGTTCAATGAGGAATGGCAGCTTTGCTTTCAAATCTCGGGTGTCAGTACCCAGGAGGACACTGTTACGGCTAAGGGAGAGACTACAGAGAGAGAGAGAGAGCTGCCTTTCCTTTCTTCTTCTTCCTCCGATCTCCTTGTAAACCACAGCAGAAAGAAAGAAAAAAAAGGAGAAAGAGAAAATAACAAGAGAGAAGCAAAATCAAATCAGTCTCTATCGCTAAATCAGGAAAATTAATAAAGCCAGAAAAGGAAAAGCCACCGAGATTCTCATCCCCCCTCCTGCTGTAATATCATCATCATCATCATTTCGATCGAGATAGGCCGTCCCTTTGTACTCCACACACCCAAAAAAAAAAAGAAAAGAAAAAGAAACGCCATGAACACCGTACATTAATCCAAAAAAGTGTTCTTTCCAACCCACCAAAAAAAAAAAAGAAAAGAAAAGAAAAAAAATTTCCTTTTACTTTCTTTTTTGTTTTCTAGATCAAGAAAACCTCCATGCTTTCCTCCTTGAAAGATTCACAGACGGGGCAGGAACCAAGAAGGGGCTCACAAGACTTGCACGAACAAAGGTGTCTGCAAGGGAGGAAAAGAAAGCACGATCTCCGGGAATTACAGCGTTTGCATGTCATTTTCTGGCATCGCTCTTTCACTTCTTCTTCTTCTTCTTCTTCTTCTTCTCCTCCTCCTCTGTCAATGGTGGGACCACCACCACCACCACCACCACCACCACCACCATACGACGACTCTGCATCCTCGGCTCCGTTGCTCAGCAATAACTGCGTCTCTCTGACTTGTTCCAGCATATTGTTCAGATATTTGACCATCGCTTCGTTCTCCGTCGCCACTCTCTGCCATCCCTCACTCTCCATCTCTCTCCTCCTCAACCATTCTTCCAACTCCACCATTTTCTTCCTCGCTCTCGCCAAATCCTCCTCCTTCTGTCTCATCAGCGTTCCCGTCTTCGATTCCAATCTGTTCAACACCAACCCCAGTTGTTGCTTCCGTTGCTCTTGCAAAGCATATTTCAATTTCTCAATCTGCTTCCAAAGACAATCAAAACAGAACTCAATTTCAAAACAGAACCCGATTTCAAAGAAACCCACAGAAAGAGAACACAAAAGAAATGAAGATTGGTTCTGTCTTCTGACCTGCAAATGAAGAAGCCAATCAATTTCGAGCCTCTGGGTCTCAAGCTGATCGGCCAAAGATTGAGAGAACGCCATTGAAAAGGGATTAAAACTTGTGTTATCTTCAACACAGAGATCTTGAACGCCGTAAACCGGAGGCTGTTGCTGAGGATTGAAATTGGAGGCGTCGACCATAACCCCAGAAGAAGAAACAGGGTTCACCCACAAATCTTGCAACCCACACATGGCCAAACCCATGTTTTCAGAATAATACTGTGCATCAACAGCCATGCCAAAACGCTACCAAACAGCCACTTACTAATGAAAAAGAAACTCTGAAAGGGAACAAACTGGTCTGGTTAGGCCTAGAACAAGAAGAAAAAAAAGAGAATGATTTCTTTTTCTTTTTCTTTTTTGTGGGTAAATCAGAAGAGATGCATGACTCTCTCCCCTTCCCTCTCCTTCTCCTTCTCCTTCTCTCTCTTAATTGGTGCTTTGGTTTTCTGGTTTAACTGAAAGAGACCATTATGAACGAAACCCGTGGCCGGTATGGCATATATAAAGAGTGGGAAAAAACTGACAAATGTTTCTTTTTCCTCCTTCTTTATTAATCAAATTTAAAATTACAATACATCCACAAGTTTAGTGTTTTACCAACCTAAAAATGGCAAAATAAATAGAGACAAGAGGGAGGGGAAAAGAGGTTTATGATTCATGATTCTTCATTTCTCTCTATCCATTCCGTCAAAGCCCAAACGCCTCGAAAAAGCATTTAAAGAAAGGAGGAGAGATGCGGTACGGGGAGGCGTATTACCGAGACATTACGCATCAAGATTTTACGTGAGAACTGAATTATTATTGTATTGTGTCATTATGTATTACATTGGATAAAAAGAAAGAAAAGAAAGAAAGAAAAAGAACCGATTGAAGAAGTAGTCATTACTGTGAGCATTTTGTGATTCGGACGTGAAGGCATCTTATGGCCTTTGGAAAACTTGTCAGCTTGGTAATCGGGAAAAGCTGTTGATTGAAGAGTTCTCTTTCTTTTTTTACTTTTTTTTTAATTATTAATATTATTATATATGGTACTTAAAAATTAAAAAAAAGAAAAAAAGAAAATGCCAAAGGCAGAATAATCCAAAAAATATGGGGGTGGTATCTGTGATGGTCCTGTAAATATTTTATTTGAACGTGCATTGGATCCAGGCCGGTTACGTCTGGATTGAGATGAGGTTTTTTTGATTGCCTGGCCAATTATAGCCGTTGGTTTTAAATTTGTCCGTGGATAGAACGGTCCACCATGTGTGAGCTGGAGATTTTTCGAGCAAACACGTGTCCTCACCTGGCCACGTTGCTCCTTGAGACCTTCGCCTACGTGTCTCGTCAAATCTAGATTTATTATAGTGGAGCGATCTCGTCCGTTGACCATGAGCACTTGACCTGATTCTGGAGATAAAATAAAGAAAAAAGTAATGGTGGAAATTGATAGTGTTTGATTACACTATATACTGGTGGAAAAAGTCGTACTCATTTTCATTTACATAAAGCTTTTTTATTACAATATTTATTAAATTTCTTTTTTTTTCTTTTCTTTTAATAAACATGCCTATCCGGGCTAGCTTGGGAGTAGAAATTTTGAAAAAGAGAACACTACAATAGGATTCTTTTTTGCTCTAAATTCGCAAACTCAGATAAGGATTGACCTCAAACCGAGAGAATTAAAACAACTACAATCAATGATATTCAAGAATCTTATAACAGGCATAATATTTCATGATCTTATATAAAAATATTCATTTAAAGAAAATCATTTTTCTAAAAACCCCAAAACACAAAACAAGAAGAGTACCAACCCTGCTAATCTCACACGTCAATTCAGGACTAAATAGCGCATGCTCATCATGCATCATATATATATATATATATATATATATTTTTTTTTTTTGCATTTGCAATTAGAGTGTAGTGGCCTGTTTGGAAAAACTAAGCAGAAAAAGAACGTTTTGACTAAACAGATGAGTTGGACTTGGTTGGGGGCCCTCTACTTCTCTTTTTTCACATAAAATATTAAATGGCAACTTCTGTCACACAGGTTAAGCACCTGAACCGCCATACTTTTTTGCTGCTGTAACTTCACCTGTTCAAAGGCATATATTTCTTTTCACCCACCTCCTCCTGCTGCTGCTGCTGCTGCTACGGCTGCCCCAAATTCAAGGCAAGGCAACGTGGTGAGTGAGATGCTCACTCACTGTTACGACTTTGATCTCAAACTAATTCATTTTTAAAAAAATAAAAGAAAAAAAAATTACTAAACTAGTCTTTTTTACTTGCTTTTAGAAACCAATTTATCTATTGATGTTTTAAAAATTAATCTTAAAATTATATTTACAATAACTGCGATTTTTTAAGTTTAAATTTAAAACTTCATTTACCAATTGCAATTTTTTAAGGTTAATTTTTTAAAAAAGTAGTTTGTATATGCAGTTTTTAAAACACAAAAGGCTAGTTTTGATGAATATTTTAAAAAGAAGTTTATATGTGTATTTTTTTTATTTTATAAAAAGAATTATTTTGGCTTTAAACTCCACTGTTACTGCAAAACATGGAAATAAACGTCTGACTAGATCGGAGCATAAGACAACAGCATCGTAAACAATTGAAACAACAAAAGGATTTATCATCTTAATATCATAATATCAAATCCCAACAAAAGGATTTGAAACTCATTCCAGACTACTATTCAATGAATAGAAGTAACAAAAATCACCTATGTCCTTTTTATAAACAAGTCAAGATTGCCAATGCCATGCACTTACTCTTCCACCTACCAAAACGTATCAGCATCTTCAGATTATTTGTTTTCATCTCTATCAAAAGAACAGACTAGAGTTGAAGAGCAAACTAAACTGAAGGCCATATTTTGACCCAAATGACAAACACAGAATACTCTTACGCATTGATTCGGGATGACTCCCCCACGGCAGCTTCCATTCGACTGTACCATTCGCCAATCCGAGTGTGCTCAACCATGTCTCTCCCAGACTTGAGGTGTCGGATGGGTCTCAGGACGCCGAATACAGCTATGTCAGCTAAATTGGGTTCTAAGCAACCTGTGATGAGGGAAGAGAGGGAGAGGAAGAGGAAGCATCAGGGATGTTTGTAGTTTTGCCACGAAAGCAAAATATTTCGTATTCATTATGGTCACTATCATATGGTCTTCAGAAGCATACCCAGGAATTTCCTGCCCTTCAGAGCATCCACCCATGTTTCTGCAGCTCCATACAAGGCTGCCCGTTCATCAGTGATGTTATGTCTCTTCTTCAGTTTCTTTGACACAAAATACATAGCTGCAGCTCCACCGTACTTTGCTATTATTCTCTCTGTGAAGCTGAAATTGCCTGCAATCTCAAAAGAGAATAACAATAATTACCATAATAGCTAATTTGGTGTATTCAATGTAAACACAAACTATGATCTAAACTATACAGGCAAAAGACAAAATTTCTGATATGAAGTATTAACTGCTATCAAGCCATCAGCAATATGATTGAAGTTGAAACTACAAATCCATCTTCAATAGAATTTCCAAGAAGACAAGTTCTAACCTAAAATTATTTTTCCAAGGACAGAGCGAGCTAAACGACCAAGGTTAAAGTGAAAATTTAGGTAGGAAAAACCTTTTCTTTTTTCAATATAGAAGGTCTTTTTAGCCCAGGATCCACATGCAAACAACACAATGAAATTTGAGCGCAAAGTCTTAAATGAGGATACAAAACTGTGATTCGTCATGGTTTTCTCTGAACATATTGGGTATGGATCAGAGGAATTAATCTTTGGTGATTTGTTAGTTTAAACACATGAACTACAGTTGGTGAGACTTATTACTCTGCTCTTAACAGGATCTTAATTCTAAACAGGATCTTCTAACAGTTCAAATTTTCTTCAACAATACATTGGTTCTGTAGGAGGTGTGCATTTAAACTCACGGTTGTGTGTTAAGGAGATTCTTCCCCGGTTGAAATTATAATATACTTCTTGAAGAGTTTTAAAAGTTTTGAACATGGAGATTGAACAGTACAAACAGATAAACAGTAAACAAGTATTTGAATCAAAGAAAATTTTATTTGAAATTCAAACTTACAATATTTGAAGATTTGAACAGGAAAGATTGTACAGTACTTGACGGAGACAGTTATTGTGACTCAGAAAACTCTCTCTTGATTTTTCTCTCACTAAAACTAGCACATATTCTAGGGGCATCACCCTTATATAGGATTTTGACGGAATTCAAATCGTTTGAAATCCGTGGATTTGAAATAAAACTTTGACGTCCACACAGTAACTCCCATGTGAGCTTTGAAAAGGAATCTTATCCAACTTTTTTGAAAAATTTCTGCTTTGGTGGGCCTTTGTCTTCTTTTGATGATGGAGCATCTACTTTATGAAAAGCATGATACTTTTTGTCAATTCAACTTTTCTTTTTTTGTTTGCATTTGGTAGTGGGAGGCAGGCGTGCATGTTGACCCTGGAGAGTGATCTTGATATCAAAAGTTTTGAGTCATCTATCCATTTGGAACCCTGTTTAATCTCTTCTTTTGCAGCTTCAATGAATCATCAGCATTAATTTGAAGAGGTTGGGGGTTTGGAAATTTTGAGCCTTTAATTTCTCTAAAATAAAGACTTGATTAAAGACTTGATTCACATTCTTTCGAGGAGTGTATGGGAGTCATATGTGTCTTCTTCGTTTGTTGGAATCTTGAGGCGGAGGTTGTGTCTTCTTCCTCATCATTGAGTCACGCAGAAGTTGGGGCGTAGTTTACCTTGATTTCTTTGCTTGGGCCCTTTGAGATAGGCCTTGTATTCAGAGTTTGAAGGAAAGGACTTTTTGGATGGAGTTTGGGGCCAAGGGATTGGGCCTGGCAAAGGATGGGACCAAATAGGAACCTTTGACTTTGTGGGCTTTTTGGACTTGGGCTTTTGGGAATCAAGCCAATCCTTAATGGACTCAAAGGATTGAGATGGAGAGATTTTGAAGGCTGCTTGTGATTGATTTTTGAATTACTGTGAATCTTTGAGGAAAATGGTCTTGACGAGAGAGAAAATTATGGGAGTAAAATCGTAAAAAGAATCAGGGATTCTGAATTGAGAACAAAGGACCAGTGTAACTATTTCCAAAAGGAAGAAACTTTCACAAGAATTGCTTTGAAATAATCAAAAAATTTTCTAATTCGGGACATAAAATATTTGAATAGGCTCTGCAAAAAATCACACAATTCACAGAAACCAATTTGGAAAAATCGTTTGGACTTTTTCTCCCCAATTGAAAAACCATGAATGGGAAGAAGGTCTAACATAGAAGGTGTTAAACCATGCATCTTTGTAGTCTATGTAATCAAAGGTTTGAGGAACAAAATTTTGAGAAAAACGTTTGTGAGTAAAAGGACGACTCTGTTCCCAATCCTTTTCTGAAACGATTTTTAAAATTTTGCATTTGGAGTATGCAATGTCAGTACCCTCAGGGTTCTTGACATGCGATACTTGAATTGATCCGTGTCTATAAGTATAAACTCGTAGAATCTACGGGTTTTAGAAATATCATTTGAGATAAAATATTTTTCTTTTTGGAAAATTTTTTCAAGCTCAAAAGAACCTGAAGCGGATCTATGATCTGCTTCTAGAACCTGAATCAACAATTTTGATTCTTTTGGGATGTAAGCCGTATTTTGGGAGGCTGGTACTTTGGGGTTTTGAATTTTCCCCAATACTTCAAAACGATTTGAAGTTTGGCCTTTGGACATGGCATATGACTCTTTGGTTGTCGGTTTGATAGGATCTTGTTTGCTCATTTTCCCTATAAAAATTCCCGTGAAAGGAAATCAGGTAAAACATTTGAAGATCCTTTGATAAATTCAATTTCAAAATAAAAAATAGATAAAATTGCTTGCCATCTGGCAAAAATCTGTTTTGAAACTAAATTTTGAACATTTTTACCAAATTCTTACTTTTGCAATCAACTCTTAAAAGGAATTTTTTATTAAAAACATCACTTTGAAATTTTTGAATACATAAAACAATGGCTAAAATTTCTTTTTTAACCATTGAATAATTTGTTTGAGGGCCACTCCAAACACCTGAGTGAAATCTAACAATTGAAATTTTGTTTTCAAAATTTTGTTTTAATATCCCACCATATCCTATATTTGAGGCGTCTTTGTCTGCAGTATAGGAAAGACCACAGTGTAGGATTCTAGCGGTGGTTCCTTAACCTGAGACTTAACCTGTTTGACAACTTGGGTATGTTCATTTAACCATGGGTAAGTTTTCTTTAACGCTTTGGAATAAGAGGCTTAATCAAAATCCTAAGATTTGAAGTAAAAATCGACTACATATTCAAACTTCCTAAAAATCTTTGCAATTTGTGTTTTGTCTTTAATTTCATTAGAATTTGTTAAATTCAATTGCTCTATGTTTTGGTTTTATTTGACCTTGATAAATATCAAATCCTAAAAATCTAATATTCGTTTGAAATAGTTTGATTTTTGTTGCAGAGATAACTAATCCATTTTCTCTTACAATTTTTTGAAATTTTTTTAAATGTTTGAAATGCTTTTCTATGGAATTTGAAAATATAAGAGCATCGTGATATCTTATAGAAAACAGTATGATCATTGAAAATATCGTTAAATCGTATTTTGAAATTTTGAAGGGCGTTTTTAAGTAAGACATTACATTCCATTCGTAATTGGCCAATGGAGCGTAAATGCTATCTTGTACTTATCTTCTGGTTTAATCTGAATTTGCCAGAATCCAGATTTCATATCAAATTTTGAAAAATTGTTTGCATTATAATCTTTGAATTAAGTCATTTTGTTAGGTATTGGGTACTGTCAGCAATGAAGCTTTATTCAATGGTTTATAATTGATAACTAATCTTGGAGTACCTCTCTCAATTTCTGAAGCCTTTTGTACATAAAAGGAAACACAATATCAAGAAGAATGACTTGGTCTTGAATTTTGCTTAAAAGATCATTGATTTCTTTTTTACAATATTCAAAGTTAAGAACAATTTGAATTCGTCTAAACTTTGTAGGAATTTGTTTTCATTAAAATTTTTCATATGTTAATACAAACCATATGTTGTTTTTCTATTCAAGCATTTGGTATGAAGAAGAACAGATATTCTTAAACCCAATCTTACTACTGAATTTGTTTAGATTTGAAATTTTCTTTGATCTTTTTTGCTGTATTTCACTTACTTTTGGGAATTTTACATGTTGCTGTTTTTTCTTACAGGAAGCCAAATTTATAAATCTTGAACTTTAGTAATTCTTTATACTTCTATCCCTTTATAGAGATTCAAATAAAATATATCTGGTTGTTATATTTTGTTTTAAACCTTGACTATCTATGCTAAAGAGAATCCAGATTCATCATTCAGAGAAGGAGTTTTTCAGCCACACCATTTGATGACTTATATTTTTAGAAGCTAAATAAAAATATGAAGGTACTAATACAAATACCATTTTTGCAAAATATGCCCTTGTGGTATCTTGTAATTGACCTTGATGGATCTTCACTAACTCAACTTGAAAATCTTTGAGAGGTTTTTACAAAATATAGTAGGAATTAATTAACTGTATATCTGGAATTTAATGGCTGCAAGTCATTAAATACCAAGTTGATGAAAATCAGTTTGGGTTGCCCTATCTGTCCCTATACTCTATATACAATCTCCATTTTCTTTATATTACTACATAAATATCATGAACAGGGTTTCTCAAATTCTGGATGTTTGATTACAATTCAGCTATGTACTTTTGATTTCTGGGTTGCTATTCTAAGATCCATATGCTGTAGTACAAAGTTTTAATTCACTCAATTTATTTCATCTGCGTTTCATTTCATTTACAAAATCTTCAATTCATTCCATTTGGTTTCAACCAGGTACCTAAATATTCAGATTTATCCTTGCCTTCATGAACTTGCACTAAATTATTCTTCAGATATTTTAGGTTTATCTTTGGTGTTCACAAAATTTTTCTTATATATTTTGCTTTAGTTCTTCATCTATTCAATTTAGATCCTCATTTCTATAACATGAATTCTTGATCTGTTTGTTAACATATTTATTTAACATAAAACAATTTTCTATTTTTCTGTTGCTTTTCAGATGTGTTGCTTCAGGTTTGTGATTTACTCACGGAGTTTGAGGAAGATGAAGTATTTGAATAATATTCTTCACCCTACAAGATGGCTTGTTGCTTTTGTTTTCTACAATTTCAGACTATGACCACCCAGGCCACCGTTTAAACCGTTTCCTTCTTTTATGTTTCACCAGATTTTGTTTTTGATCATCAGTTTGCGAGACTTAAATTTACTATAATTTTCTGAGGCTTTTCTCTCATCTGTTTTTGTTTTTATGTCTTTGTGAAGCTAGGAATAAGGCATTTCATCTATGTTGAGCACAAGATCCTAAGTCTTTTCTTGAAGCTTCCGAATCTCTCTTTTAACCAGTGTTGGAGTTTAGTTGAAGGCTCTGTTCAAACCTTTCTTTAGCTTTATCTCTGAATCTCCGTAAGTGAGATCTTCGCATGGGGATGTTCTCATGACTTTTCTCTCAGGTTTCTTTGACACTTTTGAGTAAGAGCCCTTGAGTCCATAAGAGATTTTCCTTTCAAAAGCTCTTCTCTTCTCTGGTCATTACTTTTGCTAAGAACACATCATGATACCATTTAGAAATCACTAGTATTAACATCTTAAATGTTGGAGAATTTACGAATTTTCTCTTCAAAGAGATTCTAGGATCTCTCTGAATATTTAGATTATAGTATACATGAGTCTTAGGCTGCATCCTCTCACGTCTTACTTCATCATACTTACATGAATCATTTCTTTTTATAGTGAAAGGAGTTTTACCTCTTAAATTGCAATGTTCGAGAAAAGAAATCTTTACTTCGGGATTAATTCAGATGACGATATGGTCATCACCATACAAATGAAATAAGCGAAGTTGTTGCCTATTTACGTTCAGCGAAACGACAAAAGAATTTTCAAATATTGAAGGTCGTCTCTCATTTCAATAAGATGGCATCATTCATTTCATCACTCATACTTTTCTGCCGGTTGTTTTCTTTCCAGAGGTCGCCGAAATCGTGGCGTAAAGGTCTACGATAAAGTTTTTGAATCTTGTATTAGTTTTCATTTTATTTATTTGTTCAATTTCTTTATTACAGTGCGCTCAGTTTTTATCGAGGTTTTGAAGCAGAAGAACTTGTTTTACGAGCTATAAAATTTATTTTGATCTGCTGGAAAGGGAAGGGTCTTTTATATCCATAATGTGTTTTCAAGGATTAAATTTTACTAGATCATTTATTGTTTTTATTCCCCTCTAATCAGAGATTCAGAGAAGACTTGTCAAGGTTTTTGTTTTCAATTTCTTTTTCTTTCGGGGTTTTAGAATCATTTCATCGTTCTATCTAATTGAGAGGGAAATTGTTCTAGAGCCCAGTTTATAAAAATTATTTTGTTGTTGGATTCCTTTTTATGTCTCTTAGTCATACTTCCCCATTTCATCAGCCTGTACTATATTTATGGTTTGAAGGAGGGGTGAGGCAATGATTTCTCCTTGTGCCATTATTCTTATTTCTTTGAGGAAGGGATGGTGATCTACCTTCTTTCAAGAGAGTAAATGGAATCATTCTTTTAGAAACATGTATAATTTAACAGGGTAATCTATTTGATTATTCTGACATAAAATATAAAATATATTACAAACATTGGAATATTCGATTTATTCGCCCTCACAGTTGTTTGATCATATTCAGTACACTCAAATTTTTTCTTTTTGTTCCATTTGTTTAATATGGAAAAACCACTTGCTTTTTCTCGGCGTATTTCTCTATTTATTCACTACTTAAATATTCTTTTATTTATTTTGAGCGATCTACCGTTTGCCAGGTAAATCAAACTGGAAGTGGAAGGCTCATCGTTTGGTGACATCTGACGAGAATCTAGTTCTAGAATATCCCTCTCACGGAAATTTTCGAATATTTTGTTCTGATTCTTTATATTTTAAATTTGGAATTATTGAGATGATAGTCTAACCTTCGTTTCAAATTACAGGTGTTGTTGATCTTCTGGAAGGAGATTAATTTCTAAAGGAATTAGAAGAGCACACAGTACTGATCTTCTAGAGATGTTCCTTCCACAGGTTCAAAGATTAATTTGTACATTTCCTTGTCCATCTTGATTATGGACCGCCAGAGTTTTCAGAATACGCTCAATCTCAGGTTTTTGAGGCTAAGAATTCAGCTGAAATTTCATTCCATAGATTGTGTTAAACATTCCCGAAGAGATAGTTTTAAATCATCATCAAGCTATGCAGAGACCTTTCTTTTCTTTACCAGTGTATCTTGATCTTTTAGGGGATGACAAAGATAAATTCGTTGAATCCCAAGTCACCTTATGACCTCTCACATCTCACCTAAGTATGTTCTGAATCTAGGATCCATGTCTGTAATCCCACAAGGGTTTGAATAATTAAGGAGTTAAGAAGGCTTTATAGATACTGCGAATCAAGTTCATCGATCCCAACTCCCCGAGTTTGAATGTAGTAAAATCTGTGGGATCAGAAAGGATATGTTGCTTTCATTAACCACTAGGGAGTCTTGGAATTGATTATGTCTTGCGTCATGAAGAGGCGTATCGCTATGGATTGTCTAACCTAATCTGGTTAAGGGTTTGTTTACTTGGATAAGCTCCTATATGAAGAATTTGAATTTTTCCCTTTGTAGCTAGTTCTGAGTCTCTTAGTCAGATTCAATAGTTTATGTCTCAAATCCTATTGAATGAGTATTCCTGGAGATTTTAATCCTATAATCTCTTTTAAATACAAACTTCTCCATATATCAGTTCTTTAATGTTTTTGTTTTGGCGTTTAAATTTTGTGTCCCGTTTCTGATCATTACGAAGCAGGAACCATTTAATTTCTCTTATCTTTTGAAATAAATTTTTATGGAATTTGTCTCGGGTGTTCGTCGTCATAGATGACCCAGTCTTGAACATGTTCTTACAGTTTTGATAAGATTGCCATTTCTGCCCTTACCTGGTAATTAGGATTCTAACGCCCAATGGGACCTGCCGGGACCATGGCCAATACAGCAGGATTTATGGCGCCAAACACTATTGACAAAGAATCCTGATCGAAAATAATAGAGTATAATAACATCCTCATAAAAATTTGAGAAAACTTGGCTCGTACAATTCTGTGGATCGTAATTCTAAATAGGATCTTCTATGATTCAAATTTTTATTCAAACGAATGCCGTGGGCGTTGTTACCACTTCAGGGTATCTTTGTTTAAACTCTCACGGTTGTTCATGTTTAGAAATTCTTCAGGTTTCGGCTTCATCTCATAACCCGAAGAGTTTAAAGGTTTTGAGCGCCGGAGGTGAGCAGTCCTCAAACAGATATAAGATAAACAAGTATTGATCCGAAAAATTTTCTTTAAATTAAAACTTTACCAATCATTTTACGAATTTGAGCAGGAAAGATTGTATGAGTACTTGAAGCGGGTTACAGGTTACTAACCTTTCGAGAAAACTCTCTCTTGATTTTCGCTTTCAAAAGCTGGCGCCTTAGAGGCAAATGCCCTCTTATCATAGTTTTGTGGAATTAAATGATTGAAATAGTGGTTGAACAAAACTTTGTGGCACGTAACTCTACATGGCCGAGCTTTTTGAAAAATAAGATAAGGAATTTATCCAGCGCACCCGAAAAAAGTTGCCCAGTGAAGCGCACTGTCTTGCCGTTTACAGTATTGGAACATCTCGCCCCAACCATTAATCTTGTCGATTAACTTTTCTTGCTTTTGTTTGCATTGAAGCCCGTGAAGCCGACATCTGCATCGGCGATCGTGCCAATATGTGAGTTTGATCATTCCGCCCGCTGAGCAATCTGCGGCAGATAATAAATGGCTCAATAATTTTGGATCTGAAAATTTTATTTAAAGTTCTAACACCAATGTTGAAGATTTGAGCGGGAAAAATTCATCATGAGTGCGAAGCGGGGTTACAGAGTTGCCCCAACCACACCTCAGAAAACATCTCTCTTGATTTTCTCTCACTAAAAACTTGACTTGCGCCGAGGGGCAATATAGAATAATGCATATAAATTCATTGAGATTGAATGGGCCAAAATCGTGGTTGAAATAAAACTAGCGTCAGTTAGCTCTGTGAACTTTGAAAATGAATCAGAATACTGTGAGCTTTTGAAAGAGGCTGCTTTTGGTCGACCTTTGATATTTCTGCCCCGATAAATGACCATCTAACTGCGAAAGCGTGATCTTTGTCAGTTGACTTTTCTTCTTTGTTTGTTGGTAGTGGGGAGGCGGGGCGTCATCAACGGAGAGTCGTGCCGTGTCAGTTTGGAATTATCCCTCCATTTGGAACCTGTTTAATTTTCGCCACTGCGACAATGAATGAGTAAACGATGTTGAAGGTTGAAATTTGGAAATTTTGAACCTTTAATTTCTCTAAAATAAGAAAACTTTGATTAAGAGCAGTTTGGGCTCTTCGAGGGAATGTGAGAATCTCTTATCTTCATTTTGTTGGAATGCGAGAGCGAAGGCGTAATCTTTCTTTTCCTCATCATGCGGGTTTAGGATTGGGACATAGTTCTGCCTGATTTGCTCTTCAGGCCATCACCCTGAAGGAATCAAAATCATTGTATTCGAGTTTGAAGAAAGGACTTTTAGATGGAGTTTGATGAGGGATTAGGCGCTGTGAAGGATGAGAATAAAATAAGAACCTTTGATTTTGTGGAGATTTTAGAATCAAGCCAATCCTACTGCAATGTAGATCAGGATTAGGAATGGAGAAATTACATTTACCGCCATTTGATTTTGAATTCCCTAGCGAATCTTGAAATGGTGCGACGAAGAATTATGAGAGTAAATCGACAAGAAATCCGAGGATGAATTAAACTCAAGAACGATGTAGAATATTCATTTACGGAAAAAGCTGTAATTATTTGAAATCAATCGGGTACTAATTTGCGGACATAAAATATCTTTGATCATTTCTAAAAAAACGATTCTGAAACAGTTGGAAATCGTTTGGACTTTTTCTTCCCGATTGAAAAACTCAATTGGGAGAAGAAAGATCAGCTCCGCGATCTTCAGCCACCATCTTTGTAAATATATAAATGGGTTTAGAAGAACCAGTACGACGTTTGTGATAAGAAGGGCGACTCGTTGATATACTAGCAATTTTAAGGTACCCCATTGATCTCTGTCTGTTTCAGGGTTCTTGTGCGATACTTGAATTGATAGTATCTATAAGTATAAACTCGTAGAATCAGTTTAGAAATATCATTTAGAATAAAATATTTTTCTTTTGGAAAGAATTTTTAAGCTGAAAAACCAGCCGAGATCCATGATGCATGAAACTGATCAACAATTTGGACTCCTTGCCCCGGGATCATAGCTTGCCCTTACGGGAAAATTTGATGCACCAGTTTTGGAAGATTTTCCTCAATATTTCAAAAGCGATTTGAGATTGGCCTTTGGACATGGCATATGACTCACAGCATATGGCCTTTGGTTATGAATTTACCACCGCCCTATGTTGAACCTTCTTCCCATTCATGGTTTTCAATCGGGGAAAAAATGCAATTTTGGCCTAGTTTTTCAGGAGCCGTTGGCTCTTTTTGGGAAATTCATTCCAATATTTATGTCACGAAATTAGAAAATCTTTTAAAATTCATTTAAACAAATTGTGTGACTTTTTCCTTTGAAGATAGTTGTTCGACTCATTCATACTAAAATTCTTGATTGAATCCGTAGATCAACTGCGGGTACACCCTACACACTTTCCATTTGCTTATATTCCCGACGTTTGGCTAGGGAATTCAAAATCGAATGGTGGGCGGCCTTCAAAATCTCCGTCCTCGATCTTTAGGTCCGGCATTAAGGATGACGATTCCCAATCCAGTCAGCAACTTGAGAAATTAAAGGTTCTGTTTGATCCATCATATGGACCGATCCCGCCCTTTGACTCCATCGAAAAGTCCTTTCCTTCAACTCCACGAATAAGGCCTATCTCAGGAGCTCGAAACAAATTATACAGAAAACTATATACACAGTGCAGAAGAAGCTATTATTAAACTTATGGGGCCTGAATGTTGAGAAAGAAGAACACAGCCTAGTTATGCGTTCGACAAAATGAGGAACATGTGTTATGGTACAAAATCACCATTTCTTAAATAATGAAATCAAAGTTCCTTAATCAAAGCCTTTATTTTAGAAATTAAAGAAAAAAACTATTCCCCGAAATCTGAGCCTCTGATGCATTTGATGATTGATTCATTGAAAATTTGCTGAAAAGAAAGTGCATGAGGTTCCAAATGGGTAATAGCTCAAACTTGATGATATGATTGGGCGGGCCTGTCGAGTTGATGTGATAATGCATCACTTTCATTCACTAGAAATCTGAACAAAGAAGAAAAGTTGAATTGCCAAAATATCAAGTCTTCGTAGATGCTCCACGCTATCGAAGACAAGAAAGGCCCATTTCGAAGGTAGCCTCTTCCAAGATTAGAGCCGAATTCCGCCATCCCCCTTTTCAACTCACGTGAATTCTTCTGATGGTTTCATCAGTTCATTTCAAATCCCGGTTCAAGCGTTTAAATTCCGTCAGTCATATAAGGAGGGATGTCTCGTAGAAAGCTGAGCTAAGTTTTAGTGAGAGAAAAAATCAAGAGAGTTTTCTTGAAGGTGCCTGCTCCAAACTTTTCTCTTTTTACCTTTCGAATCTTTATCACAATGCTCTGTTCCGTCTTCAAATGTGTATAGTTTGATTTTCAATAAAGCCACTTTCACTGATTCAAATACTTGTTTCATTGTTTATCTGTTTTACACCATTCCCCATTAATCTCCTACTGACAAAACTTTTACAACCTCTTACGGCAAGTAAATTAGTGAAACTTGATGTAAATCTCACGAACACTACATTCATTGAGTTTAAATAGGACTTTCCTGCAGTTATTAACAACGTAGTCATCTTTATTGAAGAAAAATTTGTTGTTAAGAAGATCTTGTTTAGAATTAAGATCACGGTAAAAATTGTCGTAAGGCTGACTCTTTCAAATACGATGATATATCTCTTTAACTATCTTTCTATTATATTGATTATGATTCTTTGATTAAAAGTGAGTGAAATGGGCACACTAGGGTTTAGTTAAATTCGACTACAAATCTACATTCTGACCAATTTAGGAGTGATGCAAAATTTGATTATAAGTGTTAGAATCTGATGTAGTAAGGGTAAGGAAATGACAAATCTTATCAAAAAACTTGTAATACGGATTCGGTGCTAGTTCATCTAGATTGATAATTTCTATGGTGAGGAAAGTATACTCAAAGATCATGAATTTCAATTATCTGCTTCCATGAAAATTCAGAAGACAGTGCATCAAAGTGGAAATGTAAGCAAGCATTAAGAACTATCTAATGGAAGGTTTTGGATTTAAAAGATTCTGGGATTAAAATCCTCAGAATCCTCATTCTGGAATCAGGCGAAACTGTGTGACCAGTAGTCTCAAGAAAGATACAATCTACCTCAGCCTCATTCTATAATAGCTAATTTGGCGGTTTTATTCATTCATCAACCTGAAACTATGATCTCAAATATCCCGGAAGCGAAAACGGAAGGGAATTTCACCGATCTGAGTATTAACTGCTATCAAACCACATCTTAATATGATTAAGTTTGAAACTACAAATCCATCTTCAATAGAATTTCCAAGAAGACAAGTTCTAACACTAAAATTATTTTTCAGAACAAACCATTTAAGCGATAAAGGTTAAAGTGAAAATTTAGTAAGGAGAAAAAACCCCTTCTTTTGAATCACTGAAAGTCACTAGCGGGATACATACAAATAACACTTAGGTGATTTGAGTGCAAAGTCTTATGAGATACAAAACTGTGATTCGTCATGATTTTCTCGAATTTCATATTCGAGGTATGGATGAAAATTAATCTTTGGTGATTTGTTAGTTTAAACACATGAACTACAGTTGGTGAGACTTATTACTCTGCCTTAAATGCTTGTCCATGCGCTGCTCTCTGAGACAGCAGGGAGCCACTGAGGCCCCAAATAAACAGAAAGAAACAAAATCGTACTCTCACAAAATGAATTTTACCATTTGCATAGGTTGCTTTCCCTCTATTCAAAGTTTAGTCACCACCCTTTGTCCTTCTTTTCTCCTTTCACATCATATCTCTCATGGTATGCTCTACTCACTCTATGATAGCGTCTTTTCCAAAATCGCTCAAATTTGCCTCTAATTCATTCCATGGGATCATGATGGAACTCCTATCGGATTACTCCCGCTAGGCGTAAAACCTCGGAACTAAAGGAATGACCATGGAGCATCAGCGAGGAATATTATTCTGTTATTAATTATTATTCCTGTTATTAGTACAGGCTGTGGCTGTGAGGAGAGGGGTGAGATTTGGGAATATTATCTGTAGGAGGGTTAGGGAGCCTCTCGAATTGCTTCTCCTCTGTATCTCATTTTGCCATTAACAAACATTACATTTCAGATTTTTTTCTATCTTTTCTCTTCCTGAGTCCTATTAGATAATTTAATTTAAAAGAGTGACTTAGCCACTTTATATTCTATCAAGATTTCCACAACTGCCAATTCAACCTTGATACCTTTTGCAAGTCTAACACGCTTTATAACACCTTGTGTTCTAAACTACCTTGCAGATTTATGCAGTATAAAAGAAGTTGAAAAAATATAACATATTGCATCTATGTCTACCTTTTTATGAGAGATCTCAATGAATTATATGTCACTTCAAATTAGACCTCATATATATATATATATATATATATATATATATATATATAAGATATATATATATATTCAACCTTGGATATCTTTAAGTCTTACCACGCTTTATAACACCTTGTGTTCTAAACTACCTTGTGATTTATGCAGGTAAAAGAAGTTGAAAAATATAACACATTGCATCTATGTCTACCTATATGAGATCTCAATGCATCCAGGCTGCTCACTCTCTTCCAAATTAGACCTCATATATATATATATATATATATATATATATATATATATAGAGAGAGAGAGAGAGAGAGAGAGAGAGAGAGAGAGAGAGAGAGAGAGAGAGAGAGAGAGAGAGAGAAAGAGGAGAAGATAAAACTTATTAGATCAAGCCAATCTAACTAGAGAATACCAAAACCCATAACAAACAGTGAAATTGTTGAATCCTTGAGGCTTGGTTCAAGTGGTACATGATTAGGATGGGTTTATAGGAGGTTCTAGGTTCAAGTCCAAGTAGGAACAAATAATTTATTTATTTTTGATATTAAAGAGAGGAAATAATAATAATGAAACAGGAACAAATAATGAGAAAAAGAAAAAAAAAATATGTACAAAAAACAAAACAAAAAAAAAAAGACAAACAAACAAACATTGAGATTATTAAGAAGCAATCAAGGCAAAATAATGAGATCAATGCATTCATGCACTTATGCAATACTTTATATTAATGTGCTCATCTTTGATAGTCACAGATGGACTTTAAAAAACAATGTGTTAAAATTCTTCTGCATCCACATCACATATGAAGGGACAAACTCATTGATCTGAAACTACATTAAAAGGTGGACTAAAATCTTACCATGGGTTGTGATATAGTCAAATGATTCAATAGCCTCAGAAACACTTCGGTATATGTTTGGAGATAAGACATGCACTAAGTGATTATCAACCCACCTGTATTATGTGTAGTTGCATCATCAGTTCAGACTTTATGTTAAAACCCATAATTCAGCAATAAGAAGTGGATGAAATGCTCACTTTAATAGCCAATGAATATAACATAAAAATAAAGGCAAGCAATATGATAATGGCAGCATCAACATAAATGATGACAGCAGTCCATACATACAAGAAGCAAATAGATTAAACCAATATTATTATTTTTTTGATCAATGAAGATTAAACCAATATTATGATACTGACAGACAATTTGAATCGAAGTTGATAAATCATAAGAATTCAGACTAGACAATAACCTATATCATGATATCAACCAAATGACAATTTGAATTGCTGTCGATAAATCATAAATTTTGGGTTATCCATGCTACAGTTGGAGAGACACTCTTATGGTAATATAGCCCTTTTCCTGGAAGAAAGCTCGGCAAGCAGCACTGATGTGCCTCCTTTGATGTCATGGAAAGAGAGAAATGAAAGCTATTTAAAAAACATTTAACTTTCCATACAAAGGCTGAAATCCAAATCTTTGTACAGTTTATTTTCTTGGTCTAAACTGTTTATAGGTGTTTCTCTCTCCCTCCCTTGGGAGCCATTGTATACATTGTCTGTACTTTTGGGACACCACTTTGGGAGGTTCCTTTTAATGCAATTGCCTTTTACTTATTAAAAAATCAAGAACCCCCCCCAAAAAAAAAAACCAAACTTTGAAATGCTTAGAGTTGGTCAATGAAAGAGAAGCATGCATACCCCAGCCATTTTTTTTCTTCACCACCATCCTGGACAGAATCAGGTGATTTCTCAGGATGAATCCTTTGAAACAACTTAGTAATTATATCTGCACAGGAAGAGCATATTGCTTTAACTAATTGAAACTAAATTCAAAACAAAATAACTGAAAGTAGTTGTGGCAATTTGCCCTACCATCATGAAGAACTGAAGTTTTTTCAATAAAGGTAAAAATATATTACCCTCTATTTGGTTGTTGAAAGAGATGGAAAAGCAGAAAGCAACACAAAATCTGTTTGGTTTCCCAGATCACATCTTTAGATATAGGCAGGAGGTATTTTTAGGGAAAAATTCTTTTTTCAGTAATTTCTTCTCTTCAATAAAAATCACAAACATAAAATGGAAAATCATTGAAGGCACATAAGTAAAAAGGCACTTCACAGTGGTGCAAACAATATGTGAAGTTCAAGGTTAGTTCTCCTCAACATTAGCTCAGCTAGATTAATAGTTAAAAATACCCTCGAGATACCCATGAAAAAAACTTTTCCCATATTTGGTTGCTGAAAGAACACAAAAACAGAAAATAGTATAAGATCTCTTTGGTTTCCCAGATCTCATATTCAGATATAGGTAGGAGGGCAATGAGGCCTAGCTTAGTGGTTAAGAGCTAGCCGCGGTCATAGGGTTGGGAGGGGACCAAGGTCAAGTCCTAGTGGGGACAAAAATTGTGTACTTATAAAAATAAAGATATAGGTAGGAGGCCTTTTTGGAGAAAATTAATTTTTTCAGTTGTTTCTTTTCTTCAATAGAAATCATAAACATAAAATGAAGAACCATTGAGGGCACCTCAGTTTGAAAGGCAATTCAGACAGGCCTGAACTATACGAAAAGTTCAACTCATTTTCTGCTCTAGCTTAGTTCAGCTAGATTAATGGTTAAACAGACACTCGAGATGAACCCATGAAAAGGCTTGTTCTCAGCAGTCAAGTTAGTGCCGGATGGATTCAGTGAAGGCAGGCAGATGCACTTCGGCCCTACCCGCTCTACTCAAGAAATCTACCCATCTACAGGTATTGTCTGAAACAGCTGTCCATGCATTTTCTTAACCAAGTTGACAAAGTGGATTCAACTAAGGGAAAACCGGAAAAGTGAATAAGACATACCAACAAAGAACACTGCCAAGCAGCCACGACCATGGAGAACAAGAATCTTAACCATGTTTTCCTAATGCCTCTGGTGTCCTTTTCATGAACCATGGTTAAGTGTGTTTATATACATGCATATATATCTATCTATATATATATATATATTTATTTATTTATAGATATATAAAGATATTGTAGTTGAAGCCAATTCCGAAAGAAAGCTCTACAAAATTTTGCCTGCAATCTCTCTCCTCTAGCCTGCACCGTGGGGCATCTCTGGTTATCGTTGTCATAGCTACTATTTATGGTACTATGTGTACAATATTCAGGAGGAGAGGGATGGATTGGCCCAACAAACATCTTTTCCCATTTTTTTTCCAACAACGAAGCCGCTCAAATCATGTGTTCTCTATTCTAAATGTTCCCAATGAACGAGAGTTTAGCTCCATCCGACTAAGCCAAATAGTCGCCTTAGCCCCACCGGAGTTGTGGTATGATACTCTCCCAAATCAACTAGTGAAAATCACTAATTCAGAATTAGCAATTCCCTTTCTTGGCTTACATTTTCTCCTCAACCAAACGTTAAGGGATTCCGGAAAAAACCAAAACGCAAAAGAGAGAGAAGATATATATAAATCAAGAACCTGATGAATCCACCATTTGTTCGCCATCAACTTTAAGTATGGGCACCTTCTTGTACTCTGACCATTTTATCTCCTTTTTGTTCATGGGGTTCACCTCCACAACCTTGTATTCAATGTCATTGTAATCCAAGAATGCTGAGAAATTAACAAACAGAAAGAATATTAAATAAACAAACCAAAAATCTTTGAATATTTTTTTTCTTTAAATCATGATCAATAACGATAGATTGGGCAGAAATGAAACGAAATAAAATTGATAATTTATAGACCGAAATTCATTGATTACCCTTAACTTTGTTGCAGAAAGGGCATGCTTCGTACTGATACAGAACGACCTCGTTCGGCAGGAACTTCTTGGGGCGCACTGGATCCTCGGCGGGAACACCATGAGCAAGTCCGGACAAGAACATAGTCCCGGAGACAGCAAGAGAAGGTGGGGAGAAGTGATCGGCGAGATCACGAGGGAAACACTGTACCTTGCTCTTGCTCGCTGAGTTAAGACCCACCAGAGGCGGTCGCAGAAGGCGGCGTCGGGTGGCGACACCGACGCCGGCGGCGAGGACGGCGAGTTTGTTAGCCTTGTTCATGCCTGACCAGCTAAGCTGCTGCGCCTTCTAGGTTTCTAATCCGTGTCGGAAACGCAACATGAAGTGGGTGAGATGAGAACGGTAGAAAACAATTGTTTCCATTTGCCGAAAATGCCCCTATCTTTTAACACACCCACTTTCTCATACATTAAAAAATTTACTTCATTAAAATTAATGTAAGGTTTGAATAGCATCTAGATTTTGATAGGACTGAATTTGTGTTCTATAAAATAAATGCTTCTGTCCATCATGCCTACCTCAGTGAGGCGGACCATAAGGAAGGAGTCTCGGGTTTGAATTTTAATAGTAATATCTGTTATTTTGTATGTCAAGTAAGGTCAGTAAAATTTGACACACTCAATACGATTTTTGCGGGTTTTTGGCTGAAAGATAATCGCTGCTTAGGCCATATTCAAGGCTGAATTGCCTAACACGTTTATCAGTCGTTCATATTCGCATTTACCTACCTAACACTAATTGACCGAATCGAATTCGCTTAATTATTATATTAATTAATTAATCTATTAATAAGTTATTCAGGGCAAATATGAATTATTAATGATAATTTTATGAATTTAAATAATAAAATTAATATACATGCCAAATTTTAATAGGTTATTTGTGTTAAACATGCATGCCAATAATTATAAATTTTATTATTTTAACAATCAAATTAATGCCGTTCGTATTAACCCGCCTAATACGAATAAACGGGCCGCCAAGCAATAACGCCGACACGCTTATTATTCGCCGCCACTGATAACGTTAACACGATTCGTATATTGACACGATTCGTATATTGACACGATACAAACACGATCTATCGATACGAATTGCCACCCCTAATGTCAAGTACATAATTTGTAAGAAAATAGTTGATTTTTTTTCTTCTAATACAATATAACAAATTATTCCCGAGACTCAAACCCCTCCCATTTTCGAACCCTGCTTTTAAATGTTTTAGTTAATTGAACTAGATATGTGAATAAAAATAAGTGGTTCTTAAGCTATAATAATAGGATGAAAAAACTTTATGTGATTTAATATATATATTAGTATTCTATTTAATATTTTGTAAAATTATTTTTAGTTTTTAAAATTTAACCAAACTTGTTAAGGTTTGGTTTAGTGGTTAAAGAGTTGATAGGTAGAAAGAAAGACTAGGTTGGATTTTTTTTAAAAACAAAATATTGTTATATTGTATCTATAACAACATCAAATTTAACCAAACTTTAAATATTTTAACCAATTTTTTTTAATTTTATCAAAGAGTTAATAAAAAAAAAAATGTTATTTATATCTCTAGTGTTATTGAATGTATTTTAAATACGAAAAATACATACTAAATCAATGGATGAAAAAAAAAATGTAGATATTATAGGCAATAGATAAGTTTACAATATTTATTTGCAAAAATTAACAATTTTGCAATAAAATAAGAGGAATCTCAATCATTATACAAAAAAATTTCTTTTTTGAAGAATAATGCCTCTTGAAAATGGTTTAAATGAGAATTGTTTTCAAAAATACATTAATTTAAATTTAGAAATCTCCTACCATATATTAATTTATCAAGTATTTTAAATTTTATTTTTATTTTTAAAAATAAAGGTGAAATAAAAACTTTCCAAAAACTTTTAGGTTTTGAAGGAAATAGAAACAAACCGCGTTCAAGGGTATATAAGTAAAAATAAAAAGCAAACTTGCGAATGAAGGTAGATTTTCCTCCTATAAATACCCCATGCTCCTCCCAAAAACTTTAGAGATCTTGAACGCGGTTAGAGTTTCTTTTTTCTCTCGCCGCCTCGACCCAAAACCTAGGGTTTGCGATCTTCGCTATCTGTGACCTGCGATCTTCGATTTTTCTTAGATCGACATCAAATTGTTGATCTCTCATCATTATTCTCTTGGAATCCGGATCTTGTTCATACAATTTTTTGATCATTCGAGTACAGAATGTCTCGATGCTTTCCCTACCCGCCTCCAGGGTATATCCCGAGGAGTACAGTCGATGGGGCCTTGATCGAGTCGATTAAGGTTGGTTGAGCCGCTTGGTTTTCCGGTTTATGATCGCCTTTGTATGCTGATCTGATTGTAAACACTCGTATTTGTGTATATGTTGATGTTTGCGAGAAGAATCGATTAGTTAGGGTTTATTGGTTCTAGGGTTGTAGGATAAGCATCGGTTCTTTTGTGGGTGGTTCTGATTTCGAAGAGGGGTTGTTGCGTATACAGGCTACGATCCGAAATATACTGGGAGATAAACTTTAGGTTTAAGTCCTTTTCTTTTATTTTTATATTGGGTTAACTGGATTCGAGGATTTATGCGAGGTTATGGAGATTTGTACTAATTTTGACTGCTAATGGGGTTGAAATTGATTGGAGATGGAAGAACGGTATTGGTTGGGTGTAGATTTGAGTCACCTTCTTTACAAATTACAAGACCCACTCCTTTGAATTTTGTAAATCTTTATTTCAAAGATTTTTCATTGCCAAATTACAAATTAATTTGCCAAAGACTGAACAAGCAATCGTTTTTCAATTGATTTTTCATTGCTAATTAAGGATTTGGGTTTACTAATAGGTTTATTATCATCATCGGACATAGTACTGTGGTTAGCTGAGTGTTGAGCCAGATGGGTATAAGGCAGGATGGATCCCTGACTGAACTTTGATCTTAACGAGGATAGATAGGCGGACATTGCCCAAACCCTAAGCCATGGGACGCAGAGATAGGGAAACTGTATTTAGGGTTTCTAATTGGGATGTCCTTTCTTGTTTGAGGGTTGGTCTGCGACAATAACTTATTTGTTGATTGTTAGGACAATTAGGCTCTTCTTGGCACTCTTATAATGTTGAATGATCTCACTGACCATAGCATTCCAGTTCCGAGAATCGGGTGTAGAGTTCATATTAGGAAGAGGATGTGCAGCTTATTATTGTCCTTGATCCTGAGTTTGGTGTATCCCATCCATCAATATTCTGGGATGACTTGAAGTCATTTGAATTAAGATAGAACATACATGTATCCTATTAGTTACTTTAAAAATTGATACATAAGTTTTTCAACACTAATTAATCAATCATTTTGTCAAATGGCATTTGGTAGCACTCTTGTTAGGCTGAGAACTTGAATGTGATGGACTCTGGGTAGTGTTTTTCCATCCATCCAAATCAGAAAAAGATGATGTAATCTTTATTTATTTTCTAAAAAAGAAATTCAAAAATACTTTTTAACAATCATATGAAAGCCTTGGGATAGTTGATGCTTTTTATACTGAACATTGAAGGCTGTCTAGTATTCTGGGTTGCAACTATTAATGTCGAAGGATGTGTTATGTATGTGTGTCTATGTGCCTTTTTGGGATTGTATATATCACAAGCACAGATTATCCATTTCTGTAGCTTGGTCATGCTTCATTCTTTCGTCTACACTAGCCCTATATTCTAAAATGCCTTTCTGGTGCTTTAAAGCTCCAGAGAGAAACCAAGAAGACAAAGGAAGAAAGACATCACAAGAAGGACAAGAAAGAGAAAAAGAGAGAGAAGAAAGAGAAGAAGAGGGAGAAAAAAGAGAAGAAAGAAGAGAAAGAGAAAACCAAGCATTTAGCCAGTAACATCGGTGATGGTGAGCTCAATAACAAGAAGGGGCTGACAGGAGAGGTTGGTCTTGTGAATTTGAAAGGTGGTCACTCTCAAAGGATTAGCAAAGATGAAGCTGAGCAGTTGGAGAGGAGTGATCTTACTGAAGAATATGGACAACCTATCAATTCACAGAACTCTTGCCATTCATCTGACAGCACCGAGAACAGCCGCAAGAGGAAAAGGGACCCCTCACTCTCAAGTGACAACTCACTCTCAAGTGGCAGCAGTAATCATGGTATGTGGTCCTATCTGTTAGAGGCTTGTTTGTGTGCTTCTCCTCTGGTTGCCCTCTTCTTGTCTTGGTAACTGTTTAGTTTAAATCCCCTGTGGGCACCTAATAATTTTCAAATTGTTATGAACATCAAGCAGGGAACATCATTCGATTACGCCTTCAACTTCCAAAGTCTAAAGAACCAGAGACATCACTTACCATTCCAAAGCCTAAAGAACTGGGGGTGTCTCATACCAAAAAAGAACAGAATGGTTCCGAACGGTTGCCACTTCCAAAGAACTATGGACCTGAGGCATCTCATGTCAAGGGACAGAGTATTTCCATGCGACTTCCACATTCAAAGAACAAGGAACCTGAGGCATCAGCCAGGAAGCAACAGAGTAATTCTATGCGGCAGCCACTACTAAAGCGCAAGGAACCTGAGGCATCAGTCAACAAGGAACAGAGTAGTTCCATGCGGTTGCCACTACTGAAGCGCAAAAAAGCTGAGGCATCACCACCCAGCAAGGAACAGAGTAGTTCCATGCGACTGCCACTTCAAAAGCAGAAGAAACCTGAAGCATCAGTTAGCAAAGAACAGAGCAGTTCCATGCGGCTGCCACTTCTAAAGCGCAGAGCCACTGAGGCATCAGTTAACAAGGAACAGAGCAGTTCCATGCGGCTGCCATATTTGAGGCACAATGAACCCGAAGCATCAGTCAGCAAGGAAAAAGAGAGGAGCCTCTCTATATCAAAGCACAAAGAGTCTGACACCTTACTCAGAGAAGAACGAACCCACTCTGTATGGACGCCACTTCCAAAGAAGAGAGAGCCTGATGCATCTCTAAGAGAGGAGAGCTGCAGCACCTCTGGAAGGGTAGATTTACCTGCTCAACACAAGCCTGAAACATCTGGTCAATCTATTGAAGCACAACCTATCTTTTCTACGGGAAGCGGTGCGGTTGAGCAGAAACTCAACCTTAGGCCTGACCAGCAATCGCCTTCTGTAACCCTCAATGATGCCAATGTCAGCAAAGGATCGAGCTCGAGCAAAAGTAGGAGGCAGAAAACAGAATTGCGGTATAAGGCTCTAATGGAGGAATGGGTTCCTCCAGTGTTGCAGATGGAGCTGACTGGTTCTGATGATGAGGGATGGCTATTTCAGAAACATGGAGACAGGCAGGAGAAGAGTAAACGGCATGAAACTACTGTCAACTATGAACTGAGTTATGGAAGTTGGCCTTGTGCTCAACATCTTCCGGAGGCTGATTTATATGCCTTGCCTTTTACAGTCCCTCTTTAAATTTTTGACTGACCTTATAAAAACCTTGTATATAATTCTAGTCATAATTGACTACAGATTTGTAAGTGTTGCAGAGGATTTTTTAAAGAATATCACAACAATCTTTTATAATGATGATTTTATTTGAGAATATTTTGTCCAAGAGGGCATTTCTCATTTCTTTTCTGTTTTTTCTTTTCCGTATCTGAGATGAATGATATATTTTGGTTTTTAAGATTTGATAATAAAACTGTTGTATATGAACTATGAACTGTAAAAATGTGTGCATTGTAATTTAAAATTAGAGGAAAGAATTTTAGTTTTTAATTATATCTTCATACGAAAATCGAGATTTCTGTAATATTCATGTTTTATTTCAAAACTAGACCTAAAGTTAAGTTCAGAAGATAATATCTTAGGTTTTTGGATTTAAGATATTCCTTCCTTCATGAATCCTTATTATTGGGTACAGAATATTGCATCTTTCCTTCCCTTTATGAATCCTTTCCAAATTCCAAGGTTATGTTTCACTGTAGTAAATCAACTAGTAAAAATCATTGAGATGGAGAAAGAGTTGAAAATACAATGATAGTCAATGTTAAATTTTAAAACCTTTAATATATTTATTTTTTATTTTTTATTTTAATTATATTTAACATTTTTAAGTATTTTAGTTTTAATTATCTTTTGATTTTTAACATTTCTTATTTTGATGTCAACTGATAAAATTTTATTCAGTTTTATTTAAAAATGATGAGCAGTGAGTGGATTTATTTGTACTCTAGTTACAAAATCATTTATGAACTTTTTGATATGCTATTTTGTTAAAACTGCTTTATATAGGATTTAAATCGTGATCTTTCCTCTGTATCGTCACGCATTTTTAATTCTTGAACACTTTACAAATTGAGCTGTATTATACGGGACACAAAATTATTTATTAATTAAGGAATTACAAAGTTTTGTTTTATCATTTGAGGAATTTTCTAGTATAATTCATAGCTCATATTATATGATTAAAAAGTTTATAATATATTTATTTATAAGATACTTTTGCCAAATTAAAATAATATTTAATTTTGATATTCATTTCATATTATCAACAAAAATAGGAAATGATTGTCCAAGTAAAAGATTATTTTAGAAAATAATCATCTAACTTAAAAAAAAGTTTAAATATATAAGACGAATATAAAATTTCTTTTTTTCTATATTATTTCAAATGAGTAAATTAAAACCCACTTTTCCCTTAAAAAAGAGTAGTTAAATATTTCAATAAAAAAATCATAATATTTGATATTTCAATGTAAATTTGCAAAATTTACCATTACTATTTTCACTTTTAAAGTAAAAAATAGAAGGGAAAGGAACCAAATTCTTTCTGGTTGATTAGCAAAAAATAAAATAAATAAAAAGAGGCCATTATTTACCAATGGTCATATTGTATAATTAAAGTTTAGTTATAAAAAACTCGTTCTTATAGGATAACGAGTTTTACGTTGTTAAATAATGGTTTTATTTCTTGAGATATGTGTTTTTTGTTATATAAATATCAATCCAAAGAAGAACAGATATTTATTTAGTAGATATAAATACAAATGAGGATGATGGACAAGAAGAACAAAGATGATCGTGAGAGAGGAGAAGTCAGAGGCTCGTGGGAAGAAGAAGAAGAAAGAAGCAAAGAATGTTGTGGTGTGGAGTGCCAAAGAAAGAACAAGTCAGGTGTAAGCGCCAGCTAGCAGGTAACAAGTAATTGTACCGTAAACAATAACTGAGATGCGGCAAAGATCTAAGAACCGTAATCGAGATCGAGGTGTGTATAACACTGCCCTTAGGAAATTATTTCCCAGATCCAATAAATTTCAAAACCGGTATAATTCTATCAGACTCAAGAGAGCGGAAGAAAACGAGATTCAAAGTCAGAAGAAATGAGGTTGAAAAGTATATCTCAAACTGGAACCTATTTGAATTTATAGTACCATGGTCGTTGGCCATTAAGAGGATTTAATTTAAAACCGTTACGAATTAAATGCAAACTTAATTAGCACTAAAGCAAAATGTTATGAATTAAATGCAAAACTTAATTGTAAGAGTTAAAGCGAACGTTACGAATTAAAAGCAAACTTAATGGTTAGAATTTGAATCTCAAAATAAACCCGTTGTTTTATTTAGGGGTAAGCAAACCAAAATTAATCGGGGAACAAACCAAATGTGTCCTGTGTTCATTCATGCGCAAGGGGAGGCAACCAATCGATTCAGACCGAATTCCAAGCTGCCCATTCCTCAGGCAACACGAGGATTCTCCCTTTACTCAATCCATTTATGTCTCATAAATGGGTTTTTAATATATAAACTCAAAAACCTTGTCTTTGTTCCATGTGGGACACAACTTTGTTTTTTGTTTTTATTGAAACCCATTGTTTACAATAATCCCCACATTTTTCAAAAGAAAGAAAACTTTAGTATTTAAAACATATTGTTTGGATATGAAGAAGGGTGTTAATGTTTTAAGTTGGTGCTCAATGAATCATGAACCAAACATGTTAGATGAACAAGGTTTAACTTATTGTGAGCTTTGGTGAAGCTATAGCTTCTATGAACTAGAGTACTCTTAATTTAAATTAGAGACCTTATCGCACCACATCACGATTCTTGTCGCTCACTACAGCGTGACATGCCATGTGCGTACTCGATTAATTCATAAGTGCTCTAGAAATTCATACCACTTCATAGAGCGGCTCCACTCACACTTATATAGGTGATCATCAACATGCATAATGCAGATTTATATGTACCACCCATAAGGGATATGAAATCATTAAGAATATTAATCAACCTCTCAAATTATGCATTCTAGCACCATAATCACACACCAGAAGGGACCATTTTGTTGAAAGGAACAGGATTAACAAGTGACTTGTTATTACCCATATGAACCTTCTTTATGGGATCTCCAATCACAAAGGTTGGGTTTCCATCACTGTTAATCTCATATTGGCTTAAGTCCCATTCCACTCGATGTTTCCAAAATTAATTTTCTTTCCAAAGGCTTAGTCAAAGGATTAGCCAAATTCACTTCTGACTTTACATAATCAATGGAAATGATTCCATCTTTCAACATCTGTTTCACTACCTCATGTCTTAGACGAATATGTATGTTTTTTCCATTAAACGCTTTAATCTTTACACTATATTGCCGCTGCAATCACAATGCATAGACACCTCAGCAAGTATCGTATCAAAGGAATTCCTGATAAGATTCTTATCCACTCACTTTCTTTAATCTGCTGCATTCAAGAGCTATAACTCGATTCCATGGAAGAAGTTTGTTTAGATGATTTCAAGCTACAACACCACCTCCCAAAGTAAAGACATAACCGCTGTGGATTTTATCTCATCTGAATCAGAGATCCAGTTAGCATCGTTGTATCCTTCCAACACAAATGAAATTCACTATATAGATACTATAAACTATGAAAATTTTAAGTATTTCATTAGTCTAGCTTAATGCACTTCAATGATCATACGATTATGCGTATATACTTAATTCACACACCGCATATGCTATGTCAATGTCTAGAAAAGTTCATTAAATGCATCGACTCAATAATCAGACATCACCAATCTACGTGATCACCCCTATTTAACATTAAATGAGTGTTCAGACTATAAGGTACTCACAAAGCTCGCACTGAATGTCCTAACCTCTGAAAGATTTTCCTCAATGATAATACCCTTTTGTGATAAAGATATACTCATTCATCCTTAAGGATTACACCTAAATGACCTTAGCTTCACCCATATCTTTCATAAATAAACTATGAAGCTGAAATCTCAAGTACTAGTGTACCATACTCAGGTTGCTACAAAGATCAACATATCATCTATATACAATGCAATAATTACACATTCTTTCGTACACTTTGTATATACACATTTAATTCACTTCACAGCATAAAACCCGTTTTTCAACAAAGCATTATCAAATTTCTCATTCCACTATTTAGGTGCTTTTTTTAAACCATATAGAGACTTGTTTAATTTGCAAACTTTATGTTCTTCTCCAGGTGTAATATAGCCTTCAGGTTGTAATATGTAAATTTCTTCATCCAAGTCCCCATTTAAAAAGGCCATTTTAACATCCATTTGATGGATAAAAAGTTTATGAATTGAAGTCAAATCAATTAAAATACGAAAGGAAGAGATCCTAGTAACAGGAGCAAATGTATCAAAATAGTCAATATTTTGTTTTTGTGAAAAACCCTTGACTACTAACCTAGCTTTGTATTTTTCAATGGCACCATCTGGAAAGTATTTTCTTTTGAAAATCCACTTGTAACCAATGGGTTTTGCTCCTGAAGGTAAATCGACTAACTCCCATGTTTTATTCTTTAAAATAGAGTCAAGCCTGTCTTTAATGGCTTCTTTCATACCACGCGCCGAAGAAATCGCCTAAAATAAGATGACGGGTTCATTTCACTAAGTAAGTATAAAATCATCTCCAAAGGAAACCTCTTTCTTCGCCTTCACCATTCCTCAACTCATCATGAGAGCTTTCAATATCATCCACACTAGTGGGCACATGCTCATCATATGATTTTTCAGCATCCACAATTGTGGGTGTACGAGAAATTTGTTCAGAAAGTGGGAAAATTTGTTCAAAAAATTCGGCATTTTTTGTCTCAATAATAGTGTTGCTTTCTACAACATCACTTTTCAAAACTAGAAATCTATAAGCTACACTATTACTAGCATACCCAATAAACATGCAATCGGTGCTCACCATATTTTCCTTTTTAGATCGGGGCACATAACCTTGGCAAGACACCCCCACACTTTTAAATATTTAAGGTTAGGGTTCATGATCTTTCCATAACTCATGGAGTGTACCAGTTTTCTTGTATGGAATTCTATTTTGTAGATGACATGTGAGTATGGCTTCACCCCCATGAGATTGTTGCGCCGGAGCACTAACAAGTAGTGAATTTCACGCTTTAAGAGTCCTATTTTTCTTTCAAGAACTCCATTTGACTCGTGAATAAGGAGGAGTCACTATGAATTATCTCTTCCTTTTCACAAGAATCATTTAAAGGACATTCATTTCATCGTATCTAATTATTTTGATTTTTCTATCAAGTTGATTTTCTACTTCACCTTTATACCTAAGAACATGTCAAATGTCATCTCATTTAAGTAAGTAAATTCTAGCAAACCCAAATAATCATCAATAAAGGTTACATAGAATTCTTACCTCCCTAGTCATGGTTTGTTTTAAATCTCCTAGATCGTAATGAATGTTCTTTAATAACTTTGTTTCTCTTAGTCACTCGAGCTACATGTCTTTAGTTAGCTTAGAAGTGGCACATATTTGGTAATTTACTTAAGCCCTCGACACCCACATATTGATTAGGCCTAGAGTTTGCATTTTCTTAATATATCCACTACTCACATGTCCTAATCTAGCATGCCATATATCATACGAATCAACCAAGTAAGCAGAAGAAGAAGCATTCTCATTCATAACTTCAGAGATACTAAGCACAAAGAGCCCCCGACATAAAACCCTTTTCCTAAGCAAAGATATTATCTTTTTGTTATAATCTTGTCGATTCAAATGACACTTTAACTCCCCACCTTCCACAGAGCTAGTGAAACTAAATTTGCTCTTATATCAGGGGAACATGCAAAAGACATTATTAAGTCCAGAGTCTTTCCCCGAAGTGAGCTTCCCAACATGACTCAGCACTCGAAATCCAATTTATGGAAAAGGGCAAAATCGTAATTTCGGTCAAAATCCGAATTTATTCTCTAGATCTCTGACACTAAATGGATTTCACTGCTGGAATCATATCGCAGCCCCCCCCCCTACAACAAGACGTAAAATTCACTCCGAGACAAATGAAGCACATGCTTAAGCATTGTTTCTATGTCAGAACGATTCACGCGAGCCGAAAGTCACATATAACACGTACTATGCCATATGACATGAGTGAGAAATTATGAAAATGGATCACGAGATAAATAATGTCAAACTCGAAAAGAAGCGGACACACGGTCATTTTCGAGTTCGATGAATGATAATAAAGATAAAACACTCAATAAATATGGTTCCTACATATGCAAAAAGAAGCCAAAAACGGGGGAGGGGATGCAGTAGGTGGAGAAATGGAGTTTTGGTGTTTTTAGAGAGAGAATAAACAACTTCTCTCTAGATTTCTAGCAAATCCGACAATAATTGCCTTACGTGCACAGAATGCCTACAGCGAAAGCCATGCGGCCCGGTTTTGATGGAGTTTCACAAACTCCGAGAGGTAGGAGTTTCTCCCTACTTGGATTTTATTCTTTATTTAAGTACTTTGTTAATGTTTGAGTTGAATGAGACCGTGAGGGGCCGTTTGATAGGTCCCAAATTTTGGGACCGAATTGTTATGATTTTTGAAACCTCAAATGGACAGCCGGTGTAGTCCACGGACTGTTTGTGCTGTGTATGTTGGAAATTATGTATTAAATGGTGCTTTGGTATGTATAGGGCCGGTAATGGTCATGGAAATCGTGTTCACTATGAACCGAGGATTGGTGATTTTTCGAATAGTAATTCAAGGTTTCACTATTCTCGAATAGTGTTCACAAAATAATTTTTGTGGAAATAATGTGTTTGGCTGAGCAATTCAATCAATCGTCGTGTTTGATCATTGTTTCTACGCTAGCTAATTTTGATGTATGAGAAATGTGAAATCACATAACATGTTGTGTGATTTAAATTATGAATATACGACGATTATATATTCAGCGGTTATCGAACTCGAAACGTAAATTGGCATCACAGATTCCATATGCACCGGGCATCCTAGACGATAGGAGCGAGTGCATGAGGTAATTCTAAGAGAATGGTTCTGAGGGCTGTCTAAAAAAATAATGAATATCTGAGGGTACCCAAATAAAAATATCAATCGCCTGAGTCGCCAATTGATATACATCTGAGGGCAGTCCACAATATAATATCAACGCTCCGAGCTTCCACCCAATTGATACATACTCCAGGGTTGTCCAAGAAACAAATAAAACTAAGGGTTCTCATTCTGGCTTAGGTGCGAGGTCAGAGACTCAGATATTTAGACGATCGCTAGACATTCAAGTAGGATCATGCATTTGCTCGAATGCGCGCTTATTTCGAAAGTATCGTATATGCACTTAAAAGTTAATACCACTCTGTGGCGATTCCACTATCGAGCATTAGCTCACCCGTCGGCGATACTATTTACGCGCATTGCGAAGCATGGCGAGTACTACGCCCTGTGGACTCAGTTTGTAAGAGAGTTTTAATGGGCTTTCATGGTTCTACATGTATTAGAATTGTTTTAATTTAATATATGTCAGATAAGAGTAAAAACACCGAACTCTGAAATCATTGATATGCTTGGATATATATATATATATATATATATATATATATATATATATATATATATTGATTTAGTAAGACAGATTACCTAAGCTTACCGTCAGACTCACGATATCGATAAGCCGTGACAGTTATATACAAGTTTCAGATTTCGCAGCCTCCCGTGATAAGCGAGACTCGCCCCGATTTTCGCGAAAAACGTCTACATTCGACCACGAAGAGTTGCGTCGACTGGCAATAACCCGACCTGCTCGGGCGCCAAGAACTTCGCTTCCCAAGACTCGAGCAACGCGGAGAGTCACCATGCGCATAACCTTTCATCATCCCCACCGAGTGTAGGAGGTAAAGCATCTGTCATAATAAATATGCCTTGTCGCACCAGAGTCTACCACCCAATTCCTCGGAATTGGTCACCATATTAGCTTCAGGAGATAATAACAAATGATATGTCATCTCCTTCACTCAAGTCAGTTTTTGGTGAGGGTTTCCAATTATTTCAAGCATTTTTCGCACCGTGGTGCATGATGGCCTCCGTTTGCCACAAACAAACAGTGTTTTTCAAAGCATTGAGGGTTAGAAATTCTTGGTTTGTTCTCTGAAGCCAGGATTTATGTTTCGTAGACTTTTGTGCCTGCTTGACCAGTTTGCCTTTGTTACATCTCGCTTCGCTGCTACTTTGTTTCTTTATGGTTTGTATCTTCTATAATGATGTGGAGTGATTAGATCACCCAGGATAATTGCTGAGCCAGGCTTTGATCATTTGTTCAGGATTTACCCATGAGTCGTGAGTTTTCTGTCACCGCCTTGCTACAAAATCGTTTCCTGTAGTTCTATTTTTTTCACTTTTACTTCCTCCAATTTATACTCTGGCTTTAAAGACCTTCACCTCGAAATGTCCTGTAAATGGCTTTGCATAAGGGTGTAGAAAGCAGAACCGTGGTATGGGTGAGTGGATTGGTGGAGTCATGACCGATGCTCTGAGTGATGCAAAGGCGTAATCACTGGTTGGCAACGGCGACGGAAGCTGCTGGAGACGGGAGCCATGATCAAATTGAGCAACAATTTCTAAGATTGTTATATAAATATCAATCCAAAGAAGAAATACAGATATTTATTTGTATTTGGCAAATTGCATGGGTGACATTTTCTGACAAAGAACAAAGATTGATCAAGTAGAGTAAGAGGTTCAGATGCTTCGCTGAACAAATAGCCAAATAGGAGAACAAGGGAAGTGGAGCAAGAATAAAGGTAACAAGCAACTGCATTTAAAACAATAATTGGAGATGCAGTGATCTAAGAATCGTAATCGAGGATTGAGGTGTGTATAACACTGTCCTTAGGAATTTATTTCTCAGAATCACCAAATTCTTTTAATCGAGAGGCTCCTGATCGTGAACAAAGCAGAGCGAGAAGAAAACGAAGATTCAAAGTTGTGTGTTAAAATGAGGTTGAAAAAGTATCTCTTAAACTTTTGTAACCCATTCAATTTATAGCAAAAATTACTGGCCACAATATTATGAGATTTAATTTTAAAACCGTTACGAATTAAATGCAAACTTAATTATAAGAATTAAAGCAAAATGTTATGAATTTAATGCAAACTTAATTGAAAGAGTTAAAGCGAAACGTTACGAATTAAAAGCAAACTTAATGGTTAGAATTTGAATTCAAAATAAACCCGTTGTTTTATTTAGGTAAGCAAAACCAAAATTAATTTGAGCAAAACTAAATTGCCCCGTCTATTCATGCTAAGGAGGCAAATCCATCGATTTGTATTGAAATTCGGCTTTCTAGCCATTCCTTGAGTGCATCAGGCCTTCTTTACTCAATTCATGTATAGTTCTTCCATAAATGGGTTTTTAATATATAAACTCAAAAACCTTCTTTGTTCCATGTGAGACACAACTTTTATTGCTTTTTATCAAAACCCATTGTTTACAACAACATTTTTCTCGCATAAAATTTTAATATACATATGATTTAAAAAGATAAATCATCATTCAACTACGAAAAACTTAAACCGTATAATTATTGTATTTACCAATCACCTCATTTAATATTGTACAACTCAACAGAGGCGATAAAAAAGAATGAGAAAGGGATGAGTGATGTCATGTCATCCTCTCAAGAATTCTTCTAGTGTAAAACGTTTCCTTTCTTCTTTTATTACACAATTATGTGATGTAAATGTAATATCATCCTCCACAAGTTGAAGATCAAATCCAACCTCTTCCCTCTTCCTTCCCTTCTTCAATTCATTAATATGTGCCTTGAACCATTCTTCCCCATCCTTCTCCCCTCGTAATACCTTAAGTATCTGAATAATAAATAACACAAATTACAAAAAAAAATTATATCATGCAACTGGTTCTGCCCAATTAGAGAGCAAGCAAATAGAGATATTTATATATATATATATATATATATTTCTTTTTTTTTTAAGCCCACGATAAATATGTGACAATTCGTGTTCGCAAATTGTGTTTGTTGTGCCACAATGTGTATCTCGACGATTCGAATAATGATTAACAATAAATATGTTAAAAATAATAAATTTAAACACGACTTAATTAGTAATTAGGTAATACGACATGACATGTATAACTCATTTATTAATTTAATAATTTAAAATATTATAAATTATAATTAATTCATCAATATTTAACACAAATAACATATTAAATGAGTTAAGTAGATTAAATATTAATCGCATAATAATTATAATAATTTCATATGGACGACACGAATATAACCATTTATTAAACCAGTTATATGGGTCACGAATTCTACATAACACGATTATACTCAATCAAACCCACAAAAACATGCGCTATTCGTGTCGTGTCTACTTCCATTACAAGCTAAATTTTGCTGTAATTCCACCTGTAAGGCCTTGTGCTACCGATCACGTGAACTAATAGCACCTTAAGGATTCAAATTGATAACCATGAGAGCAAACCCAAGACCAGACCAATTGAGCTGTACATTAAGATTAAGCAAGAAAATAGAGATATTAGTACCTGGCTGCCTTTGAGACGGAGTTCAGCTGAGTCATTGAGACAGGAGGTTGCTGCCAGAGCTACTCTATGCATTTGAACACTGTCAAAATTCCCTTCCAAATTTGGATCCACCAAGTCCTTTATGTCCCCACTCTCAAGGATTGGTTTTGCCTGGATAAGTAAATAACATACTTTGCTATGTCTTACAAAGTGAATTTTTCTTTCTTTTTTCTTTTTTTTCTTTTTCTTTCTATTGACACTAAAAGAAAGCATGTTTGAAAAGAAGTGCTCTTACCACTTATCTCTAAACTTTGCTTCTTCTGTAAGGGTTCTTGAACCAATTGGCCTTCTTCCAGATAACAGCTCAAGAAGAACCACCCCAAAAGAATATATATCAATTTTGTCACTGACCCTTCCATTCATGAAATACTCCGGAGCAATATACCCAAATGTCCCCACTACATCACTGTCTAAAATTTCAGTTGAATCTGTAGATCCCACTATAGCAAGCCCAAAATCAGATATCTGCAATATAAACAGAGGAGCTGTAAATTTGCTTAACTTAGTAAATTTCCAAGATATATCCATTATGTGTGTTTTTTTATAATCGTGGATGTTAAGCACAGGTCCATCTAGACTAATTCATAGAACTCAGTTAGTTAGATAAACCTACCGTGTGGCTATGAAATGACTCAAACTGATGACCATTGGGTAAAAGGTGATTTGATAAAAAGACATTTTGAAAACTAAAATTCGGAAATTTAATATTTCATCAATTTTTGACATTATTTTGACAAAAATGCTCTCATTGTTTTCTTGTAAATATAACTTATTTTTTTCAAAGATATATGCAAATACATGAAATGGAAAGATATTTCACCACAATGAACCAATCTAAGAAAAACATAGAGGGTTAGCTTACAAATTTTGAGCATTTTAACTAAATATTTTGTGGTAAACTTGTTTCTACCAGGGGGTTAGTGCTTATCCATAATGTTGCAACTGAACACAAAATATATGAAAATTTGTACCTGTGGTTAAGTCATCTGAGAGAAAGAAATGTTTCCATGATTTTATGTTCTGTGAATCACAGGCGGAGAGCATTCTTCATGCAGGTAATTCAGAGCTTCAAAGGCAACTGGGCTGGGCCAGCTACCTTTGAACTCACTTCCTATGGCAATACCTCATTCTCCCTATCACTGTCTTGCAGAAAATCACAAATATAGCTTCAGTTCAGCCTCAAAGGTTTCAAATAAGCTCTTTTATGGGAGAGGAGATAATATACCGCTGTAGGTTTTCCTTAAACTTCTTTGGGTAGAAAGTTGTAGACAGATATAAGATGGCTGTCTTCAATACATATGCCAATAAGAGGTGCAATGTATTTGTGATTTAACAAAGTGGTGATGTTGATTTCCTGGGAAAAATTGTTCCATGCTTCCTTGTATGATTTTGAAATCTTCACTGCCACTGGCTGGCCAGAGGGAAGGCTTCCCTTGTATACACTGCTACACCCTCCTTCTCCTATCAGGTTTTCTGTTCAAAAGAACCATAATTTAGAACTGGGATCATGTCAAATGTTTTGAATAAGAGAAAAAGGCATTTATGCCAATTATGCATGAGAAATTGATGAATAATTGTTGAACCTGAGGAGAAGTGGGAAGTTGCTGTGTTGAGTTCCTCATAGGTGAACCATCTGCAACCAGATGAGTTTATTTTGAGAAGATCCAAATCTTTGGGAAGCTTTGCTGATACTGTTGGAGAATTAATGTTACTACATGTGTTATCAGCTTCAGAATCATTAGTTTCTTTTTCGAGAGGAGTCGAGCCGATTATGTTTCGATCTGGGCAAACTCATTGCCCATTGAATCACAGTCATTTCTTTAGCTAATTTCAATTCTGTAGAAGCTGTTTTCTGGAGAAGAGGCCAACCTAGCATTGACAGTTTCAGGCCAAGATCCTCATTTTCTGTGTTGTCACTGCCATCCATTGATTTAATCTTCAGAGGTTTGAACGAATTGCTTGTTGTCTCTTTCAATCTCACATTCATCATTAACCATAGGATTATCATTTTCTTCATTCTGAATTTGCATAATTACAGGGCTTGACCGGTTAGGCAGATTCATCACCCACTGGACCACAGACAATTCTCTTGCTTCTGATTTACTCAAAACTTCCTGACTCACCGGAATAGCTTTTCTAAGGAGGGGCCAACCAGAAATAGATTCTTGCAGCTCTTTTAAGCAAAGAGATGATGAATGATCTTCTCCTCTTCCTTTCTCTTTCTTTCTCTTCTGTTCATTATCAATATCATCACTTCTAGTTCTTTCAACATCTCTGAATCCGGTTTGAGTTTCATTAGGATAAAGAATTGGCTTGAACTCTAATTCAGGACCTGCAAAATTGATTTACAGAACTTGGTAATCTGTTTCAACCATTTAAAGAGATTCACAATGCCAAATTGCCAATACAAATCAAACCTGCCAGACGACATCTTAATCGTCTTCTCGAGATAATCTTCCTCTTGGCTATGGATAAAACCGCTGTCGTCCCAGGAACCTGTTTGGAAGAATGCTTTGATTTACAAAATCCTCTGCAATTTTCTGAACCTTTTCTTGATGGCTTCTCATCCCAAACAGGATCTGCAAGGATGGATCAATTGAAAAAAAGAGGACTTGCAGAGAAAATCATAAAAAAAGAAAAAGAAAAAGAAACAAATACTGTGAATCTGGGCAAACTGATTGCAACCAGTTTGGCAACTTCAATGAAATCACAACTGAGCATTTCTGCACAAGGGTTCTTCATAGCCATCCTATAAAGCACTCCTTCTTCTTCCTTATTCTCTGCAATTCTTGTTATTATACATCTTCTCTTTGAATTAGGTACAGAGATCTCTTCTAATCTTTGAGTTCTAACCACTGCTTGTTATTATGTAGACTAGAACTCCACGACTCTTTCTGGTGACATGTCTATATATTATCTTTTCAACATAAGCCATCACCAAATAATTTTTCTTTTCTTTTGTTTCTTTGTTTCTTTTCTTTTCTATCTCCATAGAAGTTTCCAAATTTGCGAGTGAAGGAGACATCATCGTAAACAGAACAAATCCCGAGAAAATTCTTTCCCTTAATGATTACTTTATTAGGGAAAAAACACGCAGTGCCAAGCTCAAAAGAATAAAAAAAATGAAGGATGAGGGTGCACGGATTTCTATCAATTTTGACTGTTATTTTATTTTATTAATTTATTTATATTCAACCCATCATCCATGGGTCGAAGCCTAACATAGTCAAGTCTACCATGTTTGACCCAATGTAAAAATTTCATTCTTAGAATTAAAGGGAAAGGGAAAGTGAAAGGAAAGCCATATTTATAACTAAGTCAATTGACTTCACTGGGTGGGCTGCTGCTGCTGCACTGAAAAACATGCTTTAATTTTAAAATAAATAAAGATTTTTGTTTTTAATTTTTTAATCTCTCCCACAATATTTTATAGATCCATTGGCTATAATCACCCATTTAAGTTTATCCCTTTGTTTAAATAATGTTATATAACAAGACTCATCCCCACCATTGGATCCAAATGATTGATGTAACGAGGACAAAAATGAAAAAGGCAGATATATAGATAATAGAGGAACACCATTCTCTCTTTTATGCTTGAAAGTGGAGGGAACCACCACTCTGAAAAAGACAACCCATATAAAAGAAAAAGATGACATTCATGCATAAAATCTGGAGTATATGAAACTAATAAAGGACGGACACAGCATGTGCGTGAAGTGTCCACATGTCGGACATGTGTCCTATGACGTCCCAAAATACGGGGGTCCTTTGACCAATCGTCGATCTATTGAAACTCGTGGATATCAGGTAATCCAATACCACACTACTACGTCCCATTTACCGGAACCCGTAGAGTTAACAACTGGATGGCCACTCTGACTCCATTTATCCATATTTATTTGAAACTTACAAGGTCATAATTTAAAACGACTTATTACAATTCTCGTGCATAATAAAATTATAAATTAGAACTAGATTGTTATAAAACATTTTACAAAAAGGTTATTAAAAGCCACATGTCGGATTTCTTCACAATTGCGGTCTTGAATGAGCATTGTTCGTCGGTGTCTGTTTTGCACCTGAAATATTTTCTCTTATAGGGTGAGCCACGCCCAATAGAAAAAACTTCATATAGAAGCTATTTCTCAACTAAGAGCACATGTAAAGGTCATGTTCCACATGCACATCCCAAGTAAAACACACAATTTCTACTATGGAATCATACATGCCATGCCATGAAATGATATGAGATTCAATCATGTACCATGCTCCGAGTTCTCATCGACTCTCACCACACAATGCGAATGCCAATGTGTAATAAACTGTCATTGATGAATCGCATCCAATGAACACTTTGAAATAAAAGTCGTTTGTCTATAAACCAAAACTTTTATGAATGTCATCATTTCAATTGATCTTTTTATAATCAAAACCGTGTGTTTCATGGGCAGCGAATTTCCAGGGTCTAACCGCAGGACTCCGCATGCCTTCCCACACTTTTTGGACTTTCACCGTTGGAGTGTATGAATGAGTCCGGCCTTTCACCCGAGAGGATGTCTAACCCTTCTTGCTATTACCCACTACACTTTTTTCCATGTTATGAAACCAGGCGACTCTGTTGGACATCATCCAATGGTATTGAGCCCACCCATCAATCACCAAGTATGGTGATTAATCATAATCATGCACTCACACCTGTTCAATGCGATGTCCCATTGCATATGCATAATGCATCATTGCATGTTATATCATGCCATATGTATAATGAATACTACATGAACAATTTAAACCATACAATTCACCATGTATTATGGACAATTATATTATGAGCATATAATTTCCAAACCAACAATTATCTCAATGTCAATATATTCAAACACATATATATTAACATTCAATCAATTACCACCAAGCATGTTATTCAATTTCAAGCAATGACAATCTTGATCCTCAAGGCCAATTTTGCCATCAGAGATGTCCACAAAACAATCCACACCATGGCCTCAAGCCAAACCGGTTGAAACTAGGCCACACAACAAGCCATGACAGGCCACACACTAGCCATACACAAGCCACGTGACACCTCGAACCCGCCGCCGTAAATCAACCCTGGGCCCAATAAACAAATTCACGCACTGACACAACCAGCCATGAAACCAATCACCAAGTAGTCTCAACATAGGCCATAATTAGCCCCGAATCGTACTCACGACCTCCAACCATGACTCCGGTCAAATGGCTTCGACAAGCCTAGAATTTTCGCCCGATTGGGCCCCAAATTGTGCTTAAACAACTGAAACCTGACCATAACTTGAGCCGTAGAGGCCCACTCAGTGATTCAAAAGCCTAAAGATCGTCTACGTGACGCAGCCTACAACTTCTATGAAGAACACGAGTCCAAATTCCATCTGCTTCCAATCGAAACCAGTCCCAAAAACTGACAACCAAATAAAAATTCTGCCTGTATAGCTTTGGGAAATGGACCATAACTTGAGCTATAGAGGTCCAATTTGGGTGATTCAAAAGTCTAACATCAAGTTTACAGATGCATCTACAACTTCTATGAAGGACACGAGTCCAAATACCCTCAGTTTCCCAATTTAAAACCAGTCCCAAAATCTGGACAGTGTGCAAAGTCAAAACAAGGCAGCCTTATCACAGGCCAGAAATCCGATCAAACAACTCCTTAGAGCAGAAAACATGGCCAAATAGCCCTTAGGGTGGAAATAACCAAAGTAAGAAGAATCCATACCTCTTGGAGTGTAGCCCTCGTCGAGTAGATGGACTTTACCTCGATCCGACGAGTCTCGACCGTCTGGATCACGAAAAATCCTGGAAGAGCTCTACGACTTTCCCTCTTCTCATTTTTCTTTCTTTCCTTTCCTTCTCTTTCTTTCTCTCTTCTTTTTTCGTCTTCCAACCCATTCTCTCCCCATTCTCGCACTTATCTCCATCCTTTCTATGGGCTTGACACATGGCTCTCATCATGCCATGTGTCACCCACATGGCTTTGCTCATGCCATGTGTCACCCACTCATCTGGGGGTCTCACTCTGTCTGAAAATTCACTGTCTCGACTCGACGAAATTGCTGAGAACTGCATTTCAGTGGTAATCTAATCCACATGGCGTCCGTTTCACATCCGAGATCTAAAGAATTTCAGGTCCGCAACTTGCACTATAGCGACAATTTACTGTTTTTACCCTTTTCCGAAAGTGTTCAAATTTACCCGGGTTTTACATTGATACGTGTTGGACACGCCATGTGGCGTGTCGTTGACTAGATAAGAAGTCAAAGGCTTCGGACACGACGATGACACGAGTAGGACACAACTGAACATATTTCATGGGTTTTTTTTCTTTAGTTTTTATTTATTTATAAAATTATGGGTTAATTCACAAAGCACATTGCAATCCGGCCATAATTCTTAAAAAACCATAACCTTTTGAATTTATTTGGCTTTTTTCTTCACTTTAGCACTCTTTCAGATATTGGTAAAAAATCGGTGGATATTTTTATAAAAATATTGGTAAAGAAAAAATTATATAAACTTTGATGAAAATATTTTTAAAAAGTCTAAAAATGACCAAATTAAGAAAAAATACATGTTTTAAAGGCAATATTCATATTTAGTTGTCAAACAAATTCATATTTATTGCTAAAAATGTCAAAATGAAGATCGAAGTTACAATGAAAAATTATTCAAATATTCAAACCTTATTTAAGATCAAATTAAAACATGAATTTTGCATAATGATCATAATTATTAAATTAAATATTCAAAATCAAGTTTTTTTTCATAACTATACATATTAGGGCTAAAACTTAAAATAATCTTTTAATTAAATGACTTTTTAAATATCATATACTAATTACATTTATCAAAAAATGGTGGTTCATGAGTCCCATTAAATGGTGGGTTGTACATAGAACTTTCGCACCAATGCTTCAATCTATAGCATTGAAATTACTAGGATAACCTCGTTCATCCTTATGTTGTGAGAGAAATTGGAGCACATATAATTTCTTTCACTCTATGAAGAGAAACAAGTTGAAACCACAAAGAGTTGAGGACTTGGTTTTTATCCAAAACAATCTTCGACTTCTGTCAAGGAAATCTCTAAACCATAACGAAGGTGAATCTAAAATGTGGGTCGTTAGAGGAGCTGACTTTGACTCAATTGATATAGAGAGTGCTAGACTTCTTAAGATTGCAGATCTTTCTCTTGATGAATCTGAATTGGAAGCCATTTTATTTGATTTAGGGAATGCTGTTATTTAGTTTTAATATTACTTATGCTAGTATTTGAATATTTGTAAGAATAATTATTTTTTTATTATTTTATTATGCCACGTCTTTGCCGTATTTGTGTCCTAGTTTTTTGAAATTTGTCATGTCCTCATGTCCCGCCGTGTTGTATCCCCGTGTCCTTGCTTCTTAGAATGAAACAAAAGAAAAATAATGAGAAATTGTAAGATGGATCATCAGGTAACCTTATGCTTGTTTGGTTAGTGTTTTTCAAAAATGTTTTAGAAAATAGTTTTTAGAAACACAAAACACTAAAAATGTATTCTTTGAAAACAGGGTTTTGCAAACATGAAGAACATAAAAATGGAGGCTCCCTTTTAACCAAAAAAACTGTTCTTGGAACCAAACACTTTAGTAAGATGCTTCTAATAAATTTTCTTAGTCTTTGGGTAGTGATGAATTTTCTATCATCCTAGAACATTAAAATTGAATGAAACCTGTCATTCAAGCTTGTTACTTCGTTTTCTTTCGCATTGCCCAAGAAAATGCAATATGATTGAACTTCTTCTGGATATGGTTTCTGAGATTTTATCCATTCCATGCGGTTGATTAATATGTTTGAGATATTGACTATATTAATAAAGAAAACAAAAATAAAAATAGCACACTGCTTTAACAAATTGAAGCCCATAAGTTTTCCTTCTTCTAATTACAAGAAAATTGACATTCAGTGATAAAGAAATTTGTCATCGATAGTCTAAATTTTATTTACAAAAATATTTCTTGACAAAAATAGTTTTGTACCACATTTATCACCCAAGACCCGTTGCTAAAAATATAGTGACAAAATTCATATTTTGTCGCCATAAATTTTGCCTGATAAAATAAAGATGCTATTACAAAAGGTTTTTCTCAATAAAATATTTCGTTACTAAAAATAAGAAAATTTGTAAACTGGAAAATTAGAAATTTTCAAAAATGGCAAAATGATAATAAAAATAATAAATTATCAGAAGGGTTCATGGAAGCCTAGAAATTTTCTAGATCTCGGATGACGAAACGAACTGCGTTGTTAAATTCGTCTCGTGAAATCTAGTGACCCAAAAAAGTTTTGTTGAATTCTGAGACAAGTGGAATATTTTACGATTTTATGGGTGATAAGCCGTCAAGGATTCATAGATCTAGATTTTATAAAATCTCTAGTTAGAAATTACTGGGGCTAAGTTAATTTAAAATAAAGGAACCAAGAAATAAAATTTTTCTGAGATAAACTAATCTAAACGAAGCAATATGAATCAAGTATCTAAAATAATAATATTAATAATAATTAAAAAAAAAATGATAAAAGGGATGTCAGAACAGACGGAGAGCGTGGAGAGAGAAAGGTTGAGAGGATTTTATTTTATTTTTATTTATTTTTTCGTTTCTTTCTCATATCTATGGAAATCGGATCGTAGGTTTTCGTCGGGTTGAAGGCAAAGTTGATCCAAGCAACAAGGGCTACGCGTGGGTATCAAAATCTTGGAGTTTCGTCAAATTCCATGAGGTAGGTTGTGTCATTTTTAGCCTGAAGGCCATTTAATGGCTTGGGATTGACTTAGAGGCCGTGAAAGACCGTAAATTTTAGTCCTCAATTTTTTGGATTGAGTGTAGGAAATTTCAGGAAATTTGGGGACTGCTGACAATTCGAAGCTGAATTTCGGACTGTTGACGCTTCGACTCACTTTTGAGACTGCTGCATGCTAGGGATGAAATTTCAGACTACTTTCGAGTGGCTTCGACCAAGTTCGGTTTGGTTTTGATCCCGAGACTGATGTCTTCGGGCTTTATGGTGTATTTTGGTATCCCAATAATTCGGTGATGAACCGGGGAAGGGATCAAGATGTGCCTTGTTTTATATGGGTCCGAGATTTGGGCCATTTTGTGTATTATTGTGGAAAAAAAAAATAACATGCTGTGTGTGAAAATATCATGTTAATATTTGCTTGTTGATGTATTAACGTGGATTGCATGGATTTAAATTATATGTAAAAATTATAATTGTCCATGGTGTATTAATGTTTCATGTAGCACTCATATATACATGTAACATGAAGGAAAATGCATTGACATCATGTATTTCATATGCACGGTCACATCGCGTCGAGCTCCGGGTGTGTGTGTATCGGTATTGTTATTCACCATTCGTGAAGGTGTGGTGAGCTCGTAAATGGGACAACGTCCAAAATTGGAGACTCACTGCTTGGGTAAAATAATAATAATAATAAATCACGTATGTCAGGGCCAGTTAGCATTTTGGTAGATCCCCCCCAGGTGAAGACTCAAATGTTATTCACGGTTAGACATGATTCCCGACGATGAAAGTTCGCGAAAGTCTCGGAAGGCGATGTGAAGCCTACGGTGAGACCCCGGAAATTCGTAACCCAAATAAACACACGGGATTTGATAAATTAAAAATTGGAGGGTAGTCTAATGGTTTAAGTAATTGGGTGAAACACCAATGACTGGTTTTTCACACTTGGCGTTACAGGTGTGAGGGAGCTCTGGTCAGACTCAAGTCAGGCATGAGGAGTCTCATCTCATGCATGACACGGAACATTCCATATAAGATTGCATTATTTATATGGAATATGGTTTGATGTTTTATGTACGCCATTGCATGTGCATTTTAGGTGGGGAGTAGTTCTTGTAGGATAATTTTTCTACTGGGCATCACTCATCCCGCGCGAGTTCCTCAGTACAGAGGTGTGATGTAGTGGAGACTCGCTCCGACGAGATCCTGATTATGAAGAAGGCCGACATGTGGCCTGGATGTATGTAAAAAGAATTGTAATTAAATTTTCGACTATTGTATAAATAGTCGGTATGTAATTACAGAAGAGGGCCACGACGGGACTCTTGGGTTGACCGTCATTAACTATTAATTTTCATATTTTTGATTTAAATATGAATGAATGGGGGAGTAAAGGGACATATTGAGGTGGTGTCGGGTAAACTATATTAGAACAAGCTAGTTTTATTATATGTTATGTATAAGAGTGTTGAAATAAACTTTATATTTACTGTTATATAGCCAGATACGGTAGGTTTCTCGAACAAAGAGACTCTCGCCAATTTTTCAGGAAATATGGATCCCGATAAATGGACACAACCATGTGGTATCTGCAATCCGAAACTAATAGAATTCCACAGTTGACGGTTGTCAACAGACCGTGATTGGTGTCACAAAAACATAAAGATTGTCATCAATGTTCAACGATGATGAATTCTTTTTGTTCCCAATTATTTTTTGTGATAAATTAATTTTGTCTCTACATATCATTCCCGACGAAAGTTCTATTTTGTAATCAAAAGTTTTTTATGATAAAATGATATTTTGTCTCTAATGAAATTTTCTTAAATATTTTTAATTATCAAAATAATAATATTTATTATCAATGGTGACAAATTCATTTTGTTGCTAAATATTTTTGGTAACAAAATGATTTAATCCATAAATAGATTAAGTAAATTATTTTTCTAAAGACCACAATGACAAAATAATTCATTGGGAAACATTTAGTGATAAAGATTTTTTTGTCAAAAAAATGTATCGAGATTTTATATATATATATATATATATATATATATATATATATATATATATATATATATATATATATATATATATATATATATAACATTAATTATAATGAAAATTTTAGTTATAAAACCTGCTTGCAAAATTGATGTGCAACCATAGCATCCTGTCAAAGTGTAGAACTATAACAATAAATACATAACAAAATTAAATACTTGTTTAACAAAGTAGCTATCATCAAACAAACAAAAAAACGATAAACATTAATCATAAACACATCATAAAGTAAGCATCATGAGGATCATTGGACTTGGATTGTAGATGAAGCATGATTTCTTTAAAATGTTGTTGTTGTCGGGCCGATTCGTTTATAACCGAGTCCTCTAATTCGTCAATTCGAACTTGTTGGGTCTTAAGTTGCTGTTGTTAAGTCTCCACAAGTAGTCTGTGAAACCCGGGAAAAGCGTATTTTTCTGAAAAGGAGCGAATCGGTAATTCATCGAATGGTAGCTGCAAAACCCTGATTTTCTCTGCACCCTGGATGAGAAACGGATCGCGCCAAGAATCAAGCCTTAGCTGAACAAAACAAACTCGCGCCGAATTCCGAGACGCCTGGCTTTTCTACACATTTCCCGAGATCTAATGGCCAACTCACGGGCGCCATGTGGCACCCGACTCAGGGACCACTGGAGGCCAAGTGTCACCTTTTGTAGACCGGTGACATGGGAGGTGAGTGGTGTGTCTAGGTACGAGACACATGGCTCACCAAATGCCATGTGTCTAGCACCTTCATGAGAATGGTTTATGGAATGGGAGGAGAATGAAGCAAATCAAGAGAGGAGGGCTAGAAGAATTCGTGAACTGAGGAGAGGAGAGGGGGTTTGCCGCTGGGCAATGTCACCATGGGTCGAGGAAGGAGCAAGGAACCTGGAAAAAAACCGAGAAAGAGTTAAAGAAATAAGGAAGGAAAAGGAGGAGGAGCCAAAACCTCAATTGTTGCAAAGTTGAAGGATCAAGGACTTGATCCCACACACTACAAGAGGTATGGACCTTGCCTATTTGGTTATTTTCCTTTCCCTAAGTACATGGAAATGGCATTGGTTGAGTTTTGTTGCGGACCCTAATGGAGGAGATTGCATGGTAAATGTCAGAGGGGGAGATGCCGCCGCTTTTCTTTCCTTCAACCCCCTTGATACTGTTTTTTGGCCATAACTCGCCATCACACATCAAAATCGGTGCTGATTCAAGTTACCAGGATAAACTAAGACTTAAATGAGAACATATCTTCTTGAAATAGGTCTATCCAAATTTCGACTTCTTTGGACTAAAAAATTCATTCAAATGGGAGCTATGTTTAGGAAGTTTCTGGTCTTGTTTGAAAACCGAGTTAAAAACAGCGTTGTTTCAAAACCGGTTTTCCTTTGCTTTTTAGATCGCTTAATTCATGGATTTGGTGAATTACGGGGTCAATCTTGCACCTAGTTATGATAGAATGAGGTTTAAATCAAAGCCATTGTGGATTGTTGATCAAGTGTCACCTTCTGCCAAGAGATGACAATCGTATTTTGAACGCGTGGTGTTCCAAAATGTATTCGATCAGACTGGTTGAACAACATGGCCATGTCTCGCATGTTGTAGGTTGTGTGATCGAGGTGCTATGTCTCACTCTGAGACATGAGTCTTGACATTTACTTGTCTAAGTGATGTTAAGAATTATGGAATGCATGTCACATGATGTATTGAATTGAATGTGTGTGGGAATATTAATATGATTGTATTGTATATTGATATTTGAATCATTTATAGAACTGCTGTATGCATTAGACATGAGGGGTTCATGGCATACATATGGTTAATGTAAAACGCCCATGTGTGGGTCTTCATACATCGGGTACGAGTTGCAAGGCACAATTGTATCGCATTGTGTACAACAAACACCAGATACATGGGTGTGTGTACATGATACCGATTTGGTAATCGCGCTTTCAGGCCGAATTATGGCTCTGTGAATAGACTAAGTCCAAATGGAGTCACACCTGTTAAATGAAAATGGAAAATGAAATGTGTCTGCATAGCAAGTAGGATAGATACCTCCCCTCAAAGCGAAAAGCCCAAACCCGGGTTAGACAGATCCGGTGAAAAAGCCCGAAAATGTCGAGGGTGTAAGAGACCCGCTGCCGAGACCCCGCCAAAGTTCTCGCTACCTAAAAGACACGCAAAATACAACAAACAAACATCACATGATCACGTTGTGTGATGGAGTCTGGACTTACCGCTGTTTGATCTCCCATCGCACTCGTATCGCGGTGGCCTGCGGGTCGACCGTATACACCCGGGCATGTGAGTGTCGTCTCATACATGGCATATAGTTTTTCCATGATGTGATAGCATGTCTACATGGATCAGGTTGTTCAGGTGGATCAGGCACTCCATCATTTGCATGTGCACCTAGGTGTGGAGTACTCGTAGGTTTTTTGGTTTCACGAGCGTAGCTCACCCCGTCATGGGAACCCCCTTTTCAGGTACTGGTCACGTGCGGATAGACGACGCTCCTTAGAGGCCAACAGTTGAGAAGCAGGGCTTCGGGTCAGGCCTTGACGTATTTTTGTATACGACGGTAACCGGTTACCGTAACGCATATCCTGCTTTGTATATTGGAACAACATTTGGTTCTAATGCACGTATTTTTTGTACCCATATGTGTGTGAGTTAGGTGTTATAATCCCTCACATTTTGTATACCTGACCGTATAGTTATTTTTGTGTATTTATGAATTAAATATGTAGTGGATGTGAGTCTTGTGTGATATGAGACATGTGAGAGCTTATAGCCTGGATACTGATTTCCATGTACTTCCACGTTGATGTAAGTTGTCGACGAGACCCCCGGAGCCGTGGCGCCTCACATAGTCGAAGTCTCAATAAGTTTATTCCCCTAACTCTACCTCACGCTTGGAAGATAAACATCTAGATGAAATGAGATCGTTTAGTGGCTAAAACCAAGACCCTTAACATATCCGTATCTGGTTCCAAAACTTTCACAATTCCTCAAATTTCGCCACGGATAGCTCCATCTCGTATTGGTCGTGTTGAAGCAACAACATCTTTCCTATGTGTGTATATATATATATATATATAAATAGAACCAAACCATGGACCACAAGTAGGGTTGGCAAAATTTGACACTCCATTAACGAACACGACACCGAACCCAACACCTGCTTGCGGCTCGAGTTGAGCATAATCGTGTTTGGGTCATATCTGTTGACCCGCCTTAATAATGCTTTAATAAATGGGTCATATCTCGTGTTGACCGCTCTAACAATCGAATTTGATCTGAATCGACCATTTAATTATATTAAATTAATTAACTTATTTAATAAGATATTTGTGTTATATGGATTATTAATTATAATTCCTATTAATTTAAGTAATAAAATTAATAAACATATTAAATTTAATAGGTTATTTGGTAAGCAAACATGTATGGATGTGATTAGTTATAATTTTATTATTTTAAATAATTAAATTAAATAGTCATCTTCGTGCTGACCACTACACAAATAATAAATCTGTCGAGCTGGAAGTTAGTGAACGCGATTAACGCCATTATTCGTGGTCGCTCTTTGGTTGGCGAATGTTGACACGATCCGTACCTTGACACGACACGAACATGACCCATCGACACGAATTGCCACCCCTGCTAATAAGTTAGCAAATTAACATTTTCTTCAAATTTTCACATGAGCTCCTATATTTTATAAATATCTTTGTATTATACCTACTATTAAAGTCAATTTAAAATTGAAACAAGTAAATAATGATAATAATAATGAGATTATAATACAATTTTCTTATAATAGTAATAATAATAATTATGGATGATGATTATTATTATTAATATCATTATTATTAGTATACCGATAATGTTAATAATATTATAATGATCATACTAACAATAATAATAATATTAATACTAATGATGATATTAATTATAACAATAATAATTCACTATTGATTATAATAATAATTCTGTATGGATAAGAATTTTGAAAAATAATCCTAATATGAATTTAATATTCATAATGATAATAATAATAATAATAATAATTATTTATATACGGATAATTATAATAATAGTAATTATAATAATAATAATAATAATTATAATAATACTTATTGTAATGCTAATAATTACATTTATGATAATAATTATAATAATAAAAAATAAATAAATGCAAAGTATCGGTATTGTTCTAACGGAAATTCTTTTTTCTTCAAGTTTATTCATATCAACATATATATAATTTTTGAAATTATATTGTAAAACCAAAAATAGGTTCAAACTCTCATCACATAATCATGATCATGTCGTCATCTAGGTATAATACGCTCTATCATCCAATTACATAATCTAACGCTACAAAAACATATAAGCTATCATTCACTTTTACAAAAACATATAATAATATAGGATATGTAAGGAAACATACCTTTAGATTTTGAAATTTCATATAAGAATCCTTTTCGATTTGGTGAACTTAGGTGGAGATTGATGCGCATAACTTGTAAGAAAAAAGGTGATTCAGAGAGGTCATGAAGATAATATTAATAATATTAATATTAATATTAGTTCAAGACATAATAATATTGATAATACTATAATACTGATAAGAACAATAATACTTGCGGACGCCCTTAAACCCAGGTCCGCTGATCACCGTCAACTCATAATACTCGTGAAAGTCGTAAATTGACACTGCTCTACCTGTAAAATCTGCAAACCTTTCAGATTTGCGAGCTATAAGACCCAGAAATTCCAATTTCTCGAAAAAGCAAGAAAATCGTACTCTGCTAAAAACTGAAATTTATTCTCTGGGATTCTACGACCCAAACGCATTTCACCGCTTGAATTTTCAGCGGAATCTTGAAGCAAGACGTGTACTGCAAAATCGAGATAGTTTGAGTCGACACGCCGAGGCATCGCGTCGCGTCAGAACGACATGCGCGGACGAAAGTCATGAGATATAACACGTACTCATGTGCCATAAGTGGTACTGAAGAGAGAAACGGCGAAAAGGACGGCCGTAGAGCACACAATGTCAAAACCGGGAAGTTATGGACATAACGTATTGCTTAATTGCTTGTCGAAAAGACAAACACTCAATAGTGTTGTCTTCCACAATTCAAAAAGGCAAGGAAAAAACGTGAAATGGGGAGAAAAGGTCCAATAGCTAAAATGGTGTGATTATAGTGAGAGAGAGTCTTCCTTCTCTCTAGAAATACGCTACGATCCGACCGCCTAGCCTTCCCGACAAGAAGGAAAGTCGCTTCACGCGAGAGGGCTTCGTACGGGTACGTATTTGGGTGGAGTCTCCGGTGAGGTGGGTTCTCCCCACTGGTTTTATTCTTCGCTTTAAGTACCATGTTAATGTTTTGGCCGGCTGGAGCCAACGATCGTTGACGGCCCCTAAACTTAGGACCACTATTGGAAATTATGAGACATTTTCTGGCCATCCGCGGGACTGCCCACGACCAATTGAGTTGCTTGTTGTGCAATCATGTGTTAAATCATGTATTGGTATGTATGAGGCCGGAAATGACCGTGAAATTCGGGTTCACAAAGTGAACTGATAATTTGTACTTTGAAAGGAACAGTAACCGAGGGTTTTATTGTTCCCGAAACAGTGTTCACAAAATAAAATTTTGTGTGAAAACGTGTTTGACTGAGTAATTCAAGTTGAATTGCTTTTATGTTATAATTGCTCTGCCGAGCTAATTTTGGGCGTGATGGAAATGAAATTACATGACGTGTTTGTGTGATTTAAATTATGTAAATATATGCATGGTGATATATTTGCGTGTGTTATATGAGTTATTGAAATGGCATCGCAATACATTCCGTATCTTCAGGCATACTAGAGATAGGAGTGAGTGCATGAGGTAGTTTCTTAAGAGAAATGTTTCGGAGGGTAGACTAGTAAATGTAAAATATTTCGGAGGGTTGTTTAAAAATAATAATGATGATCGGAGGGTAGTCCATACTAAAAATATCAATCGTCGGAGACGGCCCAATTGATATACATTGGAGGGTAGTCCACATATAAAATATCAATCGTCGGAGACGGCCTAATTGATATATCTCGGAGGGTAGTCCACTAAATATAACATCGGAGACAGTCCTACTTAGATCGGAGGGTAGACCCTGAAATATAAACAAATAACTGTTTGAAGCTAGTTTTTCTCATACATGACTTAGCGAGGTGTAGAGAGAGTCGATGGCTTCCAGTCTGAGATGATGAGTTAGGCGTTCAGTAGGATCATGCATTTGCTTGAATGTGTGTTTATTCTGGAGCATTGCATATGCGCCCAGGTGAAGTAGCTACTTAGGGTGATTCCACTGCGAGCATTAGCTCACCACTGTCGGGAACATATTTTTCGAGATGCGGGGAGCGCACGAGAGGCAGCGGCTCGTCTAGAATTTGAGTTTAGAAGAAAAGCGGGATTGGCACATTGATCTTGTACATGTATTAAATTCTCTAATTTTAATATATGTGTTGTATAAATAAAACATTTGAACTCTTAGAACTATTGGATATAGTTAGTTCATAATTGGTATGTTTTTATGAGAATTGTTTATGGGCGAAGTGGTAGTTTACTCATGTTGTGATTATATTGGGCTCTTGGGACCGGGTTTAAATGCGAGGTGTATTTGGGTGGGGCTCCTGTCTGAAAATTTCTGTTTCCCTGAATTTTTGAAGTGAGGCGTCGAGGTAACAGGCGTACTTGACCCGTGAGTTGGGTAGTCAGGACCCCGGAAATGGGGGCGTCACGGGAGCTCTACCCCGAATACAAAACACATCTGATCAATATCGGAAGACATATATGTGAGTAAGCGACCCTTGGGCCCATAAACCAATATAGTCAAATAAATCCCAACTATATACAATAGTTTCAAGAGGTAATTAATTATCCTTATACATCATATATCAAACTTACTGGAGTTTCACATTACATGTGTACATAACAAAACCAAAACCTGACCGGCTTTTTCTTCTAAATTGGCCTCTAGGATGAGCGAGGTCTCTGACAGCTCCACGGCACTGAAAATATCCCTCGGCAGGAGTGAGCTAATGCCAGTAAAGTGGAATCACCCTAAATGGGTTGCACTCCGCCTAAGTGTATATGCAATGATCTATTTAACCACACATTCAAATGGGAATTCGTGATCCTACTTGAATGTCTAAATGGCTCAACTTAATGTCCGAGTCCTCAGACTCCCCTCACACTCGCCTAAGCCATGTATGAAAGATATTATTTTCAAACAAAACTTGTTGTTTTGAAAATATATTATCGAAATATTGGTAAAATATGGGACTACCCTCTGATGAATGTGTTGGAACTTTCAAACAATACCTTGTTTCAGCCCGACGTGTAATTGTAGGACCATCTGCCAACACCATTCTTCGGAAAATCATCCTGTGAAATTCCTTTTCGCCAGCAAATTGCCGTTTTTAAAATTCATGTCATGCACACACCTAATTTCTAGGTTACCGGTGCGTATAAATGCGATATATCTTAATTCGACACAATTTATGCTAATATATTCATGCATATACCTTAACATAATTAAATCACATAAAACATGTTATGCAAATTCATAATCAATTACACACCAAAAATTAGCTCGCGTAAATTTAATTAACCATGACAATTCATTTTAAATCCTTTCTGACGAACACATTTTCACACAAGAGTATTTCGTGTCCTTATTCACGTGAGCAGTAAAACCCTCGGGTTCGCGTTCGGCCACCTGACATCGGTTCCGCTGTAAGCCGAATTCCATGACGTTTCAACGGCCTCGTACATACAGCTCTGATTTATGGCATAGAATTATACCATTAGGCACCAGCGATCAGTGGGCCGAGCCTGTTTGTCGAAATGGGTTTCAAAGTTTCACGCCCCTCCCGTTCGAGATTTGGGGCCAGAAGCGTTTAAGATTCGAACCAATAGAAACATCTACACGTCTTCATCGAGTAAAACCGTAGGATAAAACCACCACCTCCGCGAATTTTGAAACTCTTAAAACGAGCCAGCGCGTTGCGCCAGCGCGTAAACGACTTTCATGCTTGCTTTCAAAAGAAATCCGTCGATCGGATTTGCCGGGATCTTAGAGAGAAGTGGCTTACTCTCTCTCTAAAAATTTGAAAAAAACCAGTTGCTGCCTCCTCTCCTAGCTACTGCCCGATTTGGTCTTCAAAAGGAAGAAGACAACTGTTCATTGTTTGTCTTATTCAATGTAACTTTCAAATAATGCCCATTCTCTTGGATTTTTTGACATTTGGCACTATCTCGGCCGTCCGTTTAAATCGTTTATTTCTTCGTACCACTTATGTCGCGTAGTGCATGTTATATGTGACTTTGTCGCGTCAAATGTGTTTTCGACCTTTGATACTCGGGGTGCCTCGGCGATACAAATTCGGTATCTGGAGTCGACGAAATTGGCGTGGTAGCTAGATTTTCTTGAGGGGCTTGATTCAAGCGGTGAAGTTCGTTTCATCATCTGAGATCTAGAAAAAATTTGGATTTTACCAAAGTACTATTTACCATTTTGAAAAATTGGATTTGTCGGGGATTTCATAATATTAGTTCAAGACATGACAATATTGATAATAACATTAATAATAATAATAATAATAGTGATAAAAATAATAGTAATAGTAATGATATTGATAATAACATTAATACTAAAAATAATAATAACAATGCTAATATTAATATGAATATTGCTAATAAAAACAATAATATTAATAATGATTGTACTTGTTATAATATTATTTTTATAATTAAAATAATAATAATAATAATAATAATTATGAGCGTACTGATTATAATAATAATTTTATGATTATAAGAATTTTTAAAAAGTAATACTAATATTAATATTAATATCAATATTATTTCAATACATGATAATATTGATAAGAATAATAAAATTAGTTCAAGAAAATAATAAAGATAATAATATTAGTTCAAGACAATAATAATGATAATACTATAATAATAATAATAATAATGAAATTATAATATTAATTATATAATTAATATAATAATAATGATGATTGTACTGATTATTATAATAATAAGAATTTTGGAAAAATAATACTAATGTTAATATCAATATTAGTTTAAGACATAATAATACTGATAAGAATAATAATATTAGTTCAAGACAATAATAAAAATAATAATAATGATATTATAATAATATTTTATAATGATAATAATAATAATGATTATTATTATTAGTATTAATATACTTGTAATGCTAATAAGCAGATAATGATCATAATAATAAAAATAACAATAATAATAATAATATTATTATTACTATTATTATTAGAATACGTAATGATAATAATGCGATAATTATCACTTAATAATAAAGATAATAATTATATGACTAATCACAATAATAAACAATAATAACCTATTGATTATAATAATTTGACATTGATAATAATTTTTTAAAAATAATCCCAATATCAATAAAAATATTAATAATAATAATTTTATAATGATAAGATTTTTTTAAAAATAATTCTAATAATAATATAAATTTTAATAATGTTAATAATAACAATAATAGGAGATAATAATAATAATTTTACAATAATAATAATAATAATAATAACTATTATTGTGTATTTATATGCGATAATGATAATAATAATAATAATAATAAATAAATAAATAAATAAATAAATAAATAAATAAATGCAAAGAATCATATTGTTTTGGACGAAAATTTATTTTTCTTCAGGTTTATTCATATCAACATATATATAATTTCTCAAATTATATTGTGAAATAAAAAATAGGTTCAATTCTCATCACATTATCATACATTTACTTCAGGATCATGTCATCATCTATCTATAAAACTATCTAGCATCCATTTACATAATATAATATTACAAAAAACAAATAAGTTATCTTTCACTTTTACAAAAACAAATAGTAAAATAGGATTTGGAAAGGAAGCATACCTTTAGATTTTGAACTTTCAAAGAATAATCTTTTGCGATTTGGTGACTTAGGTAGGCGGTGCTTCGAAAGAATATGTGACCTTGAAAACCCGGGGAGTCATTTTTGTACTCTTTTGAATAGTGCCCATGAGCGGTAACCCCAGCGGTGCATGCTTGGTCTAGTCGTGTGCACTTTAATGCGCTTTGTCGCTACGTCTTTGCTGCCTTGTATCGTGCCTGCCCAGGCGTGCGGCAAGGTCATACGGCTAGCCCGGCTACGCCTGGCCGCGACCTGAGAAAATGCATCGCGACACGGTGCGCATTGGGCTGCGTGTGACGAGGAGCCTGGAGAAGCACAATGGCGGCGGAGTTTCCTGTCACGATGAAAACATGGTGAGGCTGTCGTGACGAGAGAATCCTGTGCGTGAACACGCTGTCGACGCTCTTGTTAGGTCTTTGTGGCTACACCTGCCCCGTGCTCGACCACTGTTGCAACACGAGGCGTATTTGCGACACCTATTTATTCGATCCTTATCGCGACACGAGCTCTTTGTTGCGACCGCAGGCAAACCATCTCGTCGCGTGGGAAGCACTGTTGTGACGAGCGCACGAGGAAGACTGCTCGCGGCCTGAGGCGCACGAGGCACAATCGCGATAGGTCGTCCTAGGCACTGCCGTCTTGAGCTCAAGTCCCTTTGTTGTGCGTGCGGGGCATGCTACTGTAGTGCATAGCCCTTATAGCGACACCAGCTGCTGTCGCGACCAGAGCTATCAAATGGGCGGGAGCTCATTTTGGCCTCACAGTATTCCAACTCCTTTTTTTTTGTTGACACCACTAAATAGCGTAAATTAGCCTTATTTTCTGAGGCCATTTAGCCCTGAACACCGAAAAACTTGCCAAAATGTATTTATTATGTATAAATGAGTTTAATTACAACCCTTTGTTCTTTACTCAATACAAAAACTGGGTTTTCTACCTAGAAATTTACATAATACAAAAATGAGGCCTAATCTGGCTTTTTCTTCGCCACTAGGTCCTCGGATGTGTCCCATCCTCAGGTGCACCTTCAATACCTGAAATTGTTATTCCCACGACGGGGTGAGCAATGCCCAGTAGTCGAATTTTCCTACAAGGGCTACTCCCCTCTTAAAATGCCCATGCAATGACACACCATAATCATTCACATTCCATACAATTTGCAATTCACACGCCCAGGTGCCCGTATCATGCGTGAGAGGAAACCACTCACGACATACCACGAGTCGATGAGCTCCCTCACACATGCAAAGCGAGTGTGAAACCGAGTTCTTGGTGTTCCACCTGGTGGCTTTCAGCTCGGTAGACCCGACCTCGATCCACTCCTTTGATTTATCATCGATCTTTTGTGTGTTATTTATTTATTTATTGGGCCACGTCTTTTTAGGGTCACACCACAGGATTGACGTATGCCTTTCGACATTTTTATGGACTTTCACCGTCGGTGATCATATCTAACCGCATGTGGTTGGGACACACCTGAGGGGGATCTGTAACTTGTTTCGATGACACATGTGATTTTTCTTTTGTTTCAATTTATTAGACCGTGGGTCTCAACCTTGGACGTTGTCTCACCTCGAATTCCATCACACACATCCACCCAAGAATGGTGAATTTACATCCTGATCCACCTCGCTGAGCTAGGCGCGATGCAATGTGCATATAAATGCAAAACATGAATTTTCATAGTTCGTGCATAGTTATATTCCATCTTGATATGATTCCATACCATGCAACGATCATGTTAACACATCAATTCTACATGCATTAACATATCATTTTTTTCATGCACAATTTATGCTATTCAATTCAAGTAATATCATGCAAGCAACACACATGAACAATTTCAATCCAAAAATCACTTCCGGACTGTGCAAAACAGTCCCATCCAGGCTGTGACCAGTCAGAGGGTGATCCCCCGGTATCGAAGCATTGGAGTCGATTCTTGGGATTGAAAGCGCATGGCCGTTCACGGCCTCATAACTCTAAACCATTTTCATGGCTTTTGAAGCCAATTATAATAAAGTAGGAGAAAGAAAACCCTCTCTTGGGTGTCAAAAGCTGCTAATTAGGTCGATCTTGACTCTGATTCACGTGGATAAACTTTCCCTCTTGCTCACTTTGAGCCGCCCGGTCGATTGTCGAAAAATTTAGAGAGAAGGTAGAGGCTTTTCTCTCTACTGACTCTCTGCTCTCTTTTGTTCTCTCTGGCTTCTCCAATCCGTTTGGTCAGAGATGGGCGAGTAGGATATCGCTCATGCCACTTGTCGATACTCGTGGCTAGTTGGATTACCTTATCCCTTTATCTATCTACTTTGGATTCTTACCCAATTATGGGTTGCCACATGTCTCCTAAGGGTCCCACTTGAGCCCTTTGTTTGACTTACCTTGCACTTGACACATGGCGCATTATTAGCCACTCATCACGTGCCAAGTGTCCATCACCCTTAGGTGCCTAAAAAAGCGTGAAATTCATTATCTCGAATTACGAAGTGACATGGTAAATTTAGATTTCGCGAGAGATGATTTAAGCGACGAAATACATTTTAAATCATCGAGATCTATAAAATTGTTGGATTTTTGACCAAAGTTACTGTTTTACTCTTTCTTAGAAAATTTGAATTTTCTTAGGTTTTACAGAATAACCCTTGAAGCGTATAGCTTGCAAGAAATAAGTTGATTAAGAGAGGTCGTGAAAAAAGAAGATGATTCAGAGAAGTTATGGTGTTTGTTAGATATGGTGATAAAAAATTGCCGTTGTGTGAAGGCGGTAAGTTTTTTATATATTGTTATTTTATTTAACAAACAAACTAATAGACATCATGTCACATGTTTGTTAGCATGTTTTGCATTTCCAAGCATTATATGTGGATTGTATTATTTTTTTTGACTTCTTCTGGTTTGTATTATTTATATTATCCAATATAAATGTTTTGAACTGATATATTTTTTTTATAAATGATATTTTTTAATCGAATTACAAATGATATTTAATATATTAAACTATAAATAAAAATCTAAATTTAAATGTAAGAAATACAAACCATAATTTAAATATTTAAAAAAAATATGCAATTAAAAAATTCTTAAAAATTATTATCTATGATATTTTTTATGATATACCTTATTATATTTTTATGATAGACTTTATTATTTTGTTATGTATTAAGTTAATTTTAAGCCAAATTTCCTATATAATTATGAATTAATAATTAAATACATAAAATTGTAAATTATTTATTAATTGTAATTGAATACTAAATCATAATTTTTATGTTATATAATTAAATAATATTTTAAAAAATATAAACACAACATTAATTTTATTGAAAATCAATCCAAATAACAAATATAGAATTTAAAATTTTAGTACTTATGATAATCAAATGTTCTTACTAATTAGTTACATATTATATTTAATAAATAAAAAAACTAAAAATAAAATTTTAAAATTTAAAATAAGGAATAAAAACCATTATATAAATATGTTGTTAAGAATCTATGAATTACTTGTATTAAAAAAAGAATATATAAATTATAACCGTTCTTATCAAATTAATAATTACAATTTTTATTGTTATTATGATATAATTTATTATTTTATTCTTAACCAATCTCTTTTACTAAATCAATAACTAATAATTAAGCAAAACAAATTTATATAAAAATAAAATAATAAACTATTAATTAATATGTAAGGCGATGATTTGTATTGTGAGTTTTATTTTATAAAATGTGAAACCCTGGAAAAAAAAATCTAATTTTTTTTAAAATGGCAAAATAATAAAATTGCCAAAATGGCTTAGGCAAGTTTGGAAAATTCTCAAGATCTCGGATAACGAAACAGATTACGCCGTTAGACTTGCATCTTGAAATCTAGTGACTTGGAAAATTTTTATCAAATTTTGACACAGTCTGAATTTTTACGAATTTTCTGGGTGATGGAGTCAGTGACTCTAGGAACGAGATTGTTACTAAAATCTCGAAAGTCAGGAAATGGATTGGGCCAAGTTCAATTAAAATGAATTGAACTGAAAAGAAATAAATGGTTTGGGACAGAAATGAACCCGGGACCGGAGTGGACACATGGCGCCATGAGGGGCACATATCAAACTTAACAATTAAGTTAAGTTAGAAAGGAAAAAAACAAAAGAAGGAAACGGAAGAGAGAGAGAGCATGAGAAAGAGAGAGAGGAAAGAGAGCTCTTCCTCCTCTCTTTGATCCACAGAGTTTCGTCCGTCGGAATTCATCGGGCCAAGAATTGAAGTTCATCTACTCTACGAGAGCTACGTGTGGGTACAGAAATCACGGGGTTTCACTAAAGATTCAAGCGAGGAGTTCGGGAAATCAAAGGTTTCGGGTTTAGGAAGTGTCCACGAGACTTCCTAGATTTTCTTCTACGCTCCAAGAGGTAGAGAATTTTCCTACTTTGGTTTATTTTCCATTCTAAGTGCTGTTTAGTTGAGTTTTAATGCCACTGAGAATTTGGAAGAATGTGGGTTATGAATAGTGCCCTGTTTTGACCCTTTATGATGTCCAGTATTCGGGGCTGATTTTCAGTTAGAAAAAGGGAGAATTTGGACTAGTAACCTCCAAGGAAATTGTATCCCTATTTGAGAACTTGATGTTAGGATTTTGAATCACCCAAATCGGACTTCTAGAACTCGAGTGCAGTAATTTCTGGGACTACTCCAGTTGCCTTGTTTTTGAACCTCGTCCAAGTTTTAGGACTGATTGTAGGCTGGGAAAAAGTGAGAATTTGGTTCAAAATCCTTCAAGGAACTTGTGATCTGAGAACTTGATGTTAAGTTTTTGAATCACCTAAATCGGAC
>JAEQBH010001846.1:600000-819527 GCA_016808115.1 Tetrastigma voinierianum | reverse complement strand
CGGGATTTTTGAGAAAATTCTTGAAAGATGAAAATAAATTAAGTAACGTTCATTTAAAATAAATTGAGCTTAGGCAAAGATGAAATAAATTATTTAGACGAGTGGACGAATGAGTAATGGACACATGGCGTGATGTGAGCCGTATGCAAGCAAGAATTAAGTTAGACAAAGGTTAAAAACATCAATTTTGGGGCGAGAAGGAGGAGATTTGGCTCAGAGGGAAAGCGTGAAAGAAGAGAGAGAGGGAGGAGAACCGACTTCTCTCTACGATCTACGGAGATCGGTTGGTCGAAATTCTTTGGGCCAAGAATGAAAACTCATATACTCGACAAAGGCTACTCATTAGATGCAGGAAATCGTGAGATTTCTCGAATTTATGTAAGGAGTTTGGGAAATAAAAGTTTGAGTTTAAGTGTCCACGGGACTTCCTAGAGTTTCTTATACGGCTGAGAAGTAAGTTCTTCCTACTTCGTTTGTTTCCCATTCTAGAACATTTGGTTGAGTTTTAATGCCACTAGAAATTTGTTTTGGCCCTTTTTCCCCTAAGGAGCTGTTTGGCAAATTAATGGGTTATGGGAATAGTGCCCTGTTTTGACTTTATATGATGTCCAGTTTTTAGGGCTGATTTTCGATTAGAAAAAGAGATAATTGGGACTAGTATCCTTCAAGGAAATTGTAGCCATATCTGAGAAATTGGTGTTAGGCTTTTGAATCACCCAAATTGGACATCTATAACCCATGTTATGGTCCATTTATGGGGCGCCCTGTGTTTGTCTGTTTAGTCGAACCTCTTGTCAGTTTTTTGGGACTGATTTTCGGTTGGGAAAAAGTGAGAATTTGGACTAGTATCCTTCAAGGAAATTGTAGCTCTATTTGAGAACTTGATGTTAGGCTTTTGAATCACCCAAATTGGACCCTTATAACTCAAGTCATGGTCCTTTTTCTGGGACTTCTATAACTTAGGCTATTTAATGATTTGTGTCCAGATTTTTGCTACAATTGGTATATGATTGTAGTATATCATTGCTTGAATTGAGTGATATACTTGGTTGAAATTGTGTGGATCGAATTGTGTGTTCTAATGGTTTGGCTTGTGATGTGTTTGTGTATGAATAAGGTCATTGCATGGCTTAGTTGTAGGCTATTTGTGAACATGGTGTCACAATTAAGCCTAGAGTATAATGTAAGTCATTGCTTGATTGGTGATGACTTGTAGATGTCAATATATGTGTGTATAATATGTTGACTTGCGCGCGCACGCATGGCGTAGTTTATTTGGAAATTGTATGTTAATTGTGCCGTTGTCCAAATGATGCAGGGTATTATGCATGGTTTAAAATATCAATATAACACTCATCATATATATGACATGGTATAGGCATGGAATGGCATAATTGCATTTCATATGCACGGGGACATCGCATTAAATGGGTGCGTGTACATGGTCATAATCATTCATCATTCTTGGTGAGTGGGTGGTAAGCTTCAGTACTGGAATTTACGTCCGCCCAGTCTCAGCGGTCATTCGTAGGCTTTGAATAAAGTTTGTTTATCGACTAATCAATGCTTTGAATAAAGCGGTTTATCGAAAGATTGTTCAATGCTTTTGATTAAAGCGGTTTATCGAAGAAGCGCATCGATGTTTTTAATAAAAGTATTTATCGGAGGCTATCCCGATGTTTTGAATAAAGTTTGTTTTATCGGAGGTGTCAATGACTTTGAATAAAGCGGTTTATGTCAGAAGGATGTCGATGAGTTTTAAAAACAAAAAGCTTTGTTTTAGATAAAGGAGTCATTGGGTGAAACACCAATGACAAAGTTTTACCGTTAGCATAAGCTTACGTAGTAGTAGGAGTCGATGAGGACTCGTGTTAAAGGAGTGTTAAGCGAAAATCTAAATTTCGAAAGGGAAAAGAGGTAATTTCATTCAAAATCGAAATTTTCTAGATCTTGGATGTGAAGCGAACTTACGTAGTTAGGTCGTGGCGAGGAAATCGGCTATCACGTCAATTTACGTCGGTAGAACAATCGATTTCAAGTTCGAGCAAGGGTAAGTGCGGGACATAGCTGGTGAGTGGCTCATAGTGTGCCACGTGTCAAATGTATGATAGGTAAACTATAGACTCCAAGTGGGACTGTGAAAGACCTTTGGCATCATGCCATTGGATTAGAATCAAAAAGGGAAGAGATAAGTGAATAAGGGAATCCAAGCTACCAACTGGTGGCTTAACATGTGGCATGAGAGGACAAGTCCTCTTGACCAAGTTCTGACTAGTTTTGGAGAAGGAAAGGAAGAGAGAAGCCGAAAGAAGAAGAAGAAGAAGGCTAGAGAGGAGTCTGCCTTCTCTAGATTTCTCGGTGATCAGTCGTTCCGGATCTCGGCTTGGACAAAAGCAAAGTTGGTCTGGCGTGGGTACAGTGTTATTGTGGGTTTCAATAACTCGGAGGTGTGGTATTCTCTACTTGGATATTCTTTGTTTAAAAGCCATGAAAATGGTTTTGGGTGTTGTGGTGAGGAAATGGCCATGGATTTTCAGTTCCCGATGAAATGGAGGCCCGATGCTTGATGAGGGGGGTTGTCCATGGACAACCCACGTACTGTTATGGGACTATTAAGAAGTCCAGATTGATGGTTGGATTTGAGGTAGTCCATGTGTTTTGCTTACGCATGTTATTGCTTGAATTGAATTACTTGAAATGTGTATGGAAATGATATGTTAATGCATGCTAATTGATGTGTTAACATGATTGTTTGATTATATCAAATATGATTTATTGTGTTATCATTGTAATTAAAGTATGAATTGGCATCGTGCGTTCATGTGCACGGTGACATCGCGTCGAGTCGGGTGTGGGTGCACGGTACGGTCGTTCATCAATTTGGTGAATATGGGGTGAGTTGTATTTGGACGACGTCCAATAAATGTCTCACGGCTTAAAACATGAGAGAAATAGAGTTAATGTGTGATGGGCAAAGTAAGAGAGGCGTCGTAAATCCCCTCAGGTGAAAAGCTTGGGAATATGAGTGTAAGAGACCTGCGGAGATATCCGAAATTTCTGTATGGGTGTAAGAGACCCGCGACGTGAGCCGTAAAGTTCTGTTGCCCAAAGAAAACACACGGTCATGGTTATCACGTAAACCTAGAGTTTAGTAATAGGAGTCGGGACTGACTCGGGATTAGTTACCCATTAGCGAGTTGCATTGGGTGTTGGTGAGTCGACAAGGGCTCGATATATGGGTGCCATTGGTATTTCCAGTGACGATTGTCACACTTGGTATAGGCATGTGTGGCGAGTCGGTGAATTAACCCAGGGTATGGGCATGAAACATCTCATGCATAATGAAAAATCATTCCATGTGTAAATTGTAAATTGTATGAAATGGGTGTGGTTGTTGTGTGCCATTGCATGTGTATTTTAGGTAGGGAGTAGCCAGCCTTGGAGAATTGACTCACGGGCATTGCTCTCCCAGATGCGATGGGATCCCTCTTTTCAGTCTGGGGACGGTGCGAGATAGATGGCGGCTCCTCGGAGGCGGATTATGGCGAGGCGGTTTGTGGCCTTGATTCGTGTTTTGTGTATATATTAGAACTGACTAGTTTTAATATATGTTTTGTATTAAGAGTGTAGTTAATTCTTGAAACTATTGTAATATAGTTGGTCATATTTTGTGAGTATGGATGTATGGGCCCGACGTGGTCATTTTATTCATGTATGGGTCTCATGATATGAGACACGGAGTTTAGCGAGGTTGACGATTAGTCAGCAGGACCGGGTTTTGGGGAATCCGCAAAGGCATAGTGGTGACACTTCATTCATGGCATGTAGTCATTCCCAGAGTAGAAACTGTATTTTACTTGGATTGTTTGATTGTGTGAACATGGCATTTACATGTGCACTTGGGTGAAGTAGCCCTGTGGGTTACCTGTAGGCATTGCTCGCCCCGTCGTGGGATCCCCCTTTCGGGTATAGGAATTATGCAATTAGGCCGGCGCTAAATTCGAGAAATGACGATTATAGAAGAAAAGCGGGTTGTGGCTTGTAATTGAATTTTTTGTAAAAAGCTTTGAAAAAAACTAGTTATAAACACCTTTGATAAAAATTATAAAAAGTACTTTGAACAACATATTCTAATTGCATGTTGTAAAGTGGTGTAATTAACTCTGTGATTGTAAGTATTAGTCATATGCATTATGATGTGGATGATGAATGATTCAGACCTTTGTGTAAATGGACCAAGTGGTCATTGTATTTATGTTAGGCCCATGTTGCGGGTTTTTTGTCTGAGTTGTATTTTTGGATAGAGCTTCGTACAAAGAAGACTGTATCCGTTTTTAAGTTAAATCCTTAGATTTGAAGAAAAGGGGCCTGATGGTATGATAATGCAGTTTGCAGGCATCCACGAGGTCTTCATGGAGTTATTGGGTTAATCATGGACTACTGGGTTTGGGGTGTAACAAGACACTTTCTCTAATTTTAAAAATTTTTTGAATTTAAGTTGAAAATGTCTTTTTAAGAGACACACTTTCATTTTTGGTGCTAGAAGTGTCTATTTAATAGACACTTTCTAAATTATTTGAAATGTTATACTAAAGTGTTTTTAAATACCTTCATAATTTTGAATGTTTTGAATAAGCCTTTGAAGTATCTTGAAGAGGCAATTTCTATAATTTTAAAATTTAGTTAAAACTGAAAGACCTTTCTAAATTATTAAATGTTATACTAAATGTGTTTTTTGAAAAACACCTTTATAATTTTGAAAGTTTTTAAATTAACACTAAAGAAGTGTTTTGAATGCGCTTTCTATAATTTTAAATTTTTAAATTTAAGTTGAAAGTGTCTGCTTGAAGAGACACTTTCGAGTTTTAATTTTTAAGTGTCTCTTGAAGAGACACTTTCTAAATTGTCTTACTGATGTGGAAAAAACTACATTATATTTATAATTATTTTTCAAACTATATTTTTTAAGATTTTTATTTTTTATTATTTTTGGGAAAATTCCTAGTTCTGCACTTAAATTAAATAAAAATAATTTATATTGTTCTAAATTATCTCTCACGGACCCGCATCTCAGTCCCTTGTTTCCATTTGCTCATTTTCTTATTTTGGATGAAGCAGGACTTATAGAGAAGTAAAAGAAAAAAAAAATACGAAAATCATATTTTCATATTTGGTTTAAAGATAAAAATATATATATTCAAAGTGTAAATTCAAAATTTTCAAAATTAGGTGTATCTTCAAAATACGTTTTCAGCTTATATTCAAAAAATTTAAAATTAGAGAAAGTGTATTTTCAATGTAGAAGTTGTCTCTTCAAAAGGCACTTTTAGAAAGTGTCTCTTCAAAAGACACTTTTAGATCCATGTGGCAAAAACTACACTAGATTTAGGAATATTTCTTAATCTTTTCTATTCAAGGAATATTTTTTCTTTTTTACACTAAATGTCTAAAGGCCCCGAATAAAATTTGATACAACACATACGAGATTCGGCACGTGTAGGTCAAATTCATGTTTGACGATTTTAGGTGTTTAGGTCGAATTCGCAGTGATCCTCATGCCTCAACTTCTGACCAATCTAGGTAGGGCTGGAACACCCTATGCATAAGATCCATGAATGTCGCTAGAGCATTCGTCAATCTGAATGTCATAATTGTGAACTCGAAATGCCCATACCATGTCTGAAAGGTATCTTCAAGGGATAATACGCCTCCACCAACTCTCAATTGATAATAACTTGATCACGGAGATCTATCTTACTGCAGTCAGACACTGCGCCCCTCTCAGTTGATCAAACAAATCATCAATTCTTAGTAAAGGACACCTATTCTTGATAGTAGGCCTATTTAACTGTCGATAATCTATATACAGCCGAAAAGTCTTGTCCTTCTTCTTGGCAAACAAAACCAGAGCGTTCTAAGGTGAAGTGCTTAGTCTATCATTTGTATAATTCTTGTAACAGGACCTTGAGTTCTTGCAACTCAGTAGGTGTCATTTTATGCGAAGTCATAGAAATAGGCGATGTACCAAAGTATAACTCAATGGTGAAGTCTGACCACATCTTGAGGTACTCGTGATTCGTCATAGAAAACGTCCTCGTACTCACAAGCCACCCGAGGTAGACTCAACTCCTGTCTCGCCTCGTCTTTCAGGGTAAGGCTTACTAGCTAACCCATCAACTGCCTGTGCCACTTAGAGTCGAACACGACTCGGGGGTAAAAACGATCATACTTATCCTTAAAACATAACACAAATACCATCGATTATTGTAGGCGATAACCCTCCGATCATAATCAATAATGGCGACTCGATCGCCGTCAACTAGTGTGACACCCACATCGAGGTCTGTTTGACAACCCATCAACCTGCGGAAACCTGTGGATATTAGGTAACCTGACGCCACATCATCATGTCCCATTTATTGGGATCCATAATTTAAAAAAAAAAATTGGACAGGGTCTCCTCTGTACGGGAAGCTTTATCCAAAATACAACCTGTATAACAATACATCACATGACCCATCTTGGCTCAATATACCACATTGAGTCATTCGCGAATCTAGCGACCACTCATTATTCAACCATACCCGAATACTTATACATGCAACTATGTAGTGATATGTTTACAAAGTTCAAATTATACACTCTTATACAAATGATATATTAAAAGCGGATTGTTCTAATATACATATACAAAATATGGTCAAAGCTACATCAGACTTTCTTCATATGGGTCCAGAATGAGAGTGACCGCTGCTGACACATGAAAGGAGGGTCCGCAGTGAAGTGAGCAAAGGCTAGTGGTGATAATCTCCTACAAGAGGTTGCACTCCCCACCCTAAGTGCTCATACAGGTGATCAAACAACTTGATACACATCCAGTGAAATGTCACATGAATGTGTCATCGTGGAATGTCTTCATGCACATATCTGAGGAGTCACCCTTCACTCCCTCACATACATGCCAAGTGTGTGACCGTCATAGTGGGTACTGATGACACACATATACTTGAGCCCTTCTGCGGCTCGCGAGGTACCCAAATCTGCAAGTGCCCGATGGGCAGCTAATCGAGTCGATCCGACTCTATTACCTGACTTCGAAGTCTATGTGATAACCAAGGCCGTGTGTGTCTTCTTTGGGCAACAAAACTTTTGGATCACCGCGGGTCTCTGCCACCCATGTTAGGCTTTTCACTTGAGGGGGTTATGATTACCCCCTTCTTGCTCCATGACACATTATTTATATTTATTTTTATATTTTGTAGTGAGACATCTGTGGACGTCGTCCGAAGTATGAGCTCACTACCCGTTCATCAACAGCCCGATGATGAATACCATATCCATGCACACACCCAATATTTGATGTCCTATGCATGTGCAATGCTAATGTCACTGCAAATTCTCGTATTTACATGTATGATGCACACTACATGGAACATTAATCAATCGTGCTTATGTCATTCATGCAGCATATATCGCAGCGTATAAGTTACTTACATTTCATATCCAATCTTATAAATATCGTAGTATCATGCATATTAGCATTCATCAATTCCTTGACTAAACAGTAATTTCCTTCTCTCTTCATAGGCTAACTCATGGAAATTCATACTCAATGCATGCTTCTGACATGCCATCACCGATGGTGTATCAAAGGCAGGCTATTCTGTCGACACAACGAATAACGCACTTAGTGCAAAACATAGATTTTCAACAAGGTTATGGATGCCCACCTTCCACTGGCATATGAAAAGAATCTTAAGGCTCAATGGGCTTTCCATAGAGTGCAGAACACCAACGGAGTTCGAACACGAAGATATTGATTCGATCAGAAGTTGGAGGCAAAAAAACAGGAAATGACCCCTGTGTCCCACCTGCAAACTTGGTACAAACACCAACTTTCAGAAAGGTTTTGGATACCAATTACCCTCTACAGAATATTTCTAGGTTCTTGACTCAATGAGCTTTCCATAGAGTCAGGAACACCCAAGCGGAGTTCGGACCGAAGGCGTTGGCTTTTCATTTCAAAAGCGGGTCAATTTACTGCCTTTGCCCAGAGCAGTGTGATGCCGATTTCAAAGGGTCTTAATCCATAATTTGACACTAGTTATTTGTACTCATTTGAGAGATACAGTTCTTAGGTTTCTTCTCAACTGGAATCACCGTCGGATCACCAAAGCACGAGATATGTTCCTAAGCAGCCCGGGGGCTACTCAGCTTTCAAGCAGGAGACCAAAGCATCGGTATAAGCTCCCTTTGAATGCATTTTTAATCAAAGGGTTGGAATTTGGATGTTTATTTCAAGAATATATGTTCTCCTATAAGTCTAGTTTATCCAAATTAAAATCACTCAATTCGATAGTGATGGCAGTATGGCAAAACTTCAGTCATAGAAGTCTCAAAACATAGAGAAAAATTGCTTGAACATAACTCCGCTGAATGCATTTATGAGTCCAAAGGGATCAAAATTTAGATAAACCTATTTCTAGGAGATATTTTCTCCTATAAGTCTAGTTTATCCAGAAATTAAAATCACGCAATTCGGATGAGGGATAACCAAGTTATTGCCAAAACACTGTCATGGGGTCGGAGGAAAAAAATTGGACAGCATTCTCCACTTTGACACACACACACACATGCCCTTAGATAAAAATTAAACTGAGTAGGATAAAAACCCTACCTCAATTAGCGTGATTTCCCGGGACACCGCCTTTTTCTCGGTTTCCTTGAAAACCCGAACCTTGGACCTTGGCAAAGCATGGGTCTGGTACCCACACATAGCTCGTCACGTAGAAGCGGCTTTAACTCGTTCTGGGTTAAGTAGACCAAAACCTCGTGAAATCGCCGGAGAAAAGTTGCTTTCTTTCCTCTCTCTCTCTCTCTCTCTCTCTCTCTCTATCACGTTTTTCTCTTAGACAAAAATGAGATCTTTTTGGCATTATAGATATTTTAGGCTATTTATAGTGTGGACACGTGGCTCACGTCGCGCCACGTGTCACACTTCTTCGGTTCGTTCTCACCCCGAAACAATTTATTTCATTCTGCTTTCAGTTCCATCTATCTTAAATGGATATTCTTTAAATATTTGACATTTTTCATGATTTTTCTAAAAATCTCACTTTCGAGTCCACTCGGCGTCATCTCGAGAAATTATTGAAAATCAGGCTATCTCGGGTCAACGAAATTCCCTTGGGTGACTAGATTTTGCTAGACGATTCTAACGATAAAGTCCGTTTCGTCATCCGAGATCTAGAAAGAATTCCGGAAAAATTACCATTTTGTCATTCCTACCAAAAATTCAAATTTCTAGGTTTTTCTCGGGTCTTACAACCAGTCCATTCTAAGGATGACATCAAACTCCAACATGTCCATGACCCTTATGTCCACAGTGAGTAGAATCCCTGAGATCTCTAACTCACAATCTGACATATCTAATCAGCACTCACCCTAATTCCTAGGGGAGAACTCACATACATCGGCTTTTCAAGGTTTGCCTCACAAGCCCGAACCTTTCACCTTAACTAACACGCCTCTCGCGAGTGTTCGGTCGTCGTCCGCCTCCTCTCGATGGCCATAATATCTTGACCATCAAGTTCGTGTCTTGTAGGAGGTCCGCGAATTTACCCGGATGGACAACTTCAGACCATCCTCAATCTTTATCACTTTGGCCATTTCTGTGGCTACATAATCATCAACAAAACGGGCTAATTCGATGAACCCAGCCATGTATCTGGCTCTTGTCATTGTTCCTTGTTTATTTGTAGGAACTCCCAGGGCTTTTCATGTCGACGGATGCGGAAATACTTGCCTATAGAGAATCATGGAACTCTTCCCATGTCATTGCCTCTAGGTTCCTTGAGGCTTTGATGATCCACCATACCCAGAACTCACCCTCTAGGCGGAATGCGGTAGAAATTCTCTCATTGTCATTAGTAGTGCATGTGCCATACTAATAGACCTGACATCAGAACTACCGGATTCGTTCATTTTCCGAACCCCTAAGGTTATGTTCTCTAACCCTAATGTTCATCTTTTCCTAGATACATTCTACCATGTATATAATTCCTGCATAATATGCCAACACTATGATCCACGTAGTACAAAACATGAAATGCCTGATGAATCTGATGGTCTAAAGCCATGCCCATCAAGTCCTAGGTAATCGCATACTTACGCTCTAATACCAAGTTGTGACGCTGGTATCAGATGCACCATAAATATCTGCTGAGCCCGTACCCTGGAAGGCCCTAGGTACTGGCCTGTAAGCTACGATGCAGGCGCGGCGCGGTACCGGGGTCGGGTTGACCACCTGTTAACCTACGGAAAACTCGTGGATATTGGGTGACTCGATACCGCACTATTATGTCCCATTCACCGAGATCCATAATTTAACAAAAAATCAGACAAAGTCTCCTTTGTACGGGGAGCTCTATCCAAAATCCAACCTATACAAAACATAGTAACATGGCCCATCTAAGGTGACATAATACCATGACCTTATTAGGTCCACTTATGAGTAAAAATGACCACATAAGGTCCATTTATCCATGTTCATTTAAAACATACAAAATTATATTTAAAACAATTCATAAGAATTTAATTACAACACTCTTACAAATATTACATATTAGAATAGATTGTTCCAAAATGTCTTACAAAATGGTAACAAGGCCACATCTTGAAGCCCTCACTAATTACGACCTGAATGGAGGCTCTATCTAGGTCTGTCACGCACTTGAAATGTTTCCCATATAGGGTGAGCCACGCCCGATAGAGAAATATTTCATACGAAATTTTACTCCCACCTAAGTGCACATGCAATGAGTCTCATGTTCCACGCATTCATTGCATTAAGTAAAGTAGTATTCTCTTATGGAATCCTGCATTAATAAATGTAAAATGAGATGAGACCCGATCATGTACCATTCCCAGAGTCCTTCTGAAGCTCCCACATCACACACGAGTTCTTCTTGACTCTATCACACAATGCAGAAAGTATGCGTGATAAAATCCATCATTTACGGATTACATTCAATGATCCTTTGCAAAACAAATTCATTTGTTTTCAAACCAAAATCTTTTTGGATGTTACACCTCAATGATCATTTGTATACAAAACTCACGTGTCTTTTTGTGGGTAGCGAATTTTCGAGGTCTCACCGCAGGCTTCGCACTCCTTCCTACACTTTCCCAAGCTTTCACTATTAGACACATATGTATAACATAAAATAACGAGTCTTTCATTCGAGGGGAAATGGATGTTTGATTGCTTTTACTTGACACATATTTTCATTTTCATGTATGCAATCGTGTGACTCTGTTAGACGTCGTCCCACAATACCGAGTCCACCATCAAACACCAAACGCAATGTTGATCCATACCATGCACTCACACCCATTTCATGCGATGTCCCCGTGCATATGCAATGTGATGTGCCATTGCATGCCTATACCATGTCAAATATATGATGAATGCTATATGGATAATTCTACTCATGCATATCACCCATGCATCATGAATGGATCTGCTCCAATCGGCGTAAAATTTCTAAACGATCGCACATTTCATATCGATATATTTACTGCCTTTGTATCAATATCAACAAGTCATCACCAATCAAGCAATGACATACTTTATCCTCTAGGCCAAATTATGACATAACATGTCCACATATAGCCCACAAACAAGCCATGCAATGGCCTTATCCATACACAAACTCATCACATGTCAATACATTAGGACACACATATTGACTTCCAATCAATTACCCCCAAGCATGTCATTCAAACTCAAGTAATGACAACTTGATCCTCAAGACCAATTGTGGCATAGAATTACTTACAAATCATTCCACCATGACAAGACATAATAGACCCGCAGGATGGTTTCATTTTCGGTTGAGCTAGTCCTCTAATAGTCCCAAAATATGGACACAAACCATTAAACAACCTAAGTTGTAGTAGTCTCGGGAAATGGACCATAACTTGAGCTGTAGAGGTCCAATTTGGGTGATTCAAAAGCCTACATCAATTTTACAGATGCAGCTATAATTTCCATGAATAACACTAGTCCAAATTTTTTGTTTTTGCAGCCGAAGTAGTCCCAAAATGGGGCGTGTGTGGGGTCAAAACAGGCGGCTGTGTGGAGTCTAGAGTATACCATATCTTGAGGTATAGAGGTCCAATTTGGGTGATTCAAAAGCCTATATCAAGTTTACAGATGCATCTATAATTTCCATGAAGAACACTAGTCCAAATTCCCAATTTTTCCCAACCGAAAATCAGTCCCCAAGTCGGACCCGGTGTATGGGGTCAAAACGGGGGCAGCTGTGCGATCCCGAGGAAAATGGATCATAGCAGGCTATAGGAGTCAATTTGGGTGATTAAAAGAACATCAAGTTCTGATAGCTACAATTTCAAAGGACATAGTGGAAATTCCCTATTTTCGATCAATCGAGTGCAAAATCTGGGCGTTTCCTTAGGGCAAAATAGGGCAATATTCTATAGCCCAAAAATTTTTGCCATGACCTTTAGGGTAAAAACACAACCAAACAACCCCTTATAGTGAAAACCCAACCAAACAACCTTAGAGTGTGAAAACACAACCAAACGACCCTTAGGCGAAAAATAAACGAAGTAGGAAGAATCCATATCTCTTGGGCGTAGAGAGGAAACTCTAGGAAGTCGTAGACACTTCCTAAACCTTGAAACCTTGTTTCCCAAACTCCTCGAATGAATCTAGGCCAATTTCAGCGTTTCGGTACCACGCGTAGCTCGTCAGTAGATGAACTTTTGTTCTTAGCGGAGCCTATTAGTGTGAATTTCGTTGATCGAAGAGAGAAGTCTTTGGCTTCTCATTTTCTCTCCCTCTCTCTATGGTTATTTTTCCAGCAGAAAATCTACTCCTTTTCACCTCCAATCTGATTTTCTACCTTTGACTTAAGTCTTAAAGACTTGGCCCACATCGCGCCACGTGTCTGTGACTGGTCCAGGTTTGTTTATGTCCCGAAATAATTTATTTCGTCCCGGTTCAAGTTCAATTTATTTTAAATGAACTTTCATTAATTTATTTTCCACTTTCGAGATTTTTTTTCTCAAAAATCCTATTTTTGGGGTCCACCAGACACCCGACGTCTCGAAAATCGTAAAAATCCAACTATCTCGAAATTTAACAAAATTTCTTCTAGGTAGCCTTGATTTATGAGATGAATCCAACGGTAGGTCCGTTTCGTCATCAGTTTAGAAAAAAATTAAGTTTACAATTTATGCTTATATCGACAATTTCTTGTTTCTGATTTTCATAAAAATTCAAATTTACCCAGGTTTTACAATTGAGTCAAAGATACATCAATATAGACTAGTGTGGTGAACAAGTGGTGTTATTTAGTTTGTTGAGCAACTTGTTTCACCAATGTGGTTTTGCCCACTCAGCCACTCCCGCTGCAGGGAGAGTTGATGTTGTCGTCTTTAAGGCACCACATAATTTTTGTTGGAAGTGAAGGCTCTTGATTCAAAGCGTAATAATTACATACTCTATCAAGGAAGGAAGGCTATATGAACAACATAGGCATAGCATTAAGCAGAAATATTCGGGTAGGGATAAACATATTCTATAAATATAGACAATTCAACTCTTATATTATAATATAATGGCATGCTCCTTGTGTCGTATTATAAAAATTTTGGTTATTGTAAAATTTCCCGAAAAATCAAGCAATTTGTGTTATGATATGTCTGATTAATATCTTAATTCTTCTTACAATATAATGGAGCAAGCGCATTGAAATTTTAAATTCTTTCTAGAAGAAAAATATATTCTTTTACAATATTTTGGGACACTCATTAAATCAAGGATTAAAAATAGATTTAAGGAAAGGGTGGAATGTACATTACGCCCATATCAACGAATTGAAAAAATCTCTCACCCTCTCTCTCTATATATATAAGGATTATTTTATAAAGTTAAAATACTATATAAATTCTTAGAGTGGGTGACCTTAATTATGTTCGACTTGACTCAAAAAGTTTCGCCTTATAGCATTATAGACCTTTTAAGGATTTTAGTTAAGGACTCATGGTCCATTGTTGATCTTATTAGGTATTTGGCTTTATTTCGTTTCCAAATATCTACAAATTTTTTATGTATTTTTTAGGGTTTGTGGTATCGAGAGAATTGAGAGGTTTTTGAGATATTATGGGCATTTTAAGGGTTTTATGATTTCTCCTCCTCTTTCTCTATTTAAGGTTTTCACATAAATCTGTTAGTTGTTCTCATCTTTTATTTCTTGTTGTCTGTTATTGTTTCTCGCTTTTTAACAAACTCATATCAAAACCTTAGGTTTGATTTCAAGAACAACAACGATTAAGTATGATATTCCACTATTAGATCCGAATTTTTGTTATGGAAGGTAAAGATGCAGGTTGTGTTGGATAACCATCATATTCATCTTTATCTATCAAATGATATTTTGAAGAAGAAAGCGAGTCATTGTGTTTTGCTTTAAGTATTCTTGATTTAAAGGGTACAGTACATTAGTAAAGGTGAGGATTACGAAGATGGGTAAAGGTACTCGTATTCCCTTGCTTGAATTTGGTTGGCAATTATTGTTGATCTTTGCCTTATGGGATTTCGTGGAAAATGTTGAGATTTTTGTTAAAGATTGGAGTTTGTTCATTTGTGGAGTTAGGTAATCAAAGTGGAGTTCATAGAGTTAGGTGATCAGAATTTTGTTCAACTTAACTTGAAAAGAAGTTTCATGATGCGATATGGTGAATTTTTTAGGGTTTAGTAAATGACCTGGTCATTGTTGATGTTATTAGGGTTTAGACCATTAGGTTTGAAATACCTATGATATTTATACTTTATAGGTTTATAGTATTGAGAGGTGGGAAGTTTTTAGGTAGTATTTGTGTTCCTAATACTTCAATCTTGCACTCGGTTTGAATAGTGGATTTCATTTTATTTTCCATAGTTTTTTCCTATTTAAGGTTTCCACGTAATGTTAGGAGTTTCTATATTTGTGACGCCCCAAAACCGGGGTCCGTTGACAACCGTCGACCTCTGCGAAAAATCCTCACGTCTCGTATCACAGGGAGACTCATACTACAGTAAAATAGCCTCTTTTGTAGCCAAACCAATACTCACAAAATAAATATCTCAACTATATTCCAATAGTTCAAGAGTTATACATTACTCTTAATACAAATACATATTAAAATTGAAAATTCTAATACATATTATCCCAAAATCACCAAAGCCACAACCCGGCTTTCTTCAAAATCGGCCTCACAAGATGAAATGTAGTCTCCTCAAATCACGCTCCACATTGCACGAAATAATATATTCCCTCGACAGGGATGAGCTAATGCCCAATTAGTGGAATCACTACTAAATGGGTTATAAAAACAGTGCGTGCTCTGATACTTTCCGAATTTAAACACACACTTAAGTAAATGCGTGATCCTCTTGAATGTCCCAAATGCATTCCCATGTCTCGAGTCTCAGGCTCAGCCAGCGCCTTTAAGCCATGTATGAAAAATATCATTTTGAAGCAAAGCTTGTTGTTCTTGGCCCCTCTAGCGTGTCGGTAAAATATGGGACTACCCTTGGCGAATGTGTTGGAGAACTTCCAGAAAGCAGTCATGGTCCTCATCGAAATGATCGTTGGGCTAGTCTCCCCCGACCCCGTTCTACGGAAAATCATCCTGTGAAATTGACTGTGACCATTGTTCGTTTTTATTTCCTTTTCATGTCATGCACACACATCTAATTTCTAGGTTACCCCGGTACATATGAAATGCATTATGTCATTTCAAATACCACATGCAAATATATATCAATATGCAACATTCTCAAATTTGCACTCACACCACATGTAATTCAACAATATGGATCAAACAACATCCAAATTAGCTCACTTGAGCAATTCACAATTTAAATACTCCAATGGCTATCTTCATAATTATATTATATAATTGAGCAAATCACAATTTTATCTCCAATGACCTATACACACAATTATATTCCATATAATTAAGCAAATCATGTTAACACATCAAGCTTATGCATTAACCTATCTATTTCCACTCAACTCAAGCCATTCATTTCATCAAAAATTAGCTCACATGGGCACAATTAACAAATGAGGCAATTCAATTTGAGATTACTCGACCAAACACATATTCTCACAAATATTTTGCAGACACTATTTCGTCACTATTCCATATGAGCGATTAAAACCTTAGTTCACGTTTCACGGCGATCACTTGATCGCCGGTTTCACTTTATGAACCGAGAAATCCATGACCATTTTATTCATCGTACTTGACACACAATTTATTTCATAAATTATGAAACAAACACCCAAAACAGCCCCAACACAGTCGCGGACTGTCCAAATGAGCTTCAAAAATTCCAACAATTCGGTCTCAAGTTTTGGGACCAATCAAATGACGGATTGAGCTACGCAGACCAACCCAGAAACATCACAAACACTTAAACAAAGTATAACTTCAAGTAGGATAAAAACCCCTGCTTATAGGGTTTGTAAACTCCAACTTTTTGGTGTCCATCGTAGCTCTGTTCGCATTAGATCGCTTTGCCTTCAATCCGACGAGCACGATCAGATTTTCGTAGATACGAGAAAGAAGCCCCCCGAAGAGAAGAAATAAAAAATTTAAAATTCTCTCTCTCCACGCTTTCTATCTCTCTGCCCAACAAAAAATTGCCTTCCTCCTCTTTGACTTTCCTTTTATTTTTGTTTTTATCTTCTTTTTATTTTATTATTATTATTATTATTATATTATTATTATTATTATTATTTAAATATAAGGCTCATATTACCTCATTCGAATTAGTTTCTACCACGAAAAATTTTATTTCTTTTAGGTTCATTTTATTGTAAATGAACTTAAATCAAGCTCACTTCTAACTTCCAAGATTTTTCGTAAAAATCTAGCCCACAGAATCCTTTGGCGATTTATCGCGAGAAATTTGTAAATATTATTGTCTCGGGGAATTCAACGAATTTTTACGGGTCAGCGAATTCAGCGAGGCAATTTAACGACATGATATTTTTAGGTCATGAGGATCTAGAAATTTTGGATTTTTACCGAAGTGACTATTTTGCCCTTTTTAAGAAAATTGGAATTTTCTCGGGTCTTACATTCTCCCCTCCTTAAAAGAATTTAGGTCGAATTCCACGCATCACAGCATCCCGACCACATGCATATGTAGCCTCGCGAGTCTAAGGCCAGGTGTGAGTGGCAACCAGGCTAAGGTCTCAGTGCTGACAACTTCGATGGTACGTCAACTCATCCCGTGTCAAGGTGACATCAACACCCAAATATGTCTACCTCCCTAAGGTCCACCATGACGAATCCTTTTGAGATCCTGACCCACGATCTGATATCGACCCGACTCTCACCCTACGTCCTAGGAAGAATTTTATCATTTTTCATTTTTTTTCTCATCCCAACTACTGGAAAAACAACCAAAACAAATTTTTTTTTTTTTCTTCTTTCATTCCCACTGGAAAACCACCCAAAATATACATATATATATATATATTTTTCATTTCCAATAAACTAAATAAATTTATTAAAATTTATTTTATTCATTTTCAATTTAGTGCGGACTATTTTGAAATTCTCGAACACCTAAGGTTATATTTCTCGACCCTAGTGTTCAACGTTTTTTCCTATGCTATTCACCAAGCATACAATTTGATCACAATTCATAATAATTAATGTTATGCACACCATTCACATCGATCCACAACAATCACACAATCACATAAAACCACGGTGCATGTAGTGTTTCTAATCACGTCAGTGATTGTCTAGTGTCCACATACCTAACCTACATCGAGCTTCACACCTTATTGAATCCCGAAGCCCTAGGTAATCGTATGCACAACTTATAAACACTAAGCTCTAGGTATTTATAAACCTAGGTTTACGATATAATTGTGGCCCCCAAGGCAGGGTCAGTTGACAGCCGTCGCCTGGAAGGCCTATACGTCTCGTATCACGAGACTCATACCTGAGTAAAAATAGCCTCTTTAGCCCATAAACCAATACTTACAAAATAAATATCTCAACTATATTTCAATAGTTCAAGAGTTATACATTACTCTTAATACAAATACATATTAAAATTGTAAATTCTAATACATATTATCCCAAATCACCAAAATACAACCGGCTTTCTTCAAAATCGGCTTCTAAGATGGCGAGTCTCCTCGTCTCTCCTGGCCACTGAAATAATATATTCCCTCGACAAGGTGGTAATGCTTGATAATTGGAATCACCACAAATGGGTTACTCCCCACCTAAGTGCATATGCAATGCTCAATTTAAACACACACTCAAGTAATCGTGATCCTGCTTAGTGTCTAAATGCTCATTCCATGTCTCGAGTTCTCTTGAGCTCCCTCACTTGCCTAAGCCATGTGAAAAATATCATTTCAAAACAAAACTTGTTGTTCTTGAAATACACTACTGACTTGATGTCGGTAAAAATATGGGACACCCTCAGGCGAATGTGTTGGAGAACTTCCCGAAGCAGTTATGGTCCTCATCAGAATGATCCTATTGAGCAGATCTCCCAACCCGTTCTAGAAAAATAATCTGTAAAATTCCTTCGCAACCATGTTCGTTTTTATTTTCCCTTTTCATGTCCTTTTACACACACCTAATTTCTAGGATTACCGGTACATATAAGGAAATGCATTATGCCATTTCAAATACCACATGCAAATATATATCAATATGCAACATTCTCAAATTTACACTCACACCACATATAATTCAACAATATGGATCAAACAACATCCAAATTAGCTCACTTGAGCAATTCACAATTTCATCTCCAATGGCATATACTCACAATTATATTCCATAGAATTGAGCAAATCACAATTTTATCTCCAATGGCCTATACACACAATTATATTCCATATAATTGAGCAAATCATGTTAACACATCAAGCTTATGCATTAACCTATCTATTTCCACTCAACTCATGTCATTCATTTCATCAAAAATTAGCTCACATGGGCTAATTAACAAATACGAGCAATTCAATTTGAATTACTAGACCAAACACATATTCTCACAAAATATCTTGTGAACACTATTCACATCACTATTCACATGAACAGTAAAACCCTCAGGTTACTGTTCACGACCAATCACCCAATCATCGGTTTCACTTTATAAACCCGAAATCCATGACCATTTCCGGCTTCATACGTACCAACACATAATTTATTTCATAAATTATGAAACAAACACCAACGACTGACACAGTGTGATTTGTCCAAATGGGCTTCAAAAATTCCAACAATTAGGTCTCAAGTTTTGGGACCGATCAAATGGTCGTTCAAGGCCTCAAACCAACCGAAACATCACAAAACACTTAAACAAGTGTAACCCAGTATGATAAAACCCTGCCTCACGGAGTTTGTGAAACTTCAGCTTTTTGGGTGTCCACGCGTAGGCTCTTAGCCGCGTAGATCGAGCTCAAGCTAATCCAGACGAAAACCTGCGTCAGATTTTATTAGATCCTAGAAAAGCCCGAAGAAATAAAAAATTTGGAATTCTCCTCTCAGCTTTATGTCTCTTCTTGAAAAAAATTACCCTCCTTCTCTTTGACTTTCCTTTTATTTTGTTTTATATTTATTTTATTATTATTATTATATTATTATTATTATTTAAATCTGAGGCTCATATTATAAATTCGGGTCGTTTAAATCGAAAATTTTGTTATTTTCAGTTCACTTTATTGTAAATGAACTTAAATCAAACCACTTCTAACTTAGAGATTTTCGCCAAAAATCTCGCGCGAAAATCGGTAGCTGATTTATCGGCTGAAATTCGTAAAATATTACATTATCTCATAATTCAACGAATTTTTACGGGTCACTAGATTTGTGAGAGGAATTTGCGGCACAATCCGTTTAAATCGATCAAGAGATCCTAAAAATTTTAGTTTGAATGACCATTTGCCCTTTTGAGAAAATTGAAATTTTCTCGGAGTGCCCTGATAATAGTTTGAATCAGGGGTCGGGTTGGCAACCCATCAACCCGCGGAATTCCTGTGGATTTCGGGTGACTCAATACCACACTGTTGTGTCTCATTTATCGGGATCCATATTTTCATAAAAAATCAGGCAGAATCTCCTTTGTTTTGGGACCTCTACCCAACATATAACTTGTATAACAGTATAATCATGACTCATCCAAGGTCTCAACAGAAGTAGTATTGACCTGAGGTCCATGTCCATATCCCCATACACATCTCTTTAAGGACCCATTCATTCACATTTAATTAAAAATGAGAGAATAAAACACGTAATTACGAGTTCGTAAGAGTCAGATCTGTCTCTTACCGTAATTGCACATACTCGACTATTTAGACAATAGTCCCAAAGAATTTAGTTACAATTCTTTTAGCCACAAAATACTTTTTTACAAAGAAATATCGAGAGGCCACATTAGCTTCCTTCATAATCACGGCCTCGTCGGGCCTTGAGTCTCTATACCCCACATTGCAGAAGGGGTCCCACGGCCAGGGTGGCTTGATGCCAATGAGAAAAATATTCCTCTGAGGGCTCTCCCGGCACAAGTGCCGTGCAATGCACACCAGCATTCAAAATAAAACATACCGCGTTCCTGCTCAAATATGCATGTCATGGATGAGAATGTGACTCACCCTATTCCATATCCCGAGTCCTCACCGACTCCCTCACACATGCATATGCCAAATTTGAAAACTTGTCATTAGTATTTCACCCAATGACCCTTTATCCAAAACAAAAGGCTTTTTGTTTTTATAAATCAAATCCTTTGGACAACCTCGAATCATTGCTTCATTCAGCCCTTGGGCAGTCTCAGATAGTGGATGAGTCTCAGGCCACTAGATAGTCTCAACTCACGGACAATCTCAGAATCTAGACAATCTACGATCCGGACAATCTCAGGCCTTGGACAATCTCCAATACTTGACTTTATTTTAAGAGTCATGGACTGATCCTCCGATAATAGCTTTATTTCAAAGCAACTGGGCGGAGTCTTCGATAACCTGGCTTAGGTGACTCGTTTTGAAGCGTCGTCCCGTATTACCTAGCCCGCCATCGACACGAACACAGTGTCGATCTTTTCCATGCTCTCACACCCATTAATAAGTGAGGCACCCTAGTGCATAATGCAATGCAATCATGCCATTAGTATTCATACCATGCTATTACAATGAGTCTTATATGTGCATGCCTACTCATACATAATTATCCATGCATCATTTGAACATTTATATCGAGCAAGCATACAAATTGACTCGTCGATACGTACCAACATATCATTACACGCATACGTTGGCATCACAGTCACTACCACTCGAGTAATGCGACATCCATCAATCTCTAGGCAAAAAATGATAAGACATGTGTAACACTGCGAAATATACCTAGTTGTTTTTTATAACATGTTTAGAATTATTTTATGAGTATAATTAGGAAATTTCTCTCGTAATTTAAATTTAAAAGCGTGAAAATAGAAACCGAAGTAAGCAAGGAGTAAATGAGTAATTTGTCAAATGGGACACAAAGTCATATGATAAAAGATAGTATGCCCCGAATAGAATTTGAATAAGTTAGATTGAGAATAATGAGTTAAAGAAGTGCGATTAAAAGGAAAATGTAAAATATCAAATAAGGATAAGATCGATCGGTCTCTCATTTTTTGGGAGACCAAAAGCGAAAAGAAGGAAGAAGGGAAGAAAGAAGAAAGAGAAAGAAAGAGGAAGAGAAAGAGAAAGAGAAGAGAAGAGCGAAAAATATGGAATTTCATGGTCTTGTAGGAAAGTGTTAGTATGGATTTGTTCCAAACCTAGGGTGTAGTTAGGAATTCATCCTAACCCTAGAATTGTGGAAAGTTGGGTTAGTAAAACCCTAGTAGTAGAAGATGAGAAGGAATCAGCTGGCACATGTGTGGAATTTGTGCAGCTTTGGCATGGAAAGAATAGATCGTGGTTTGAAACCCTCTTATTTTGTCTATGGGTTGGGTTTGAAACTCAGGCTCATTTCTTGTTAGATTGGAGTTAGGAAGAACTCCTAGACTCCACATATATGTATGTTTGGTTGAGCATGAAGCCATGTTTTGAGGTTGTATATGAGTGTTCTTTTGATTTTGGTTAGATTTTATAGAAAAATGACCACTTATTAAAATTTAGGTAATTTCGAAGGTCACGCCTTGTGAGGTTTCCTTCGCATAGCGTCAGCCAGAAGGAATCGGACGATCTTGGGTTCGCCCTTAACCTTGTTCACAGCATGGCAAAATGTTGTGCTTTGTTTAGTTTCGTTATTTCGTCCTTCCAAGGACTTGTCTATTGGATTAATGAGGACCCTATAAGTGTATATAAGAGTCCATTCATGTTAAAAAGATAAAGGAAAAATTAGGCGCCTCGTGTGGGTGGAGCGAAACTTAATGCCCCATATGATAAGATAGTAATTATATGACAAGAGTCCATTTATGGAAATTCTAGTAGGGTATAATTTGGTTATATGAAAAAGTATAGTGAAATGTTTATAAGAAATATGTTATTTGATAATAAATATATCATAAGTATACATGATAACAGTAGTTATTCATGTATATGAAGTTTACCATCTTGAAAGATTAATAAGAAAATATAATAAAAGCAGTTGCCTAAGGCCCAGGGTAGTTGGATGAATAAGCATACCTATAGGGATACGATTCTTTTGCAACATACAGTTTACGAGATACTTGAGGCCCGTTTGGGTGGAGTGACGCCGTCTCGTTTAGATCGTATAGCGGACCCATTTGGGTCATACAAAGATCCTTTGTCTCATACGATAGTACCTTCAATTTTATCACAGGATAAGATCAGCATGCTCGTATAGTGATGAGTGCCTTCGGTACATACGGTTTTTCTCTCGTATCCGCTTCTAAGGTATTTGCGAGGCATGAACATAAAGAAAATGAAAAATATATACAAGGAAATGTATAAAAGTATATGATATGATATGAGGAAGCATACTTATTTACTATGCGATGATAGTATACAAGAACAAGAAGTACAATATAAGAGGACATGAAAAATGTATGAAATATGATAAGAAAAGAAACATGTTATGAAAAGTAGATATGAAAAATAGATAAGTATATGTAAATTTTATATTTGTCATAAGTATATGCATGTGTATAAAGTGAGATGACCATTATTATAGGTTGTCCATATGAATACATTCCCCCTTTAAGTTATAAACCTTGCGGGTATTTAATCGGAGTGTAGATACGGGGGAAGGTATTTGAAACAAGTAAGTAGGACATTTCTAGCGGCAACCAGGCCAACATCAATAGGTGCCCATTGGAAGACCTTTTGGTTTTTTTTTTGTATTAGTATTTTTTTGTAAACAATGTAAATATTGTAAATGTTGAACACTTCCATCTATGGAGCTTGTATATATATTTTGTAATCTGTTGCTACATAATATAGTACAAGTTAAATGTTTAACATTATATTAATGAAAAAGCTTAAAATTCTAAGTTTATAGTTACTGGTATCAGAGCCCAAATGGGGGCGTCACAAGTAATTAATAACAGAGCACCCCAGATTAGGTTCGGACCCGCCAATCGAGTCGGACCTGAGAAGGGGCGCTACAACATGTCCACAACTAACCTACAATAAGCCATGTAATGGCCTTATTCGTATAAGCACATCACAAGCCAAACCATTAGAACACACAATTTAACTTCACACAGTTTCAGCTAGTATATGCCTCAATTCAAGCAATGATATACTTCTGATTGTATGAAATACTGGACCTGATCATTAAACAGCCTAAGCTGTAGAAGTCCCGAAAAACGGACCATAACTTAAGTTATAGAGGTCCGACTTGGGTGATTCAAAAGCCTAACATCAAGTTCTCAGATAGAGCTACAAGTTCCTTGAAGGATTCTAGTCCAAATTCTCACTTTTTCTCAGCCGAAATCAGTCCCAAAACCTAGACAGTAGGTTCGGCCAAAACAAGGCAGCTTGGAGCAGTATCGGGAAATAGACCATAACTTGAGTTCTACAAGTCCGATTTGGATGATTCAAAATCCTAACATGAGTCTCAAATAGAGACTCTGATTTCCTTGAAGGTTACTAGTCCAAATTCTCACATTTTCTATTCGAAAATCCAGCCTCAGCGCTGGACATCATATAGAATTAAAAACAAGGCCTTTATTCCATGCCCATTAATTTGCGATAGCCCCCACTTAGGCGAAAGAGGCAAAACGACCCGTAGAGAGGCGTTAAAGCTAAGCCAAACGGCCACTGGGAATGGAAAATAAGCAAGAAATAGGAAAAATCTCTACCTCTCGAAGGATAGAAGAAAATCTAGGAAGTCCCGTGAACACTTCTAAGCAAGGAAATAACTGATTTCACAGACTTCTCGCTTGAATCTTGGTAAATCCCATGATTTCGGTACCGCAGGCAGCTCTCGTCGAGTAAATAAGCTTGGATTCTTGTGACCAATTTCGACGTACAAACCTCCGTGGATCGAAAGAGAAGGAAGAGCTCTCTTTCATCTCTCTCTTTCTCACGCTCTCTCTCTTCCGTTTTCTTCTTTTTTTTTCCTTTCTTTTTCCTTTCCTATTTTCTTTTATTTTCCTTTCTAACTTAACTTAATTGTTAAATTTGATACGTGGCCTTCATGGCGTCACGTGTCTACTCGGGTTCTGGGTTCATTTCTGTCCCAAAACCATTTATTTTTTTTCAATTCAATTCATTTTAATTGAACTTAGCTTTGTCATTTCGACTTAAGAGATTTTCATAAAATCTCGTTCCTTGAAGTCTTGACTCCACCGCGAGAAAATTCGTAAAAATTCGGTATGTGAATTGATAAGCTTTGGTCGCTGGGTACTCTTGGCGGGTCCTAGCGATGCAATCCGTTTTGTCATCAGATCTAAAAAAAAAAAGAATTTTTAGGCACTTTGTTTATTTTGACAATTTTATTATTTTATCATTTTCTGAAAAAATAGATTTTATTTTTTGGGGTTTCACAGTTTCCACGTAAAATCCGTGTATTCTTTGTTTTTATCTTTTATTTATTTTTTCTTATGTTAATTTCTCTTTTTATAACATAAATAAATACATTATCAATAATTAATTAATACATACAAGAAAATTGAACTAAACATGTGAACTTGATGAATTTAAACAATATATATATATATATATATATATATATATATATTTCCCAAAATCAAACTACCGTATAAATTTCAGGAAATATAGTTTCAAAAACATTAAAAAAGGTATGAATAATTTAAAAATTAAATGAAACCTACAAAATAAAATATAAAATTACAAAATGTTGCATAATCGGCACAAAAAAAAGTTCATCACTTTTTTTCTGAAAAATATTACATCTATTTTGTTTTTTTTTGAAAAGAATTACATCTATTTTGTTGTTCACAAAACTAAAACACAAATTTAAAAAAAAGAAAAGAAGGAAATATGAATAGAAATGATGTTCAAATAAAAAAAAAAGTATGGAAATAGTTTTTATGTAATAAATAATACATTTTTTTAAACAACGTAAAAATAATACCTAGAATTGGATATTTATGTTTTAAAAATATTAAAAGAAGGATGATAAACATAAATTAATTGTATTTTGAACAATGGTAAGCAATCGACATTTCAAGAAAGTAGTATAAGGACAAATTAAAAAAAAAAAAAAAAAAAGGAAGAAACTAACCTTTTCATTAGAAAGCACTATGCAATTAGAAAGGTCATAAACTTCTCTTCTATCTTCCATTCCGCACTCAGTGATAATTCCGCACTCAATGATATGTAGCTGTTTAAAGTTATGAAAATTCTTGAACGTCAAAGGAGAAAAAATAAAATCTCATACTAGCATTCTCATCCTTATTGCTTACAATATTGCTTAACTTTGGTAGTTTCTTCAAATTTAGGATTTTTAGTTTTGGGAGGATTCCAAAATTTATTTCCTTCAATTTGGAAAAACTTTCTAAAGCCAACACCTTCAAATTAGGAGAGAATGAAACCTACATAAGAAACACAATGTGTTGCATGACATAATTAATTATAAATTTAAGCTTTAATAAACATATATATATATATATATATATATATATATGGAGTCAATATTACAATGCTCCCAAGTTCCACACAAAATTTAATAATTTCCATTTTGAATTTATTTTTATAACCTAACCTTTTTATTTAGAATTCAAATGAAACTTAAATGTCTTACTTTATCTTTATTTTTATTTTTAATACTAGTTTAAAAAAAATTATATTTAATATTAATATTTTTAAAATTAAAAATTCAATTGTAACTTTATTCTTATTTTCAACTCCTTTGTACTTTGTTTATTACCCACTAGTTCTTTTTTTTTTTAACTAAATAATAAAATTATAAGCTTTGATGATCATTTTAAAATCAAAATTAATTAGTCTCCCTATATGAAATAAAATATGTTTTACTTAGTTGTATTGCATGAAATAAGATATATTTTACTAATTTGAAAAGTAAAATGTTATCTTAATCATTTAACATCTTAACCCTCTTTTTCTAAATGTTATTAAGATTTAAATATACACAAAATTTAAACAAAAATATTATTATTTGAATTAATTTTAATAATTCTCTTTTCAATTCATTGCAATATTTATTTCAATTAACACCTAATTTTTTCCTTTCAAGTTAAAATAAAAACTATCATTTTTTAACTTTCTTTTCCATATTATTTCTATTTGAATTAATCCTTTTTAAAATTATTTTCACTTACCAAAATTTTCTTTTGTCCATCAACGTTATTTATAATTTACTTACTATTCATATTTTATCATTTAAAAATGAATTTTATTAATTGTAAAAATTATTATTAAGATTTATAAACCCTTCTCATACTTTTTAAAAATTATTTTTATAATAAATGTCTCTAAATATTTCAAGTGGTATAAGGAAAAAAAAAAAAAAAGAAAGGAGAAAACTAACCTTCTCATAAAAGAGCTTTCCATAATCAATAACATGTAGCTCTTTGAGGTGATGAAAATCCTTGAACTTGGAAAGAGATAAAACGTATCTCATGTCATCATTATAGTCCTCGTGAAAAATCAACCTTAGTTTAGATAGTTTCTCCAACTTTAATATTTTTATCTTTAGAAGAATTATAGTATCTCCGTTAAGTCCTTGGTGATAAAATACATGTAGGTCTTTACCATCACGAACAGTTACCTCTTTCAAATGCTGGAAGTGTTGTATCAAATGGGATAAGATAAGATTCACTAGACGTGGACAAGTACACACACTTAAGCTCCGTAACTTGAAGAATTCAATTGAAAGTTGGGGATGCCATATCATCTTCAACATACAAAGACTACTAAGTTTTAATTCCTCCAAATTCAGGAATGAAACCTACAATAAAGACACAACATAATACATAACATCATCCATCATAAATTTATGACAATTATAAAAAAATTCCTTAAATACTATTCATTAATTCTCAAATATTCATAACTTCATTCTTGTCATCCTTAGAAAATATGAGCTTGTAAGAAGCTTCTACAAATTCAAATTGAAAGGAATCATATTTCATAGGTGGTAATCAAGAGCTTTAGTTAGGAAACGATCATTAATTTTATTTCGTTTATTATATAGATTTGTTTCATGAGTGATCATTTATTCTTTCAAATTCATTAGACACAGACTTTGGCAAAGTTCTTTTTGAAAAAAAAATCGTATTAAATATTAATAATTCTTGCTAGGATCAATTTTTAAATTTTATTTTCCATTATTTTTCATTCAAAATATTATTTCAATCTCTATATATTTAACTTTAAAACGCAAGAACTTTTAAAGTCTCTTAATCCTTGGATTATTTCAATAATTTTATGCACAGCTTTGGCTTATTTTCTTCAAAATAGCAAGTTGACATTATGGAGAAACAAATCTTTATACAATGTATGTTAAACAAATCTTTGTATAATCCTTCATTTCCCTTCAAGGTTAAATTTGGAACATTTAATAAATTCATTCTTCTGTTTGTTGGTCTAAAGTATCCTTCTTAATCAGGATTTAATTATAATAAACTAAGGTTAAGTATTACTAGTGATTTGAAGTGAAATGAGTGATAATTTATATTGGATCAAGCTTTTGGAGAGATTAAGACTGCTCATAAAAAGAAATCGAGAATTAATTCAAACTCAAGTATAACAAAGGAATGAGAAATAAGTATGATTAATCACTAATTTAATCAACATATATATATATATATATATATATATATATATATATATATATATATATATATATATATATATTGCATTCGAGCATTATTAACCATTCTTATCATTTAAAATTTAATTTTAATTTAATTTAGTATTTTTATTTTTATTTATTCATATGACATTTAAATGATATTTTAAATTGCTGTCATGGTAGCTTACAATAGTAAATCAAAGAGACAAATTACTAATATTTGATGTAATCTGAGCTACATGCACCAATAACATCTTACCCCTAACTTTACTCTTTTGTCATTCATGAATCTGTTGCTATCAAGAATTAAATAAAACAAAAATACAAGTCTCTGCATGTCTGCTTTCAAGATTTTAAAAAGGATAAGCAAGACAGGATATGATTTTATCCACCAATAATTTAGAAGTGTGGTAACTATGGCAACTTGCTAATGTTACACATCATTGTCAGTGACGTGAATATTTATATGAGAAGATACTGTATTGATAGAAATCATTACCAGTCATCGACAAATGTCAGTGATTCCAACAAACATTACCATAATATTACATTGTTCACAGTTGCTGCAACAACTTTTCATCCTCCTGACACAACCAATATCGATCCCAAACAAGACTGAGCATAAGGGCAAATTCAAACTCCAAGTCTCTTCACCAAGGCGTACCATTATTATGTACTGAAGCAGATCAAAAAGGAGATTATCCTCTCTACTCAATGCAGTTGGCGGCCGTTGCAGAACAAGTTCTTCTCAGAATCTCTTTCAATGAGGCTAGTTAATGCATCGGGGGGCACATTTAGGGCTTATGCACCGTGCTGGCTTCTCGCAGTATTTTGCAGGCCCCACCTGGCTTCCCAAGTTCAAGTTCATCAATGTTTCAGCCTCCAATTTGAGTCCTAATGCATCCAAAATAAAAAGTATAGAGATGAGAATGGTAGTACATCACTCAAAAATATCAATGCAAGAGAGCCCAACTTATTAGTCTCAGGACATACTGAGTTAGCGACTAATATTACCACTTTGAACCATGAATCTACATTACTCCTAGCAATTAAAGAACAGAATTAGGAGAGTTGTTCAATTTTTTTTTTTGTTTTAATTTTTTGGGGTATATGATTCTTTCTTGTAAAGCCTCTCAATTATTTTTGCTAATAAGTACATGTTGTAAATTCATAATTGAATCAGTAACAGGGATGTTGAAAACTGAATTGCAAATTCAGCTTTGTATTATTTTAACAAATTATCAATAATGCAATCCAAAAAGACACCAGACCGGAGAAAAAAGCAAATTGAAATCATATTGAAGACACTCAACAAAGAAAAGGTTTAATCCAAGAACTAATGATGTTAACCTATTAAGACCACAACTCCCACTAAACAAAACCAAGTTGTACATCCAATAACTGAGTTGTACCTCCATGTGGAATTTTCTAATCTTCATGTCATCTCATAATCTCCTGAGATGTATTTTCCTTGATTTCCAATATATCTATTTATCAGCATAAGAGAGAGAATCAAAGGAAAGAAAGCCCATTTGAAGTCAACAAACTGATGACAGACACGGGAAAAATACATACTTGAATGAATTTTATGATTTCCAATTCAACTTGGATATCAGTTGGGCACAGTAACACAAGCACCAAATATGTATATACTTGAAGTGAAATTTACAGTCCCATATTCATTCTCAATAGCAGTTCAACTTAAGCCATACAAGATTTTTATTTCATCAATCATATAAATGCCTCCATGAATGCCTAAGCAGAGTCCAGAATCTAATATATTTCATACCTTAAGTTTCAAGGAGTAAGAAGGCGAACTAATCCACTTGCTTCTCAACCTCTTGTATCTAACAAATAAAGAGAGAAATATTTAGTATACAAACATAAATATAGAAAAATCATTAGATTTGTTTCCCCATCATCCAAGGATATATATTGATTGCTTTGTAACAAACAAAAGTAACTCAAGCGAGCACTATGATTTTATTCTATTTTTTTCTATTGAGAAGCAGTGAAGCCAACTTTTCTCCCAAACACCCCTAATTTCCATAAAATAAACCAACAACTGGGCCTTTGCAGGGTTAAAAAATGATTGAGTTGGAAAGCATAAGCACCATAAAATTCCATTTTAACACATCAACAAAATATCCTACAAGCATATACAACAATTTAGAGAAATGGTATCATTTATTAAAAAAAAAAAGAGACCAAGGAAACCTAAATTCCAAACCCTGAAACTTCTCCTAAGGCTATATCAGTTACAACAGACTTCGTGTAGAAACATGGTAGCAACCGAATGCAATCATCTAATAGAAGGTAGCCATAATTGAAATAAGTAATTACACCGATGATCTCCCATAAAAACAAGCATCCTTGCCGGCTGTAAATTCGACCACTCCAATGTCACACGAAAAAAGAAGGGGAGAAAACCTAATCATAAATTCTCGGCAACCAAGAAAAATATAGTAAAAATAATTGAATATGATATTTTATAGATTTTGAATATAAATCGCCAGACACAAATCAACAAACAGTAATAGAAAGAAATCTAAAGAAAATAAACACAAATGCAATGGGAAGTCTGATCTAAATTAAAAGCCGAAAAAGACACTCATCAATTAGAAGTAAATGGCGTTGATCTTCATACACCACTGATAGAGAGAGAAACGAAGAGAAAGTAGAGAATATAGAGTGTTAGAGACAAAACAGAAAGCGGCAAGAAAAGGTTTAAGATAGAGAGAGAGAGAAACAGAGAGAGTAGAGAGTGTAATAGTGAAAAGGGTTCTGAGCGGGGAGGGATTTTTATGTTAGAACGGCTTATTGGTTGCGGGAAAGCTTTATTGGTGACAATTGGGCCATATATGGTAGCATCCCATTACATCTCGCTGCTATAAAATGATCAATAGTTGCGGCCCCATAATTTCACCTTTCATTAGTTGCGGCTTAATATGCATAAAACTAAATAACTTTAGTCGTATAATTTTCCTAGCTAAAATTTGTCTCTATATCTCACTGTTCTTGTAGTTACTGTTGAGAGCGCTTGAATAAGGGATATCTAACCAACTCAACAATACTCCTATGTTTACCTATAAACTTAAAAGTAGTATAAGTAAGCCACTTAAATATAGGGCTTTTTAAGCTTTCACTTTGATTGGCTATGACATATATATACCAACATGGAACATTAACAAAGCATAGCAAATTTCCTTTCTCACCTAGAAAGTTCACTAAATCACAATCTAGGCAATTATCAAACGCTAACATGCATGGAAGTCATCAAATTGTTTCCATATCAATCTATGGAAAGAACACCATTTAGTACATAAACTATAAATTGAACAAGGTTACAAAGGTTAAAATTAGAGTCAAACCTTTCCCATTAGTCAAACTATTCATAAGAAAATTTCCCATGGTGCCACACATAGTAATAAATCTAACTAGATTCATCATCTGAAGCTACAATTTTCTTGTTGTGCATGTTTGTATACTTTCATCGTTGCAAGGAAGATGCAAAAAAATAAGAGAATTAAGGGATAGAGAAACGAACCGACTGATAGAAAAACTGTTAGACCACCACTAAGGAAGCAAAGTCAGCTTCCCTCTGTATAAACAGGTCTCTACCATGCCTTCGTATTCTTCTTTGGGTCATCAGTCAGGTTGAGATCCATTTCATCTTCCTTGAATATTCTAATTAATGTTTTGGCCCCCATCAAAATCAATCTCTCAATCATGAAAACAGAAATTGTTTTCCAACTAAAGGATCAAGAATCTTACTAGTTTGATGAATATGCCAATCTATACCTGCAAAGATGTCAACCAAGTCGAGGTAAATACAATATAATAATGTTAGAAAATTAGTTAGTTTTAACCTTACTTCAACTTTGAACTCAATATAATAATAAATGAAATTTGATCATTGTTGAAATCCCCAATTAAAAAGAAAAAAATTCCATAAAACAAACAGTTTTATCAACAAGAATCTAGTTAAAGAGGGTGTATTAAGTACCGAGATCTATTGCTGGTTACGTGTCTTGTCATTGTTTGCAAAACAAGAAACAAATTGCAACAACCTTGAGTGTAAATGGGAAGCGTTGTATTAATCTACATCAAATTGGTATTCTTCAGAATATGGCGTTGCATATATAAGAACGGCCAAAACATGGTTATGCAACTATAACATGGATTACATTGCATAAACGTCAATTTTCTCATACCGGAGCCCCACATTTAAAGGAGACAAATTCATGTTTCATACATACCTAGCAGGTTATGTAAATGCAAACCACAAAAAAAAACAGAAAAAAAAGAAAAGAAATAGAGGTAAGAGCAAAGGAGATTCTTACTTTATGTATGTTATTGCATCTGTCAAAGGGATTTACCAGATCAAATGACCAAGACCTAGCCCAATCACACCAAGGGATTTACCAGGTTGGTTCATCTTGTGGCACATCATGGGAGCGTGAAGGTAATTCCCAGCACATAGCAAGGCCAACCTCTGTACAATTCCAGCAATATCATATCTGATAAACAAAACCACAAATCCATAAGTCCAAGGAAAAGACAATGGATCATTTATCATACAGTCAGGCTACCCAGGAACCAGGGATACTTGGAGTCTCAATTCTGTTCCTACTTCATACTACATCCAGCATATCAAACCCACAGTAATGTGATTTTCCTTGGGCTAGCCTTCCACATTCTTTTACTAAACATATACACAAGCAAAAAATCAAATAACATACAATATATTCACAAATGTAATCAATAATAGCCTTCCCAAAACATCAAGACAAACATCACCTAGAAAGAATTACCAAAAACAGGTCTAGTAAGCTAAATCCTCAAACACACATCAATATATTTTTAGTCATGAAGTTCAATATTTATGAGTTGCAATATAAAGCTTCTTTGGATGTTTTGCTAAGGGTTTTGGGGGATCTTCTTCTAGTAGTATAGCTCAAAGTAAGGTTTTGATTGTTTCCTAGTGGGGAATAGACTAAGAAGGGTGATCATGTAATATAATTATTACTTCTCATGTCTTCACTTACTCAGATCAAATATCTTTTCCCCACAGACATCTAGATACTATTGAAGCTTATTTAGGTTAATCTTCAGCTGTTTTGGTTGGTTGGCTCATCATTATATAAGGATGACCACAATACCTTTTCTGGCTTACGTATTTTCTGGATATCAACATCACATTTTCTGCATCCAAGATAAAGAAAAAGGAGTTGCTGCCGAAAGTTACCTCCTTTTCAATCAAAATTTCTTCCTAAAAACAAAAATGTAACATTTTAAACTGTAATTAGAATATTATTTGTAAATATTTCACAAATTAAAAGATTTGGCATTCGAACACACTTGTGATGATGGAGCAATAAGCATCTATGAACTATTAAATAAAAATAGAAACAAAACCTACATGGTAAAAGCTAGAATCTAGGAAACTTACTGATGTTATCATCAACCATATAACAACTGACTAAAGAGTGTTACCCTTATGAGCGATGGTGTTCTCTTAATTTGGGACCCGATGATGTGGAAATGAATCCCAAACAAGAACCAAATGAGAGAGGGATGCAGAATAGCAACATAAACAAACATTTTCAAAGCAAGAATCATAAAATAAGAAACACGTTAATCATCTCTACTCAAATTTGAAACAAAAGCAACATTGGTAGAAGATAGAAATCCAAATCCATGCCATGTGAATTCTCAAAAGATTACAAACAGAAAAGAAACTTACCTTTCTGAAGAATGTCAGACTGAGATTATGAACCACAAGATGAATATGTTCTAGAAGAGAATCTGTACTGAATTCGAAATATAAGCAACATTAATGAAGTTAAATCCAAATCCATCTTCGTGCATGAATTCTCAAGATCAGGAACTAAAAGAAAGTTATCTTCTTGAAGAAAGTCAGAAAATGAAATTCTGAACAAGATGACTCATTTCTCCAAAAATCTCTGTACTGGAGTTTGAAATATAAGCAACATTGATGGGGGAGTCAGAAATTCAAATCCATCTCATAGCATGATTCTCAAAACATGAAGAGCGTGAAAGAAAAGGAGGCTGATTTTCATGAGATAAATGGCAGACTCCTATTTTACAAAAAGAAATATAAGCTATAAACAGGAAGACAAGCTGATTCCTTTTCTTTTCCTCCACTTACTACTCAAAACGGAACATGGTATCACCGAGAAACGAAATCATCAGGAGAATATACTAGAAACCTAAAATCCAATCGTCAGAAAAAACCGATTCCTTATCACGTAAAGAAAGAAAGGGATTAGGACAGTCTGGGAGTGGCAGAAACCTGACCTAATCGAACTCTGGACTCAAGCTCCTTGTGCTCAGCTTCTTACAGTAGTCGGTTGTGAGTGTGTGGCGTCGCAAAGGTCATGAAGTTGATGAATTTCGAGGAAATTATAGAGGAAAACGAGAGAAATGAGAAGAAATCCAAGCAAGTAATGAGAGATTGAGATGAGAGAAAGCGATTTGAAGAGAAGATAGATAAACCCTCGAAATTGAAATGAAATGGGTGTGAGAAGTCTTCATGCGAGGGGAGCAATTTTTTTTATATAGTAGTTCATTGGTTGCAGTACTCACCTATTTGTGACTATTTGGATATGGAAGCAGGGGCTTTTTAGATATTTAGTATAAAAAAATTTCTCAGTTTAAAAATATTCTTCAATGTATTGTAGTTTTAACTTTTTATCGCGTTAAAAATGTTTTAGGAAAAATACTTTTAAAAATTTAAAATTTATACTAAGTATCTTTTAAAAACTTTCAAAAATTTTGAATTTAAAGCTGAAAGTGTCTCTTGAAGAAAGCGATTTTTTAAAGCTGAGAAAATAAAGTTCTTTTAAACTTATTTTAAGCTATTAAAACAAAAGTGTCTTTTAAAAGCGACTTTACAAATTATTAAAATGTTATCTTAAAGTGTTTTTTGAAAAAGCGCCCGTAATTTGAAAACATTGAAAGTGTTTTTTGAAGAGCAGCTTTACGATTTAAATTTTTTGAATTTAATTTGAAAGTGTCTGACCGAAGAACATTTGATTTTGAATTTTAAAAAGTGTCTCTTAAAGAGGCAAACTTAAGTATTGAAATATTATACTAAAAGTGTCTTTGAAAAAACGCGCCCATTAATTTTAAAGTTTTGGTCCAATCTTGAGAAAGATGTCTTTTGAAGATATCTTTACTGCAATTTTAAAAATTTTGAATATAAGTTGAAAGTATATCTAATTTTGAATTTTGAATTCAAGAGACACTTTAAGTTTGTCAAATTTTTAGAAATTATTAACTTTGAAGAGACACTTCTAGAATTAATGCTGGCGATGTGGAGAAAAGCTACATTATATATAGGATTATTTTCAAACTATATTTTTAAGATTTTTTAATTTCTTTATTATTTTTCGGAAAGTTCCATGGTATGCGTTATTTACGTATAGAGCAAACATAGTTGCGGTGCTTATATCTTGAGATTAAGACATGTTTTGGCAAAGGATTTTTTTGGCCCCAACTAAAACCATGTCCCTATAAGACACTTTTCTTGTAGTGGTTGTAGCTCCACTCTAGACATGTGTATACCTTTTCCTCCACTCCGCTGATGTTTGTTGGTGCAGACCTAGACTCCCTTAATTCCTCCAAGGCATTCTTCTACACAACTATGTTTTCTTCTTTTAATGCCTTTGCAAAACTAGTAGACCTTAACATTCTTCAACTCTCTCTCTTGCTATGGGCTGCAATTCTCCAAGATTATTATTCTCCACGGAATCACAAGCCGTCTTCTTAAAATAATTGCAAACTCCTCTTGAGTGAGTAAATGTTGGTGAAAACATGCTTGTATGCACATTTCTTTGCTAATAAGTCTCCGTTTCTAGAAGCCAACACTATTTGCGGTAACTGTGATCATCATCTTTACAAGGAATTATGACTTTCTCCAAATTAACTTCCTTCCAAATGTCATCTAAGACAATAAAGATCTTCTCCCTCTTTAGTCTCTGCATTAGTCTAGCTGCTCTGACGGGTGTAGCGACCTCCTTAAGTTCCAAGCCCAACATGTCTGCAATATGTTGTTGAATGTTCAAAATTCCTTATTGAATTTCGCCTCCTATAGACTTGGGTAGTGGCAGTTCTCACAGCAGCGTTGACAACTTGTTTGGCCGGCGCCCCGATCATCTTCATCTTATCATCTCTTAATCCATCCATAATTTTGTTAAAGTGGAGTCTCTCTTGACTTAAAACCATATTCTTTAGCGTTACACTTTCGGTGGAGGGACGTTGTATGAAAAGTCATCGAGGGGAAACTCACGAGCTTCTTGGATTTTAATGATAACATGTACTTCTTGTATGCTTCTCTGCAGCGTAGTGACTTTAGATTGAAGATTAGGACACCACCACCCATTGAAACACCTCTTGTTTTTCATCTTTCATCATCAATTCCTCTGCCTCCCACGTGATCCGATCTACCGTTCGGCCAGGTCTAGACGGTAGGTGCGGTTCATCCCCTCTTCGTAGCCTCATGAACCTTATCTTGCAGTCATCCCTGTCCCCGACTTCTCGGCTTTGGCTGCTTGAGTTGATGAGTATGGAGTACGATAACGAGTTATAAATAACCAAGCTTCGTCCAATTAGGAGCAACCAAGTATACGATACTTTCTGTATAAATATATTTTATGGTTGTTGGGAAATGAGTAGCAAGAGGATCTAAACTAAAATAAGTGAGTGGAAGAAATGGAAAGAGAAGAGTATTTGTTCAGTGGAAAGAGGGTCGGACTGGCAAGAAAATGAAAAAGGTAGTGAATATGAGCGAAGCTGGAGTGAAGAGGTGGAGAAAGCTCAAGGAATGCACGCAATTTGATTCACTGCGAAAAAAAACGAGAACAGAATAAGTTGGTATTTTGAAAGTAGATCCGATGTAAGGCTTAATGTGAAGGGTTAGATTTGGTATGAAGAGAGAGGGTTTTTTTTTGGAGTGAAGAAAGGGATATTATTTTGGGGGAGCAGATTTTTGGTTCCAAATTACAAAGAGATGGAGAAGGAGACGGAATAGGAGCTAGCCCAATGACTAAATATGGAGTGAAATTCGAACGGATAATAAGGGAAAGTACTAGAGATGTGATGAAGCTTAAATGGAGAGAATGTAATTTGATTCAATGGTGCGGAGCATTTTTTTGATGGTAGGAGTATGATTAGTGTCGAAGTAAACACAAAGTATTTGAGGCCAGGAAAAAGTTTAGAAGCAAAGTGGGACATACACGCAAAGCACCGAGGCGTTTGTAGACCTTATACCTCTATCATAATATATAATGGGGAAGCGATTCAAATTCAAACTATAGAGATCAAAGCGTTGTAATTAATTAAAGTAGGAATCCCTTTACTCTTCTTCTTCTTCTTCTTCTTCTTTGTTTATGAGGTTGTTTAGGAAGTTGATGGAGGATTCAATATGATGTTTGCAAGGCGTCGAGTTGCAGCCACCGTAGTGCAGTATCGATTTCGTTAAGCTAAGGCCCGGCCAGTCCCTAACCACTGTGGATATCCAGGGTTTGAGTTAACATGCTCGAAGAAAGGCCCGAACCATACTGAGTGCAATTTTAAACTGGGTGAGGAAATGATTACACTTCTCGGGAGATGTTTGTCAGATTACCACGATGATGAATATTGCCTTCTAAGGCGGATTGTAAACCTTTATACGCCTTACCCTTCCCGGTTCACGGACTCACATCCTTCTCCTTCTTGATTGTTGAAGAAAAAAAAATCGATGCAGTTGGTTTGAGGATCGATCCCTCCCTTGTTCCTCGGTGTTCAATGTAATAAAGTGGGCATTTCCGGTCTCAAAAATGGCCTTAGTAGTGGGATCATAAAACTTGTAACCCTTCAATCTTTCAGAATATCCAATAAAGTAACAACTGATAGTTCTTGAGTCTAATTTCTTTTCATTTGGCCTATAAGGTCATACTCGGTTGGACATCCCCCAAATGTGCAAATCGCCAACGAGGCTTTTGCCGCAATAAATCTCATAAGGGGTTTTATCAGTTGCTTTAGTTGGAACTCTGTTGAGTATATACACTACGGTCTTTAATGCTTTACCCCAGAGTGATGCTGGTAAGGTAGAATGATTGATCATACTCCTTACCATAGCTTTAAGTGTTACGTTTTAGATACCAGCAGCACCATTCATGCTGGCGTGCACGGCATGAATATCTTTGTGGAGCGTCTGACATTTCTCTAGGAATTTAGCAAGCGGTCGGGGCGTTGTTCACCCTAATCAGATCATATACGCCATAGTACTCACCCACCCACGGTCGGACGCGCTTTAATCCTTTTGTTGAGTTGATTCTCAACTTGACCTTATAGTTTTTGAACACATCGAGGCGCTGATTTGTCATGAATAAGATAAAGGTAGCCATATCGAGAGAATCGTCTATGGAATGTTATAAAATACGTTTGATCATTCAGTGGTAGGGAATGGTCCTGAATATACTGTATGTATAAGTTCTAAGACATGCAGAAACCACATTAGCACCCAATCTCCTAACGTTTGTTTGTTTCCCCTTAATACAATTAACACAAGTGTCAAAATCCATAAAATCAAGGGGATCGAGAATTCCATCAAACACAAGTCTCTCAATTCTCCTTTTGGAGATGTGACCTAATCTCTTATGTCATAATGAGGCAGAATTCTCACTGGTTAATTTACACTTTATACCTATTATACTTACATGCAAGGATTCATGAAATGAAGCATTAGTGAATCAGAAAATAGATTATCATGCTTGTAATAAAGAACTAGAACCAACCAAATTTTAATTTTGATAAAGAATGACTTTTCCATTTCGAATGAACAACAATAACCAGATGTGTCAAGCGAGGAGCAGAGAAACCAAATTAGTCTAAGAGCGGAGTCTGACATAGTCTCGATCAAATCCAAATAAAATCGATTCTTGTAATAATCTAAAAGTCCCAATTGCCTCAACTTCCGCCAGATTGTCATCACCAACATAGATGTATCTTTCATCATCACTTGGTTTTCGACAACTCAGGCAACCCTGCATAGACACACTAATGTGAGTTGTTGCAGCCGAATCTAACCACTATGTGTGTCTAGGTATCGAAGTCAAATTAACCTCAGAACAAACCAAACTAAGAAGCATACCTCATAACAACCATTCGTATTTTCATCATTTTTATGTTTCTTTTGTGGTTTTGGAACCGCAGCTTTCGTAGTTTTCTTTCTTTTATTCCTTTTGTCCTTAGATGTCATGGCTAAGTGTGTGACGCCCCAAATCCCGGGGTGTCCGTTGATACGAATCGGCACAAGAATCTATCGTCTCGTATTACGAACCTGTCTGATAAAAATGGTCACTTGGGCCCTACATCATTACTCATCAAACATATACCTAACTATATTCCAATAATTAAAGTTATTTTATTACTCTTAATACAAATACATATTAAAATTTACAATTCCTAATACATATTATCAAAAACATCAAAGCCACAACTTGGCACTCTTCAGAATCGGCCTCTAAGATGGCCAGTCTCTCGAATCTCCACATGCACAGAAAAATATAATCCCTCGCGGGGTGAGCTAATGCTCAGTAGTGGAATCACCTTAAATGGGCTACTCTCCACCTAGTGCATATCTGATACTCCAATTTAAATACACACTCAGTAAATACATGATCTACGAGATGTCTACATGATCACCCCATTTCACGAGTCCTCACGAAGCTCACTCACACTTTACCTAAGCCATGTATGAGAAAATAATCATTTCAAAACAAAACCTATTGTTCTTGAAAATACCTCTGCGAAGCATTAATCGGTAAAAATAGCAGGACTACCCTCTAGGAGTGAATTGGTTGGTGAGCTTTCAGCTTGATCCATGGTCCTCATCAGAAATGATACATTTGGTCCATCTCACCCAACCTAATTCTCAGGAATATCATCTGTGAAATTCCTTTCGCAACCATGCAATTTTACAAAAACCGTATCATGCACTCACCTAAGCTTACAGGTTCTGGTCTTTGCGTATGAAATGCGTTATCTTAGTTTTGAAAACCATTTACTCTGATATGTCAATATGCATATTTTCAATCAAGCTACAATTACGCACATATCAATTCAACACATCGACCATCACCCGATTTAGCTCACTTAAGCAATTTACATTATCATCCTCCGATGGCTTACAAACACAATTTTATTCAGTATACTTGTGTCATTGTGTTAACACATTAAATCATGTCTTAACCTATATATTTCCACACATACCAAGCCATTTATTCAAGCAGTTCAAGCACACAACCTATGGGCGATTTTGGTCCAATTCACACAAACGGAATTTGATTTTAATAGTCAGCGAACATGTGAATTGTCAGTAGGCGACCCTGCGTCGACCTCGCCTCCACTTTTTGAAACCAATTTCCTTGGCCATTTCCGACCTCCTACTCACCAAGCACAATTTATTTAATAAATCATCACCACACCCAAGCAGGTCCACAAAGCGCTCTGGTGCACAAATGGGTCTAAAAAGTTTCCAACATTTCGGTTCCAAGATTTGGGGCCAGATCAAGCGACCACTCACGTACCGATCCAACCTGAACATCAACAAAGCACTTAAACCCGAGAATAAAACAAGTAGAATGAAACCCCTACCTCATGGGTTTGGTCAAAACTCCAAAGCTTGATGCTACCTTGAAGCTCGTCGCGTCGACTGGCTTTGCTTTTAGTCGAAAGAAATCCAGCGGTCAGGTGCCCGAGCCTTAGAGAGAAGGTACTCTCTCTCTAAAAGAAAAATCACTAGATAGCTCTTCTGTCTCCGTTGCTCATGCGTTTTCTTTTCCTTTGTTTTATTCCTTCATTTTTGCTTTTCTTTCTTTTTCTCTTTCATTTTCTCCCCATTTCCTCCTTTCTCTTTAAATTTCTCTCCTCCTTTTTGGAGCATTGTGATATAGATTGAAAGGAGGATTTCCTCCTCGCCGCCGACCCGAGTGTGTGGCGTCGCATTTTAAATTCGCTTTTCTTTTTATTTTCGTAATTCATAACATGGCGTCGTCGCTACGTGGCTCCCGATGCTTGAGCCATGAATTAAATACCATCCATGTGGCTCAATGTGAGCCATTCCTTTTTGTGCCAAGTGTCACACACTTGAGGTGCCATGTGGCATCCCCTTACTATATATGTGTCATCAGGCACCCCCGCGTCTCAGCGTGAAATCAGGCCACCTCGAAATCAGCTGAAAATCGGCGTGGTAGCTAAATTCCTTGAGGGCGTTCCAGCGAAGAAGTCGGATTTCGTCATCGAGATTTAGAAAATTTTGGATTTTCTCAGAAAGTACGATTTTCTGCTTTTGAGAAAATTGGATTTTCGGGGTTTCTGAAGTGAGTACTTTTCTGTCTTATCACGCTTGACATTTCTCTTCTTGGACCGCGATGAGATGAGCTCATTAAGAGACCATGTCTCCCTTTTAGCGATTATAAGCTCACTTTAAATTGATTATCGCGTAGCCGGAAGGATATCAAAACCGTCACTAGCAAGTCTTACGTGCTCAACAGTGCTTTCAATTTTGAAGCAGTGTGAAACATATCCATAATGTATTCCCTTGTGTTTCCTTTTCCTACATACCTCATTGAGATAAGTTTTTCCAAAAGTGTACTTGTCTCAGCCTTTTCATTTTTGGTAAACCTTTTCTCAATATCCTTAAGAAAACCCTTAGTCGTAGTAATATGTTTGGACATAGTGCCTCGAAAAGCTTCTGGAATGGTGCGTTTCATGATCATCAAGCTCATACGGTTTGACCTTTCCCACTTTTCCATCTCCCTCTTTTGGTCATAGGTACTCTCATGTGTAAGTGGATCTGGTTGGTCAACTCGTAAAGCAAGATCCAAGTCCATGACCTAGGAAACCCGATCAAAGCGTTCTCTTTCCCATGACAGAATTAGTGCCATTAAGCATTAGAATGGCATTAATATTGGCAGAGATATTTGAGCAGAACCAGGAACTAAATAGAGAACAAAAAAATAAATAAATAAATAAACTAAATTACTCACATATACAAAACTATAATATGTAAAATTAATTAATCACAGACAATGGTAGGGCCCTATCACAAGATACCTAGTACAACATTAATATTTGATCGTTGGACATAAACATTTAACATAAGTGCTTTTATGGTGTAGTGATCAAACAACGATAATAAAGCATGTCAGAGCATTAAACCTTTCTTTGGACCCGACAATATTTCACATTTTATCTTAGAAAAATTACCACATGTTTACACGCCCAACGAGGTGTATATGGTCGGGCCAAACATTAACCTTCCTTTGGGCCGATTAATATTCGCATGAATAACATATACACAAAACCTTTTAATATTCAAAATTAAATTAATTTCCAAAATAGGGGTTGCTTTGGCAACATATTGTTTTGATTAATTTAATTCCTAATATTATATCCATAATTACCAAAATCTAAAATACCCAATTGTGCATCAAATTAAATTGGGTCATTACAAATAAACCCGAGAAATTGTAAATTGAACCCCAAATCTATTTCCTTATTACCTTAATCTTTAATATACATAAAGCAGTATATTTCTAAATTCTCAATAAAAATATAAGCTATATACATACATGTGTAATTCATGTATACCAAACCAAATTGCAAATATTGCTAAATTATCAATGTCATAATATGTAATATGTTCAAGATCTTTAAATCTTGAAATATCTTGATGACTAAGAAACCATAAAATAGTCATATTACAAATTCAATAAAGAAGCCATATTCAGCGGATGTAGCTGAATCCCGAGTGTTGACTGCCCATCAACCAGGAAACACTCGTGAATGGGTGACCGACATTTCTCACGAAAATCGGGCAAAGTCTCCTTTGTACGAGGGGCTACACCAAAGAACAAACATATCCCCAAACAATCCCGATATAATACATACTTGTGAGTAAAGCGGCCTCTTAGACCCATAAACCAATACTCATCACCAAACCAAATCTATATCTCATGGTTTCAAGAGTTAATAACTTACTCTTATACAACATATATCAAAATTCTAAAATTCTAATACATGTATACAATATAACACCCAGAAAGCCCACGGCAGGCTTTCTTCTCAAACTCGGCTCTTAGGATATGGCCAAAGTCTCGCCGTCTTATTTCCTGTCTGCGAAAATATATTTACTCGGCCAAGGTGAGCTATCGCCCGATGAATGGAATCACCTAAATGGGCTACTCTCCACCTAAGTGCATATCTGATACTCCAATGAAAACATACATTCAAGTAAATGTGTGATCCTACTTGAATGTCTACATGATCAACTCATACCCCGGAGTCCTCGCGAGACTCCTTCATACTTGCTAAGCCACGTATGAAACATTATTTTCAACAAAGATATTTGTTTTATTTGTGGACAACCCTCAGGTAAATATTGGGCCAGAAGCTCAGATGATCTTTTTAGTGGACAATATACGATGTATATCAATTGGGTGGAGACTCGGCGATTTATATTTTATATGGACTACCCTCGGAGTAATTATTAATTTTGCTTGACCCTCAGAAACCATTCTCTCGAGAATCACCTCATACTCACTCCTATCGTCTAGGGTGCCCCGGTGCATATAGAGTACATGATGCAATTCAATACGAATAAAACCACGCATGCTAATATATAAAACATGATACATATTAACATAATTTGATGCCTGGCAATATTATGAAATTTCACAAATTCATCACACCAAAATTAGCTCACGTTAGCTAATTAAACCTGAAACAATTCAATTTGAATCACCCTGACTGACATTTTTCTAAAATTAATTCATGAACACTATTCATGTGAACAGTAAAACCCTCGGGTTCTTTGTTCCGGCCATTCGACCGATCATTGGTTCACTTTGTGAACCCAATTTCCATGATGGGTTTTGACCTATGCATCTGTCTGATTTAGAAATCATAATTTTATGCCATTAACAACCCAAACAGCCGCTCACAATTACGGATTGCACATATTGGGTTCAATAAATTCAAACAATTCGGTCCCAAGTTTTGGGGCCAGTCAACGACCGTTCAAAGCCTCAAGCCAATCGAAACAATTATAAAACACTTAGATAAAGTGTAAAACCCAAGTAGGATAAATCCCCTACCTCACGGAGTTTGTCGAAAACTCCTAAAACCGATTAACACAGCGTGAAGTACTCGATGCATAGAGCATATTTTTCTTCTTGGAAAGTTTGTGGTCGGATCGCCTACAAATCTAGAAGAGAAGTTGGATGTTCTCTCACTAAAATCACCATTTTCACATTCTGCATCTCTACACGTTCTGTTTCTCCTTTCAAATGGAAGACTACTGTCCAAGGTTTTGTCTTTTCCTCATTTAAAATTTAAATAATGGCCAATTTATGTCGTAAGCTTGGATTTTTCGACATTTGGCACTATCTCGTGATCCATTTCCATCATCCTACTCTACTCATGTAACTTGTGTCACATGAGTACATATTACCTCATTGACTTTCGTCACGTCACATGTCGTTTACGGCATCGGAGTATCGATCTTGCCAGCGTGCAAACTCAGAAGCGTCACCGAGTCGACGAAGTCGGCGTGCTAAATTGAATTTCGCGAGACGATTCAGCGGTGAAATCGATTCGTCATCCAGAGATCTAGAGAATAAATTTTGGATTTTTGACCGAAATTACGATTTTGCCCTTTTTCCAAAAATTGGAAATTTCTCGGGTCTTACAACGGAATCCATAAATAATTTCATGATGAAGACAATAGATCAACCATTCTTGATGACCTAATCATGAACCTAGGTTCTAATACCACTTGTTGATAATTGAATCTCTTAGAAACAAGATCTGTTCATACCAGATCTTGATATCTTAAAAACAGGATCTGTTCATACCAGATCTTTAATCTCTTAAAAACAGGATCTGTTCATACCAGATCATCAAGTATACCAAACAAATAATAGCGGAGCATACACAGATTCTCCGTTGGTAAATCTATCTTTGTAGTCTTGTGGTTTGTCTTCCAAATTAGAATCACGACTCTCAAATCCTCTTTGATGATGGGATGTCAAAAGAATGAGGCGTACTTTTAATTTGGGGATCGTAACCATTTATATAGGAGGTAGAAAACACAGTTATAATTTCTAGTCGTACATCCTTAGAGACTGAAACTACTCTTGGTCTCTACATATGAGTCCTGCAAATTAGATGCATAAAGCCCAAAATACTTAAACCATATTAGATCACTTTATTTAATTGGACTCAACCTTAATTGATAGCTTGTATACACAATTATACACATATAAGCCCATATGATAGATTAAAAATTCCCAACAGATCCTTCCAATATGAGTCCCTCAACAGAACTATATGTATTCACATTTATAAATACGATTCGGTTATCCCATTTGTGCTTTCCACTCTGCTAAATCTTTAAAAACTATTGCAAAAAAGTCACCAGAAAAGTAGCAAAAAGATGATGTGAAACAAATAACATAACAGAAACCAAATTTAAATTATTATTAGAATAAACATTAATAATTCAGAACACAAAATAATGGCTGATGTAGAAGGAAAAAATGATGAGGTTGTTAAGATAATAATGGTGAATCAGAGTTGATCACTGACCTTTATTTATTTATTTTTGACATGATCACTGACCAATTTAAACACAAAAAGTCTCATCAGTATGCTCTTGTTCAGCTTTATAGAATGTCAATAACCAAAACCTGATGGTGTGGGTTAATTCCAATCTCCTAATGGAGCGATATAGAGACAAGCAATTAACTGCCCTATGACAGACCAATGGCAAAAACACAAGCAAAGTGAATCTTCTTTCATTTAAAATAAATATATAAGTATGACAAGAAGACAATTAAGAGAAAGAAGAAATAAAAATAGTTAATTCTGTTAGGTGGTGTGGCAAGAAGGCATGGTGAAGCTCAGTGCTTCGTCCTGATTAGTATGTCCCAATTACATTCGCGTACAAGGTGGTCGTCCTAGCATTGTATACTGTGGGAATCCACAGGTCATCTCCACAGGGAGCGGTCTTACTTTGTCGATCAATAGGAGCTATTCCCCACTAAAAGTATGATTTAAAAGAGAATTGTGATGATGTGTTGTTTGACTGAATGGTTGATTGTTTTGATTGTTTTAACCTAGAAAGACAATTGCTGGGATTTTTTAGGGTTCCACTCACTTATGATCAGGTAAGTCCCACCTCTCATATTATAAACTCATCTAGGAACCATTGATAAATGGTATTCGATGGAGGATTTATCTTTAAATGCTTTTGGAAAATAAAGATGATCGAGTAATACCAAACACTTGTTCTCAATTAAAACGAACCCTTAGTTGGCATTATAGTCAAGCACAGCGTGTCTTAGGAAATATCTAGTTAACACGTTTATTCAGGGAATTTGCCAGAAGGATTTAAAATCTTTCTACACAAGTGATCAATATTACACAATCTATTGAAAATCAAAAGAGGAATTGAGGGATTTTACCTTGATCGGGGTGAGTTTCCCCCGTATGATCCCAGCAGTAGGGGTTTAGAACTCCATAAAACTTGTATGAACAATTAAAGTCGAAGAACGATTAATCATAAAAACAGTACCTTGAAGAAATCGGAATTAACTAGCGAGAATGAAACAACTGGAATGCTAGGATTTAAGCGAGGAATAAATGTTATCTTTGAGAAGATTACAAACTCTTGAATCAGAAACTTCGAAAAGAATAGAACTAAATACGGATCTACAAAGTCTAACTCTTGGAAAGAAACTCTTATTCTATCAAAACCTAAACCTACAGAAGTGAAGAACTAAAGAAACTAAAAAAGAGCCTATTACTTGTGTCCTCCTCCTTTTATAGCTTCTCAATGTGATTTTCCCATTTTGGTTTTGTTGACGAGAGTGCCTCGCGTACGGTTGAATTCTTGGACAATTCCATAAGTTCCATAAAGTTCGTTAGGACTTAAAGTTCTCACCAGGTGAAGATGCCCTCCTTTGCCAATTTTCCGGCCAAGTTCTCACGGTAGGACTTGAGTTCTCTGGGTGAAGATGTTCAACGCCAATTTTCCGGCCAAGTTCTGGGGTAGGACTTGAGTTCTACCGTTAGAAGATGTCCTTTGGTGCTTTCCTTGCTTTCTTCAGGGTTCAGAGACCGTCAATTGCTCACCTCCATCCACATTGCTTCATATTGGCTTCTGAACACATCCTTGTGCACCGTTTAAACACGAAAGACGCACAAATCGAAAACCTCGAAAGAAATTAGAAATTTTGGTGTATGCCGTGTGGGTAAGTTGTGAGTTAAATGTGCTAGATTCCATTATAATTATCACTTTCGAATGTGTATTCATCACACCTGACCTGCGTCTTGCTAGTCCTGCTTAAGATTTAAATCGGAACTACCGCTCATTATGAATCACAAACAAGGCGCTCGTGCAGTCAAGCTTTGCAAAGTCTCAAAATAGCACTTATGGAATAGAGCGTTTCACCGGCTGGTAGCTGCACCCGACATGATTTCGATTAGACCCGGCCACATCCTTACCACGATGAACATTATAACACGCTAACCTGAAATTGGTTATTCCAAATAAGGATTATAGGATTTAAGAAATGTAAGGTAGTCATGCTTGCAGTGAACTGTAATGAAATAAGGTAGGCAATCATATAACATAGAACATGTAACCATCATGCATAATGTCAAAAGGAACAGAAAACATAAGTCGAATCAAAGAGGTCTTAAGAGTTTATGTGTGAAGTGGGCTAAATGAAAGAAAAGGTAAAAGATCAAAGCGAAGGTGTTGGCATAACATAGTTTAAGGTCTACTCTTGGCGAGGGCGAAAGCGCGGTGTATAAAATGAATGCTGAGTGCGCAGAGTACACGCGTAGCCCAGTAATATGGTGTACTTAGCGTGCGGATATCGATCCACCGGGAAAGGCGAGTATTTACGAGATTATGCTTTTGAACGATATCCCGAAGAATGATTTTAAAGGGAGTTCAGTGTGTAAAACTAACAGCGTGATTTAATTAAAGTGTTGTTTAAAACTGAGGTTATATCTCCCCTGTCATTCAATGGATTGTTTGTGCAAAGGAATTGTTATTCGATACATTTATAATCTGCATGGTGAGGTGATCTTGCCTCTGAGATATCACTCTCTCGAGGTATATCCTTTATCTGTAAATAGATGAGTATATCTACATCTGGAGCTCGGTATTAAAATCTTAAATGTTCTACCCACTAGATACCGCGTGAGTGGGAATATCTCTATTGGCCAGAATCGTAGAAAATTTCTCTACTGAATCTTTGAATACCCTCTCATCTCGAATCTACGGATCTTGGTGCGGGCTATGCTAATGTTGGCCAAACATTATCATATAATTTAACTACAGGCATAGAGTAGATTCGACAATTTATAAACAATTGAATAACATAAAAAATCAATCCTTAATCCATATCGTATGTGGGGTTTGATTAACCTAGAAAGATCTAGAACATAATGGAAGAAAAGGTAAACATTTGTGTGAAAACATTGTTCTAAGATAAGTATTAAAAAATGAAAAGCGTTACAATATTCCGGGCACTTCCTGAAATCGATTAATATACGCTGCCGAAACCGTGCCTCTGTTCGTGCGCTTCTGATCCCCTCTTTAGACCACGGTTTTAATGATGAGGCTGATTTTGGTAGCGTCGCGGCGTGTGACGTCGCGGCGATGGTGACGTCGCTGACGTGGTGGCGTCGCGCGGCGTGGTGGTTGACCGCGTTGCTGGCCCGTCGTGGCGTGGTGGCGTGCGGCGTGGAGGCGTCAGCGGCGTGCGGTGACTTCCTTACATGCTCCTCATTTTTCTCGAGATGGCTTCGGAAGTTTATTGCTTCGCCTCATCATGCTTTGTATTCCAAAGCAAAAACTAAATAAAGAATCTAACACTAAAATTATATAAATAATGCCAAATCAACATATGAAAATGCAAGGTAGCACTTGTATAATGCGAGTGTTTTAAAGCGCCATCACACCCCAAACTTAATTTGCTGCTTGCCCTCAAGCAAGCGAATATCTAAGCAGGACACACCCAGGCATACGACTCACACTAAGGCGATGTGCCATGCTGAAAAGTGAGGATCAATTTGGGCTGGTTCACATACCAACTGTTTTGCTCGATGTTCAATGAAGGCGCTCACGGATACTTGACTTCGGTGACTTAGGTTGAGATAATAATGAAGCGGCTAGTGCATCCACTCTTAATTGTTGATGGGCATTCCCAAAACCACATGCTTTATGGTAGGTGACACCGAGAATATGCAGGTTAGATACCCCCGAGCTTAGTTGGAAGCCCACACATTAGGAAGAATCGAACTAGACAAGGATGAGCACTTGATTAATCATGCCTACATATCTAAATTTCCTATGTACCAAACAAAATGGAAGAAGACCTAGTGCGAGTTTTAGCGAGTGTTCTGTAGCGGGATCCGTTGGTGACTCCCCGAGTTGTGGTTTAAGGGCACGGGCATTAAGTTCCCTTCAAACTTCACCCAGGAACACTCAGCGAGCTTCGGTGGCCACAGGTTGCGTGAATGATCCATCTTGTCCCATGTAGCAGGCGGTGGAAGTCAATGACTCGACCCGGTTGGCTCGGGGCATTAGGCTTTGATAGGCCCCTCGGACGTACTTGCGGGATTACGATTGGATGATCAGCTTATTCTTATGCATATGCCTATTTTTATTTCTTTTTTTTTTTTCTCTTTCTCTATGTTTTTGTATTTTTCTCTTTTTGGTTGAGCTCGATGGCAATCTCTTTTGTTTAGGTGTCCCATCCACTCAAATGGTCCGATCTCACTAGGTTGGTCGACTTTAGTAGTTGGTTGGTGCCATGCATGCTACGATGCGTCGCTGGTGTGTGAGTGTGATGGGTTTTGAAATTAGTTTTTCTTGACTACGGGTTGGTTCACTGGCCTTTTCACCTATTGATCTAATTCACAGAGCATCGAACAAATGTAGCCATCTCAGACGATCTATAGTGGAACTCAATCTAAATACGATCCTTAATTTTCAACATAGCCTGGCCAGATACAGTACTACATTATGCATGATATCCTAAAATAACAAACAACCTGTAGACTCACAAACATAAGCACGTCTGCGATGCCTGATAACTTCAATGAATACTAACACTACCTGGCGCATGCGATACTAAAAACAAAACACACCCCAAATACAGGAACAACTAACAATACTATAAACTACTAAAAAACTAAAACAAACGCATAAATAAACGATGATAAACAAAACATAATGTCAGAGACAAAATACCACTTTCCCAGGCAGATCCAGTGTCCCATTGTTAAAATAAAATAGAGAGGTAGGGACTCCCCACAGCAGATCACTGCCCGGTGGCGGTGGCGGTGGTAGTGGAAGTAGGAGGCTCAGCGGTACAGAGCTTTGCATAACTCTTCATCTTCTTTGTAGAATCTTGCTTTGATTAGCGAGCTGTCATCTGTGGCCACGCGACCGCCTCCAGTATCTGATACTTGAGGACTCGGTGCTCACAGGTCTCATCCGAAGCGTCAAACGCTCGGTGAGTGGGGCTGGGTCCTGATATCGGGAAGGGCCCAGGAGGGACGGTCGCTGTTTCTTTGGGGTGGAAATTGGTGGAGGTCGAGACGGGGCGACGATGTCCTCTGGGTGTCACCAGGAATCCTCGCGAGCAGATAATCACAGGCTCGTCCTCGTGCGAGGGCTCATGTCCCGAGTCATAAGACCCCTCGGGTTGCGGGACGCAGGTGTGTCGCGAAATGGAGTGGCCTTGATAGGATGAAGCCGAGGCCTCATTGTTGTCGTCGAGGGCCTTGACCTTGCCTGTGAGAGCGAAGATCAGAAAAGGGTGCCCCAGGTTTATTTTCGCATCCCGGTTATGGAGGATGGCATCCTCGATAACTTTGCCAACGTCGAATGGTATATCACACGTAAGATAGCGTAGTTGAAGCGAGGCGGGCGGTCACCTCACACCGCGTTCGTCGTCGGTATAAGACGCGAAGTGATAAAGTGATGCCACACCTTAGGAATGTAGGCCAAATGTTTGGCCTTGAAATTTCTTGCGACCCGCTATTGATCCGCCGCTCCTGCGACCTTTTATCATTACTTTCGGATGACCTCATAGTGAGTCGGTCTTTCCTTGGACGTCAGAAGAGGGCGGTGGGATATGCTTTTTCGAGGCCATAGTAGCTATTGATGCGACTCAGCGGCGAGTCGACCCGATACACCTCACACCACGACCTTTTTGAGGACGTGGGAGCGGGGTTGGCGTAGAATTCGAGACTACGCTCATGGCGGTAGGCGGGGGTTGGCTCAAGCACGCCAGCCCTTGGCCTCGATAGTTTCTTGAAAAATCGTCGAGGTGGTGAAACCCCTTCTCCTTAATAAAGGATCGGTTTTTGCAAATTAGCTCGCCGTCCAGCGGCATGGGCGTTTACAAAGCCTTGAGGCATCGGGGCTCAATGAGGGTCGGGGCCTCGGCCGAACTCTCCGGCAGCGACGACTTTTCTTGGTTGCCGGACATCTGGATTAGACCCGAATAACGAACACACAATATGCACGACAAAGAAATTAACTAAACACTACCTAAAGACTGTGAGACCTAAAGAGGACTCAAAACCACTAATGAAGAGCTAGGTAACAAAAATGACCCCTAAAGACAACATATAGGCTACACAAAAACACTAAAAAAGAACCTATGTATACGAGATGAATCGGACACACAGGTGGTGGAGCCACCTGATTGGCAGAAGCTGTGTGGGTGACTTACGGTGGTCGAGCAAGAGGAGATCTCTGTCGGTCCGGTGAGCTCCGTGCGGAGAGGAGGCTAGATTTCGGGGAGGAGATGGTCGCGATTGAGGCGAAAATGGCCAGGTTCTTGGTTCAAAAGCGGTCTCCGCGTCGGCCGATAAAACCCGCATCGCGACGTGGCGAGAGAGCGGTCGGCGACGTCGCGGCGTGTCGACAACGTAGCGGCGTGGCGAAAACATGTCAAAATGGCGTCGCTGACGTGGAGATTCACGTCAGCGGCGTGGCCGAAGAAGGTGACCAAGTAGCCGCGGCGTGTAAAAGCGGCGTCGGCGGCGTGAAAGATCACGTCGCTGACGTGAGAATCCCCGCGTCGCGACGTGACGAAAACCTTACAATGTAATGTCATGACGTGTATAAGTGGCGTCTCGGCGTGAAAAGTCCGCGTCGGCGGTAAGCGATCACGTAGCGGCGTGAGGAGAAGTGTTAAAATGGCGTCGCGGCGTGGGGCTCCACGTCGCGGCGTGACGGAGAAAGGTCTCTCGAGAGATTTTGATACATTATAAACACACTTTTTCGAGAACTACGCCACGTCACGAACTTCATTCGGAGTCATTGAACACTGTGTAAGACACGCACCGCGCTTAGGGTCACGCAATTAAACTAATAAACAAAAACATTGAGCATGAACCTGTTAGAACCCCGAAATTGCTGAAAATAAAGTATAGAACTTAAAACTACGAATTTAAGAACACTTGGGTTGCCTCGAAGCCATTATGTTTAATGTCGTTAGCTCGACAACCACGAATCTCGAGTGTGCGATATTCTTGAAAAGAAAGTGAAATTTTTATGCGTCTCCTTTTAGTGTACACCCATTGTTGAGGTGGATGAAATACTCTTACGTACATGCCCTTGCCCTTCTCGGTGTCTTCGGCGTGCAATAAGCGGTTTATCCACTGAAATTTTCTCATCGCCTTGAAATCTCGTATGCGGGGTTAGGATATCTTCGGTTGGATCGTCGTCCGGGATGCTTCATGGGAGTGGAATACATGGAAGCGATCTCTTATATTGGACTCTCAATTTGAGTTCACCTTCTTGCACATTGATTTGAGCTTTTCCGTGGCCGGGAAGAGTGCACCCAGAGTATGATGGGAGATGGTCAGTCTTCTCATGTCGAGGAATAACAAAGTCTGGCCCCGGAACGAACTTACCAACTTTACTAGCACATTTTGGAAGACTATACCTCGAGGGTGTTGGTATGACACAATATAGGTTAATAATTTGATTGTAGTCGGTTTTGGTTCTCGACAGTACTAAACATTGAGAGTGGCATCAGTTGATGCTGCTCCAGGTCACATAAGGCTTTTCCAGTGCTCGGTTCTATAGAGAATGGTATAGCAAATTTACCGGATCTTTGCGGTTTGAAGCTTCTTTTGCGGGATAGCCTTTGCATTCTTCATTTAAGGCAATGGTCCCATACTCTTTCGATTTCTTCTTACTTGCCAAGATCTTTTCATGAATTTCACATAACTTGGCATATTCTCTAATGCTTCGAAAATGGTATATTAATATGTAGTTTCTTGAAGATGTCGAAACTTTGCAAAGCGCTGCTTCTCACGATTTACCTTTCTTGACCTGCGAAATTACGGGATTGAGTATGACGAGTTCTTGTTTTAATACTGTTTCTCTGTTTCTTCCCTCTTTTTATTATCCTTGGCGCCACATCTCGTGGTTGCTCGTCTGCATACGGTCCTTTGTGATGCTTTGGTCTTATCCTTTATTTGCAGTTCTCGTATCGCAGTTTGTGAGTTCTCGATTCTCTTCCCACTCCTTAGGTGATGGCCTTCTGAGTATTCTTTCCCTTCTCCTCTAGGGTTTTGCCTCCCGAATTGCTTGGTAGTGAACCACATTGCCTTTACGTAGAAGTAAGCTTGCCATTTGGCCCATTTGTGCCTCAAACTCCTTAGTGTCTTTAGCCAGTTGTTTAAGCGGAGTTGCTTCAGCTGCTGTAGTTCGCCTTGGTTTGCACCATTCATGAAGAGGCGAGAATGGGGAGGGGTCATCATCCCAGGTCTGAGGGCTTGCTCTAAGTCCATCTTTCTCGGAGGTGGTTCATTATCGGTTGATGGCAAATTGGTGCGGTTATTATACCATATCCTTGATTACTCGACCATTACGGTTCGATTGTTCGCCGCCCCCAGCCACTGATTCGATTCGGTAGTTGTTTCCCCCATACGGTCCTTGCTGTTGTGGTTGATTCTTACTAAACCTCGATACGTCGCCGAGCTTGCTCCTTTATGGGGTTTCTTGGTGACGATCTACACTTTACTATCTTTGTCCTCCACGAGAATTCACGCGACTCCGTGGGTGATTACGTATAGCATGTCTTTGTTCCCTGTTGTTTATTTGGATTGTTTAATTCGAATTTTGAGCCACATGATGATTTGCAGTTGTTGGGGACTTCGGTATCTGTACCACCTTTGTGTTCCATGGTGTAGCCTTCTCTCTAGGCCAGCGATTAAGTGTTGGTTGCGACATCTTCCCGATATCTCATCACGCACAGTCTGTGGTTTCTTCATCGATCCTCGGTAGGCATCATCATTGTTCGGGTTGTATTCTCGAGACCATTGTAGAAGGTGTGGACTTGCATCCATCACGGTTGGTCGATTGGTGAGGACGCCATAACAATTCATGGAACTGTCCCATGCTTACGCGAGTTCTCCCCTGCAGTTGACAGCGTGTTGATCTCTTGCACCCGGTTGTGCGATCTTCGAAGGTGGAAAGAATTTGGTCCGAAACTTTGCTACCAACTTCGTTCCATGTAGTAATGGAGTCGGTGGTTGGCCCAGTTGTGATGCGGCTCCCATCTGGTGAGTGGGAATAAGCGCGATCTTAGGGCTTCTTTTGTGACCAGTTGTATGATGGTATCGCGAGCCGGGGAAGTTGGTCGAATGCATGTTCGGGTTCTCATGGGGTGAATCCCGTAGAGCGATATGCGGAGCATGCGTGCGTGGCCGGCTTGATTCAAAGTGTTTGCTTGAATTGGCGGTAGTCGATCATTTGTCCCGAGCAAGCTGTTGGAGGTAGAACGAACTCATCTAATAGCATGTACGGATCGTCTGGCTGTATGAATGGCCTGGGCGCTTGATTTCTAGTTCGGCTTCTCACGTGGTTCGGTTGTTCCGCATGAAAATCTTGTTAACGGTGTTTTCCATGACTATTGGAGTTCCTGTCACATTCTGTTCTCGTATAATGCGTGCGAAGTCTTCGGCTCGGATCCACACAAGTGTTGATTAATTCGGTTTTGTCGCACATGTACTCCTTAAAACTATCTTCTTGATAACTTACCTGGCTTAACAAACCGATTACCGGCCTTGTCAAATAAACAAAAGTAAAGAAAATTCAGACTACTATCTATGTGCTTACTACTCTATATCAATTTAAACCTTTCCGACAATGTGTGAAACTTGACGAGCCCAGCGCGGTGTATAAAATGAATGCCTAGAATGCGAAGTGCGCGTAGCTAGTAATATAGTGTACTTAACGTCTGAGATATCGATCCACGGGGAAAGACAAATTGACTCACGAGAGATTATGCTTTGACAATATCGAAGAATGATTTTAAAGGAGTTCAATTATGTAAAAACTAATAGCGTTGATTTAATTAAAGTGTTGTTTAAAGCCTAGGGTTATAACTCCTGTCACATTCAATGGATTGTTTGTAAAGAGAGTGTTATTCGATACATTTATAATACACTTTATGGTGAGGTGATCTTGCCTGAGATATCCTCTCTCGGGGTATATCCGCCTATCTACGCAAATGGAATCGAGTATATCTCTATCTGTTTCATTATTCAATGCTTAAATGTTCTACCCCACTAGATACCACACGAGGTCGAATATCTCTGATGGCCAGAGAATGATGCGAAGGCTACTCACCAGTCACGAATAATACCCTCATCTCTCGAATCTCGGATCTTCCGGTCTTTATTTATGCTAATGTTGGCCAAACATTATCCTTATAATTTAACTTCTGAGGGCATAGAGTAGATTAAATGATTTATACTTGATTGAATAACATAAAAATCGATCAGCAATCCATATCGTATGACGAGGTTTGATGTAACCACTAGAAAAGATCCCCAGAACATAATGGGAAAGATGAAAGCGTTTAATAATGAAAACATTGTTCACAAGATCCGAAAATATACAAAAAATGAAAAAACGTTACAATTCGGGCACTTCACCGAAATCGGTGTCTCTGCTCTCGAAACGATTGCCTACGTTCGATGCGCTTCTGATCCTGCTTCCGAACCACGGTTGCGCAATGATGAGGCGGATTTTTGGTAACGTCAGCGGCGTGGTGGCTGGTTGATACGCATTTGACCCCCACGTCGTGTGGTGGCGTCGCGACTTGAGCGATCGCGGCGTGGCGATGACTTCCTTGCGTACCGCCGTTTCTCCCAAGATGGCTTAGGAAGTTGTTCTTTCGCCTGCATCATGCACGTATTCCAAACAAAAACTAAATAAGGAATCCTAACACTAGATTATATAAATAATGCCAAATCAACATGAAAATGCAAGGTGGCGAGCAATGCGAGAGTGTTTTAACCACTCATCAACTACAGGGTGCCCTGACACCACCACTGGTATGCTAACCTGTTATGCGTGTCGTCCTCGTCCTCGTGAAGAGAATACGTCTCGTCCACCGCGGTCGTCCTGAATTCTTGATTCTCCTCATCTGAGTAGCATCGCCATCATTGGCTCCCCACGAAAGATGTGGTTCTGAAACTGGAAAGGCGTCGGTCCAGTATACACTTCCCGAGGATGCGCCAAGTGCCCCACTTGTCCGCCTCTCCATCCTCTTCCAAAGCGATGTGCTCATAGGTCTTTGGGTGGAAGAAGTGATCCAGGAGAATGCTGAGGCAGGGGCGTGGTGCAGTGGAGGTGCGCTTTCGGCTCTTCGCCTCCCGAGTCTTAGTTGTGATGCGCTCACGCTGGGTATCACCCTCTTTTCTTTAGCTGTTCCCCTCATCCGCTTCTTCTGATACTAGTCACCAGTGAGGGAAGCGGAATACTTTCGGTTTGCCGCGTGATATTACGAGAACTCCTCATCGCGCTTTCATATGACTAATGCATAGTCAGTCAGCTTCCCAGTCATAACCTCATTACAACAAGCTGAGATACGCTCTTGACTAGGAGACTTTCACAACCCTTCGACGAATACGATTGTGGATGATCTTGTTCATCAGGGCGTATTCGGCTTTAACTTTCCAGGAACAAATTCTTGTTTCATAAATCCATTCATGGGTACAGGGCAGGTGCACATAGCCTCGAGTGAATAAGTTGGGCATGAATCGATGGCCTTGAGTGGATATGGTAGGTCAGAAACACATCGGGCGAATGGTGCAAGGCATGTGCTGTCGAGTCAGGAGTGTGGCTGCTTTCCCGTCGAAGTTTCGATACGAGTCGGCCGTGATTTTCCTTCAAATTGGTGTAGAACTCGAGACACTGCGAAGGTAAGTATCCATGATCGGAGTGCACGAAGTGCATGTTTTGCTCTGGATAATTACCCGATGGGATGAGAATATAGAATGTTTCAGTCGCGCCCTCGCATTGGAAACCCTATTTGCCATTACCGGGATCCATTTCTCGTGCTCACCCTTAGAGTCGCCGTGACCAGCCTCTATCTCTTCATCGACACTATCGATAAATCCTCACTTTACGAAGAGGATGCAACATATTTCCTTTTTCTTTTTCAGTTTGGGAGGCATCGGGCTTTCTCTTCTTCTTGCTTTTTATGACCCGGATGCCTTCCCTTCCGGTATTTAACCGACGATGCCGTAAAATGTGATAGTAGTAATGACAGCCCGGATGGCCCGAAATAAATCATCATGTCCTAATATCCTATCTCAGCTTGACTCTTTGGGCTGGCCACATTACGTAGAGATCTTGATCTTACGCCCATATGGGCTGGCCTGGCCTCCCAGCCAGCAATCGCAGAATAGTATCAACAAAATCCAACCAAAAAGATCCATATGTAGCCGAAAGGAGATCAACAATGCGAGTGGAGAGTTGTAGGGCTCACCGCGATTCGGTGTGTTTACGGGTAACTAATGCAGGCCCCGGAAACCCCGAAACCACAGCGGAGGCAGGCTTAGGAGTGCTTTATGCAGGAACACTGGGTAGGGGCACAACTTGTGGACTAACAAAAAAACATATGGCAAATGAAAAGGCATCCTATTTTTGGGTTAAAAACTCTCTGTGCCCAAATTCGCGGATTCTCTGGGTAGGACTTTAAGTTCTGGGTAGAACTTTACCCTTTGCCAGTCGCTTTCGATTCTCACAGGGTAGAACTTAAAGTTCTACCGGTAGGACTTTGCTACTGCTTGTTTTTTGTTAAGTTACTACTTGCGGTAGGGTACAAGTTATCTCCGTGGGAACTTGCTTCAAAGGCGATTTTCTCTTTTTTTTTTTTTCGAATATATATATATATATATATATATATATATATATATATATATATATATATATATATATATATATATATATTTTTTTCACTTTTGAAGCTTAGCGATGCCGCTATGCGTAACGGCGCGATTGTGCGCTCATCCGTGTTTTCTTGCATGTTCACTTTTTCTCTTGTTCAAATTCCTGGTGCATTCGTAGACTTAATGCGTAATTCATTCTTGAGATAACTAAAAACTCTCCATGAGAACCCACTTTGGCGTTCGTGAAATCCAGTTCTGGGATTCGAATAAACTTGACAGCTTAAAGCTCAAAATGGGTGCAAGGGACGAGACCTTTACCAAATCTACGGAGTATCTGAAAAGAAATAATGGCCTCGATCATTTTCCACTTATGCGAGGTGTTCCATAAAGACTATGATCATGAAATTATCATGACCGGCTAAATTGATGCACAGTGGAAACAATAACAGGCAAGATCGGAGAAATTTTGGCCATAAGTCTGTGGTTTGGGTGAGCAGCAAAGTAGGTAGAATGCAAGGGGGAACAATTCACAGAAGAATACAAGGCTTGTTGTGTGTGCTTGTTAAGATGTACATGCGATAAGATGATGTGGAGAGTATATGAGATCAAGCGGTATGTACAGTGCAGGTAAACATAATACTGAAATAAAGGAATTTTGAAAAAATTTGACCAGACATACTCTTGGCGGCGTGAATTACGTTGACAGTGTGCGCTACCTACCCCCGCAGTGAAACAAGCATTGTCCCCGATACTTTGAACTAAGAATACCCCCCTGAAAGCGAATTTGAGGGATCACAAAAACCATGACCCCACGATTATTTTCTATGTTATTGAAAGCAAATGAAATAACATAATTGAAATAAAAGCAATAAAAATAAGCAGACAAAAATAAGCAAACTATTTACAACGATTTGAGATTGAGGTTACTTGGAAGGAGAGTTTTGGTAGGCGGGTCTACCGTCACGGTGTGCTTTCGTGAGGAGAGAAATGCCGAGGAATGGTTTGAGGCGTTGTATTCACCTTGAAGAGTTCCCATTGTCGGGTTTTCAATTTCCACGGCTCATTATGGATAAACTTCACCTTAATGATGAAAGGGCGATCGGCGGAGCGGAGCTTTCCGAAATAGATGTCAGAGACTATACGGCGGTACTTTCGATTGGGTTGAAAGTTTTCACGGTAATAGACTTCTGTCATGGAATAGCGAAGCGCTCCTTGTAAGTGCGGAGCTTTCATACGATTCCCTCCGCAGCTCTTCAAGTTCATTTAACTGCAATAAACGCTGCTTACCTGCTTGAGTTAGATCAGAATTAAAAGTTCGAATAGCCCAGTAAGCCGGTCATTCCATCTCTTGGCGAATCGCGAAGCTTGCCATAAACTAACCTATAGGGAGACATGCGAAAACAGTTTTAAAGCGATACGGTATGCCCAGAAAGAGCATCGGTAAGGCGGGTGACGATCTTTTCGATTCGGGACAGCCGTCTTCTAAAATGTGTTTTATCTCCTGATAGGCGCTCAGGCTGACCATTGAATGCGTGGGTCAGTAGCTAGTGGATACTTTGTGGGTGACTCCATATTTCTTTAACAGTTTTCAAAGATCGGGTGCAAAGTGGAGTCCATCGCTAATAATTGCGGCGTTCAGCGAGAAAAAATATGTTTCCTTTATAAATTTCAAAACAACCTTATGAGTCATTGGTTCTCGTTAGAATTGCCTGTTAACTTAGACACATAGTCAACGAGATAATAAAATGTAGAGATAGCCACGAAGGGGGAAAAGGCCCCATGAGTCAATACTGACAGTCAAAAATTTCAATGATTTAGGGTGGGGTGGAGGCATAAATGTTTCGAAGCTGTGACCTCCTAGTTCTTGGCATTGAGCACGTTTTCTGCTCGAAACAATCTTTAAATAGAGTGGGCGATAAAACCCAGCTTGCAAAATCTTGTACGCTGTTTTTCGGAGCGGAGAAATGTCCTCATGAGGCTTAGATAAGCGAAAAGTTAAAATCGTGCCTGCTCATCATTGGGTACACATCTCCTCATTATTTGATGCGGGCCGGTATTTAAATAGATATGGATCATCAAAATAGTATTTCTTAATATCTGTCGAGAATTTCTTTACGTTGAGAAGTCCATCGAAGTGGAATACGGCAGGTTACTAGGTAGTCACTATGTCGACGCCATGGGTAATAAAGCGAAGCGAGGTTGTTCATCGGGAATTTATCACATCGGTATGCCATGGGGTTAGATGCGGAACTAATCGAGATAAATTGATTCGTGACCATTCTCAACCCTTTTTATCTTTAATGGTCAAGTTGAATTCTTGACGGGAGTAAAATCCTGGTCAACCTTGGTTTGGTATCTGCAGAAGCGAAGTACTTAGTACATGATGTTGTAAAAATGGTCACGGGGCAACCGATATATGACCTGAATTTTTCTAGGCGAAAGACAAGCTAGCTAGAAATTCTTTTACGTAGTTTGTGTAGTTGGCACAGGTAAGAGTCTAGTGTCTTATTGGCATAGTAAATGACAAAGCCTTTTGTCCTCCCTCTGTCTAACACAACTCCTGTAAGCGCAATCACTAGCATCGCATGATCTCGAATGGGAGGTCCTGATTAGGGAGCGCATTATTAGTGGTGACAACAGCATGTTTTGAGCTTAGCAAAGCGAGGAGTCACAGAAGCTTGTGACCATGTGAAAGGGACATCTTTAGCAAGCAAAGTACATAAGGGTCGGGCTATATGCCCAAATCTTTTATAAACCTTCTATAAAAACCAGCATGGCCCCGAATGACCTTATGTCTCCTAACACATAGGAGTAGGGAGGTTGGAAATCAGTTCAACTTTGGCCTTATCAACCGATTCCATCTTTTTGATCTGATATTGGCACAAGGCGATTCCTTGTGTTACCGTAGATGACATTTTTCCCAATTTAACCTGAGATTTTTCTCTTGACACCTCTCGAAACTTTACGTAAGTTCTCCTAAATGACTCTCGAACGAGTCACCAAAGCGAAATCATCCATGAAGATTTCCAATATGATTTCTATCATGTCGCCCAGAAGATTCCTACATCATGCATCGTTGGAAAGTTAAGTTGCATTGCATAGTCGAAAAGGGCATTTTCCTAAAAATGAGAAGGTACTGAGGGCAAGTGAATGTAGTTTTTCTTGATCTTCCCAAGCTATCTCAATTTGAGTTGTACCACAGTGCCCGTGAAAATGATAAAATTCATGCCTACGACTCTCTCTAACATTTGATGTAACAATGGAAGAGGAAAATGGTCTTTCCTAGTACCGCATTAAGTTTCTATGTCATGCACACCCTCCCGTCTGAGGGTGATACAGTGAATAGGCTCATTATTTTTCATTGGCATTCTTGTGACTCACGACTTCTTAGGAACTACTTGTGTTGGACTAACCCACTTGCTTTGCTCTATGATAAGGGTAGATAACCCTACATCAAGAGTTTAAAACTTCCTTCTTCACCACTTCTTTCATTATTGGGTTCAATCGTCTGTGGTTGCCTAGGAGTTTAACATCCTCTTGAAAGTATGAATTCTATGTGTGCAGATCAAGGGGCTGATTCCCTTAATATCTGTAATTGTCCAGCCTAAAGCATTCCTGTGGGTTTTCAATATTTCCAAAAGTTGAGTTTCTTGAGTCAAGTCTGGGAAGATATGATGTGGAAAGTGTCCTCCTCCCCTAAAGGCATTGCATATTTGGGGAGATGTGTTGAGTAAGGTTTAGCTTCGAGCTTAGGTGGCTTCTCAGAAGGTAATGTCTTATCCTCATTTGGTGGCAAAGGTTCAAATTTAGGTGCCCTGTTAACTTCAAATACATCTTTATGCTCAGATTATAGAGTGGGAAACTCGACTCCCAGTGGTCACTTCGCATCCCGGTCGGTGACAGGACATGACTTAAGAGGATCATCATGTGAAACATTATCTAGGTATTTTTGTACCCTGCGAATTCGATCATATTAATTTCACACATGTCTTCTTCATCCCTGAATTTCAGCTGATTACATTGAAAATGACCAGTGCCGGTCATGTTCCCGAATGAAAGTGTCATTAGGCCTCCCACAATGTATAATGGCATTAGCGGTTGCGAAAATGATGACCAAATTGCGGGGCGAGTTCTTGGTTCACCGCAGTGAGTGTCAAGCACCCGCAATCGACGAGAAGTAAAGTTGTCCACTTGGACGGCCGGCCTTATTTATCCCTCTGGGAATTTTTCACGCTACGGTCGGTGGTTGAATGGTGATATTGGTTGGCTCCCAATTCTCTCTAACCCTAAGTCCGCATTATCTTGAATAAGGCAACAAATTAACGCTCGCCCCTAAGTCCGCTCAAAGCATGTCCCGACTTTGAATTTCCTACTATAGAAATGGTAGGACTACGGTCTTTGTATTTTGGAAGCGAAGAGTTGTTCGAATTAGAGTAGATTGTTCAGTCATGAATGCCTCCTTGTTGACACCTAATTTAGTTTTCACGGGTGCCAAATCCTTCGGAAATTTAGCATAAGATGGGATTTGCTTAATGGCATCCTAACAAAGGAATGTCGGTTTGACTTGTTTGAGCTGACTCATAAATCTCAAGATAGTTGGTGGTCATTTTCTTTGGTGCTCTCGGTCTATGAGGGTATGGAAGTGGAGGATATGGGTTGGACTTGTTTCACTCGATTGATCATCTTTGCCATGCGTATTAGGGACGTAGAGGTGTGTGCGATTTTCATCCTCCCCAGCCAATTCCTATGAAAGGACTCTTGTGATGATTCCTTGGTTGGAATAGTTTTGTCGACTACCTTGCCTTGAAGGGTAGTGGCGACCTTACGGTGCTCGAAGGTACCTCACTTGAACTAAACTTCCCACACTATTTTGACCTTGTGGGTTTGGATGGGTTGTGATGGAAGTTTCCCCTTTCTCTGACAGAAGGTTACATGGAATGAGTCGACTTAGTTATCGTGATCTCACATCATTGAGGCTTGAGTTCGGGTGCGTGTTTGTGGATTGTTGGGTTTATACAAGCGTAGCAACTATATCTTCCAGACTTCTCTTATGTGGAGGTTGGTAAGGCTGTGAGTTTGAATTCCCTTGGTTCGGTGGATAATGACCTTGATTGGAATTTCCTTGAAATCCTTGGGGGCCTTGATTCTGAAATGGAGGAATGGAATTTGGAAAACCTTGGTTTGGATAGTGAGGACCTTGGTTGTTTGGCAGGTTAGGTGGTCCTCCCTCATTCCTCCAGCTAAAATTAGGATGCCCCCTTAGGGATTATAAATTTCGGAGTATAGGGAATTGAAAGGTTTCCTTTGATAGTTAAGGGCGTTGGCTTGCTGTTGAATGGCTCCCTTGGCAGGGAAGATTTAGGCGGAGTTAATGGTGTGAGTGTGTAGGGTCATCGCTATAATGCATGGCTCCTCTACTCTGAGTCCATTTGGTCTTTGAGGAATCAGTCAGGCACACTAGTTTACCTCATTCACCTTCTTAAATCTATAGCCTCAATTTCCTTGTTAAGTTGGCAATTTTAGCTTACATGACTCATCATTCTCTCTTAAGTGGATTCCACACCGAGCGGGTGTGCTATGCACTTTAAGCGAGTGTCTAAAGAAGTGTTTGTCTCCCGAGTTCGAGCATTCTACGCTATAGTGTCCAAAAAGTTGAATTGCTTCCTAGCACTCTTTTCATAAAATTCTCTGCACACATCATTTTAGATGTCTTGTTTATTACTTGAGAGACAATCCTTGATGAAAGTATGCACAAATTTGTCGGCGTCCGACCCGTGATGAGGATAGCATGGAGGAGATCCTTATATCTTTCCATACCGTGCGAAGGGTTCACTGGCTTTTCGAGAAAAGTTAAGATTGCTCGCATGAGGCATTGAGTACGTGCGGGAGGGAGCTTATTGAGAATTCATTCGCGCATGTTTTCCCCCACGTAAAGATCGGAATTAGGTGCAGAGGAATGGAACCATATTTTGGCTTTCTCCTTTAAAGCAAAATGAAATAAGACCAAGCGGATAATGTGGAGAGAGCAGGTGGAGAGGAATGCCTTGCGGGACATCCTCGAAATCCCTCATGAATGGTAAATTCTCGGTGAACCGCGGTAGGCAATTAGAAAACGGATCATTTAGGCTTCATGGGAATTGATTGGCCTCATCGGGAAGGCGAATCTGAATTTGTTGTGGTCCTACGAGGTTCTGAAATTTCTCGAAGGGTTCTTTCTCGTTGAAGCGAAAAGGGAGCGAGAATGGGCCACATGTTGATTTTCTTGAAGGTTACCATTTCCACCTCTGCCTTGGGTTTATTTGGGCGTAGCATTGCCCCACGTGTTGGGCTCATAAAGTCCTTCTTGATTCTCGGAGATTATGCATTTGAGGTACAAAATGTTATCTTGAGACACTTGGCTTATAATGGATTCGGGGTTTCTAGGAGATGCTCCAACTCGGCTAATTGGTGTTGCTTGTTGAGCCCCTGGCCCGACATACATTACTGCTTATTTTGTCGAGGGCACTCTTGAGATTCCTCACTAAAAAAACAAAAATAAAGAAAAAGTGGAGAGCGTCACCAGGAATTGCAATGCGAATTTACAATTTACCTCTAACTCTTGAGATCCAGCGGTTGTCGCCACTCCGACAACAGCGGCGCCAAAAATCTTGTCCCGATTAGTATGCCTAATTCTATTCCCCAGCGTAGGAATTATGGTCGTCCCAGCATTTATGTCTTGTGAATCCACAGGTCATCTCTCCACGAGAGCGGTCTTACTTTGTCGATCAATAGGAGCTATTCCCAATAAAAGTATGATTTAAAGAAATTGTGATGATGTGTTGTTTGGCCCGAATGGTTGATTGTTTTAATTGTTTAACTAGAAAGACAGTGCTGGGATTTTTAGGAGTTCCACTCACACTTATGATCGGGTAAGTCCCACCTCTATTATTATAAACTCATCCCAAGGAACCATTGATAAATGGTCTTACGATGGAGGATTTATCTTTAAATGCGTTTGGAAAATAAAGATGTCGAGTAATACCAAACACTTGTTCTCAATTAAAAGCGAACCCTTAGTTGGCATGATCGAAACCTGACGTGTCAGGAAATATCTCGTTAACACGTTGTCGGAATTTGCTTATGATTTAAAATCTTTCTACAGTGATCAATATTACACAATCTATTGAAAATCAAAAGAGGAATTAGAGGATTTTACCTTGATCGCGAGGTGAGAGTTTCCGTATGATCAGCCATTAGGGTTTAGAACTCCATAAAACTTGTATGAACAATTAAAGTCGAAAAACGATTAATCATAAGAACAGTACCTTGCAGAAATCAGAATTGACTTGTAAAACTGAGAATGAAGAATATGGAATCTTTTAGGATTTCGCGGGAATAAATATTTATCTTTGAAAGATTACAAACTCTTGAATGCGAAACTTCCAAAAAGATTAGAACTAATCTGGATCTCTGAAAGTCTAACTTCCAGCGGAGAAAACTCTTATTCTATCCAAAACCTAAACCACAGAAGTGAAGAACTAAAAAACTAAAAAAGAGCCCTATTACTTGTGTCCTCTCCTCCTTTTATAGCCCTACTCCAATGTGATTTTCCCATTTTGGTTTTGTTGACGAGAGTGCCTCGTGCGGATTGAATTCTTGGACAATTCCACATGAAGTTCATAAGTTCTGGGTAGGACTTAAAGTTCTGGGTAGAGAGATGCTCCCTTTGCCAATTTTCCGGCCAAGTTCTCTGGGGTAGGACTTGAAGTTCTACCGGTAGAAGATGTCCACTGGTGCTTTCCTTGCTTTTTTGGGGTTCAGAGACCGTCGTGCTCTACCTCCATCACATTGCTTCATATTGGCTTCGAGCTTACATCCTTGTGCACTTACGTTTTAAACTGGAAAGACACGCAAATGAAAGCTCTGAGAAGAAATTAGAAATTTTTTGTTCTTATGCCAAATGTGGGTAAGTTGTGAGTTAAATGTGCTAGATTCGTTATAATTATCACTCAAATGTGTATTCATCCTCAGCCTCACCACACACATTCTCTTTGAAATAGAAAATCTCTGTTCAGGAAGTAAAGAAGACATGATATTATGTGAAAAAAATCAGCATTAAAAAAAAACAATCAAAATTTTCTCATATCAATTTGAGGAAGTGCCATGCTCATCATCTTTTCCTTCTTTTGTTCTTGGGATGTGGGGAACTCCGTTTAAATTGATTGACATTAAATTGGAACACCATTTCAAGCATATGTTTTGAAAACCATATTCTAATAGCTCAAGCAACACCGCTAATAAGCCGGGACTGAGAGCATGCCGACCATGATTCGCCTATAATTTAATCTTTTCCCCTTCCACAGACTCCCAAAAGAAATAATCTGGCAAACTGAGTTTGTAGTTTGTAGAACTACAGACCAAAATTACCAAATGATCGGTTACTGCTTAAATAATTCCATCCCATGCTCTAGAATGAAAACAGAGTGTCAAATAGGGAATCTGACAAATCAAAGCCTCATGTCAGAAGTCAGAGAGAAAATTGCTATTTATCAATCTTTTCCACACAATAATTTTTGTAAATGGAAAATAATTTATTTATTTTTTTAAATCGAGAGAAGATGAAAAGTATAAGAGCAAAACCAATGACACATTTTAATATAAATATGAGAAATATAAATTAAGCAAATCTGTGACAAAAATAAATAAAAATTAAGCAAATCTAGCCAGACCTATAAAAATAATCGACAAAACAACAACTAGCTACCATATAAATAAGATAAGGTAAAAATTAGCAACAGTGCTTGTAGAATATATTATGAAGAAAAAAAAAGAAATTCTTGGTTCCGGATAAAGAAAAGAATTCTCTACCTCTATCCTTTTAATATATAATGTTTTTAAAAATTAAAATTTCTTTAACCTTAATTGTTTCTCAACTCCTTTATATTTTATTTATGATTCACTTTTATGTTATTTAAAATTAATTTTTGCAATTACTTTAAAAAAAAATTATTGCATTTTAATAGACATATATATGTTCATCCAGAAAAAAACAATGAACATATATATATATATATATATATATATATATATATATATATTATTATCTTCTAGTGATCAACTTAGAAGGTTATAGATTACGTAAACCATATAGTATGTTCATATATATATATATGCCATCTAATTAGAATCCACCCAAAAGGTTTTGTAAATCCCCACATATCTAAACTATCAACAATCGTCAATTAACTTCATTTTGCCTTTGGCGTTCCTATTTACATTTCTAAATCAAGTTATAAGAATAATAAATATAAAAGAATGAGAATAATGAAGAAAAATAAATGTTTTTAGGTTAAAATAACATTAAAAATGAACCTAGAACGTCGAAAAACCTTAGGTTAGTCATATAGAGCAAATTGAAAATTTTAGTGGCAAAACCATAATTTTTGAGAAAACTAACATAGCCCAAGAAAAGTAAATTTTGGGGTTGCTGTATGTAAATCTCATTTCACTCCATTTCCCTCATTTTTCTTTCACTCAACTCTCACCCCACACCCCTTGGAACCTTAGAAATCATTAGAGAGGAAAGAAGGGGAAGGAGAAACAGCCAGGAGATTGAAGGGTAGATTAGAATCAGCTCAACATTAGAAAATTACGTTAACCTATAACCTTCTTTAGGTCTTGATCTAGATTAATGCGGAATGAAAATCAAGACTATAAATTATAGGTTCAGGAATTATACCTCCGGCCATGGTGTAGATCTAGGTGACCGCCTTGATCATGGTGGATCACGATCTTGATCTTCCTCTCAAAAGAAGCTCCTCTGTGCTTACTCATTCTCTCGAGTGAACCACGGTTTCTGAGGCTGGATGGGATGAGAATGAGATGTCTCTCCCTTTTATAGTAAACCCCGGGGTCCGATGGGTTTACTACGGATGATCTGAATAGATCCGTCCTCCATCCCAGAGGATGTGGACTAAGATCCGAATCTAACCTCGCCCTTATCGCGTATGGTACAATAGTCGTTCTGTATACTAATCACCCTATACAACTCCTACAAGTTGAGCCAATATAGAAAATCTAACATTCTCCCACTTGGTTCAACATTGTAAGTTTTTTTTTTTTTTTAAATAATTTTGTTTTAGAAAAACAAAAATAATAATTTTTGACTCATAGGGTGATAGTGAACACGAAAATTCTTTTGTATGGCCATACATTATTTTAGAAAACAATATGACAATTAGCCCAAACCTTATGTGATATCTTTATACTTAAGTAAGATATCATAATTACATGAACTGTGGCGGTTATATTTTTAGATGGCAAATACTTCCTTCCACAATCACAATGTAGTTATTTAATCTTATTAAGTGCTTTATGTGGTATTAATTCTTTATGAGTGGGCACTCCCACTCTTTAATGCAATAAAAAATCTCAAATATCCTTAGTGTGCCTGAGAATGAGATAAGCGAAATATTGCATTAAAATGTCGGAAAGTTACAATAATGTCATGACCTTTAATCATCGAGTTCCCGCAGGGTCATTACATCAACATGACTTTTATCTGATTTTGAAGTGGGAGCCCTTTAGTCATGGGATCTGCTACCATTAGCGGTGTGCTGTATGCTCGATGATGATTTTACTCTCTCTCACGACATTTTCGCACCTGTGCTATATCAATGTACTTCTTTGGCTCCCACTTTTATTGTTCTTGGAGAATAACTTCTTCCTGTATTATCCCGCAAGCTTTATTGAAGCTGGAGTCTTGTATCCGTCACTCCTAAGCCACGAAGCAAAATTCTTCAACCATAATGCCGTTTTGTTGCTTCATAACATCGCGACAAGTGCTGCCTCCATAGTCGAGGATGCTATAAGAATGCACTTGGGTGTTTTCCATGCCAGCGCACCAGCGGTAACATAAAATGTAGCGGGAAGTAAGACTTCCTCGAATCTTGGCGGCCTGAGAATGCGCATACGTATATCGATCAAATCCGGATGATCGGACTCTTTGTGTGTAAGTATAGTCCTTGGTTCCCTGGAGATATGTATGCTTTCTTGTATTTGTCGATGCTCTATCCCGGGATTACTTTGATATCTTCCAGGCTTATTCCCACAGCGGAATGCAATGTGCAGTCTAGTCACAAAACCTCTAAATAGACCCGGAGCGCATTCTTTGGTGCATATGGAATATTCTTCATGGATTCTAATTCGAAAGAATTGTAGACATTTAATGACAATGAATTTGTCACATAACAATGGGAGCTATTGAGCAAGGAACAATTTCTCATATTAAACTAACAAATTTTATTGATATAGGCCTTAGAGACCAACCCCCGAATCTTTTTAGATACATCTCTATGTATCTCAATTCTAAACATAGGAAGCCTCCCCATATCACTTTCATGTCAAGAGTGCGAGAAATCGTTTGGTCTCACTAATTAATCCAGTTGTGCCAGCAAAATATCTCATCCCAACATACGGGACTAGAAACGTGAATTTGCTCCCACGACCTTGATGCATATACATTGATCTACAATATTTTCCTCAAAAGCCGAATGAGGTAATGATGTTGTGACTTCATATACCATTGTCGTGAAGCTTGTTTTTGGCAGTATATAGACTTCTTTAGTTTGCGAGACAAGATGATTACCTTTTACGGAAATGAATCCTTGGTGAGTCATGTATGCTCCTCCTCAGTTCACCATTCGGGAATCTTAGTTTGACATCCATCGATGCGACTCTAAATCAAAATGAGCTACAAGGGCCGCTGATTATCCTTAGTGAGTCCTTCTTGGAAAGCGGAGAGAAGGTGTCATGATAATCGATACTCCTTTTAGAAACCTTTGGCGACAAGTCTTGCCTTATATCTTTCGATGTTACCGGAAGGCATCGGTTTTGGTCTTATAGACCACTTCGCGACTACCCATACGAAAACTTTACGTAACTCTACTAGATCCCGGACTTGATTGTTTTGCCATTGAGGTTTAATTCATCCTTCATTGCATGGACCATTTTTGAGTCTTATGCGGCTCGTAGCCTCACGAAAGAAATAGGGTCTTGATTAAGTCCGGACATGTAAGCCCAGGTCTCTGTAAGTATCGCATGGTCGGATGGAATGGCCAGGCTTCGACTCTTGAGGATTTTCTTAAGTGCGATTGGTCAGTGATTGTGGTGCGGTCCCGAACCCACTTTGTTGTGGTTCTTTGTGGTAGCTCCTGACTACTTCTTCATGAGTTACGGATAGGAGGATCGGTTATCGCTCCCTTCATAGGTTGTGATGCGAATAGGAGTTGTTGAGCCGTAGTAGTATGTGCCCACCGGGTTGACACCCGCGACTGAAGTGTATAGTCACATGCTTCTTCTATCCGCAAACTTTATAAAGGCGACTCTCATCGGTGTTATAATCCTCGAAATCGGCATTAGGTGCTTCCTGACTTTATGCGCGTGTGAGAGGGACAATAAAACCTATAACCCTTGGACTTTTCTGCATAGCCAATGAAGAAACCACTGACTGTCCTTGGGTCTAATTTCCTTTCATGTGGGTTGTACACCCTTACCTCTACTTGACAGCCCCATATATGTACATGGTTTAAACTAGGCTTCCATCCATTCCATAGCTCGAAAGGGTGTTTTAGGAGTGACTTGGATGGAACCTGTTGGAAATGTACCGCAGTTGTCTTTCAAAAGACTTCACTCCACATGTTAGGAGAGGGAGATTTGAGACACTTGTCATGCTCCTTACCATGTCCATCAATGTACGATTCAGCTAACGACAGCACCATTTCTTTGTGGCGTGCCGGAGTTTAAGTATCTTGAGCTCTGATTCATTTTCCTCGAGGAATTTAGCAAATGGACCAGTCTTTGGCCTTGGTGCGTGAACCTACCATAATACTCACCACCCCTGTCAGATCTTTACAATTTGATACTCAATCGGATTGTTTCTCTACCTCTGCTTTATAGACTTTAAGCGTCTAGTGCCGATTTGTCATTTAGAAGATAGAGATACATGTATCTTGTAAAATCATCGATGAAGGTAATAAAATACCTTTGACCATTAAGACATTGGGTAGTAAATGGTCCACGAATATCAGTGTAAATTATCTTGAGTTTTGTATCACTTCTCTTAGCTCCTTTATTGGACTTGTTGGTTTTGCTTTCCACTTTATGCAACCTAAACAAGTATCAAAGTCGATGTCGAGTGTACGAATGACACCATCCTTGTGCTCTCTTTCTAAGACTCTATGGAGATGTGACCTAATCTCCTATGCCATAGGCTAGATGAGTGATTATTTATTACAACGATATTATTTCTATTATACATTGTAGTTAGTGAGTCTCTTTGCTTGTTTGGATCAAGACTTAGATGATATAAACCATCACGATTATTTACGAGCCAATAGTGTTGAATCTTTAATAATATAAAGATACATCTTTAAAGCTAAAATCAAAGCCACTGAGCTAGTCTAGATCGGATACTAGATTCTTAAAAGAAACTAGGAATATAAAGTCTTGTCGAGTCGGCACGTATCCGGTGTGTAGAACTAACTTTGTATGTCCCTGACACCTTCAGCTGTGACATCTTATTTCTGAATAGGCGCGTAGTTCGCCCTCATTAGGTTTCCTTAAGTTTTGAAACCCACACTTGAGCATTAGAAACATGGATTGTAGAGCAGAGTCAATCCACCATGTGTTATGTAAATCATGATAATTTACAAAAATTTGATTCATAACACTAACGATGTCATACCTTCATTTTCTTGAGCCATATCACAGTACCCGATGCATTCCTTCTTTATGTGACCCTTTTTCTTGAAAAAACAAATTAGTAACTTTTTGTCACGTTTCTTTATGGGACAGCTACACCCGCTGCGCTTTATCTTTTGGATCGCTTTTTGGATTTCTTGGTTTTGACCTTTCTTGTGAGACCACAAGGTCGCATTTCAATTTCTCTTGTGACTGCCTTATCTGGACACACATGTTGACAATTCATTCGTTGACCATTTCTCCTTATGTGTCATGTAGGAGACCTTAAATCTTTGTATGGTCGGTGGCGGTGAAGTCAGATAAAATGGACTAGGAATGACTCACGAGAAAAATCGACATCAAAGGGCCTTAGGTTGAGCAGCTATATCTCATCTCCATTATATGTCCTCTCGCATTTTGTGTCCCTTTTAACCTCATAGAACCTGATTTCGCCATTAGGGTGATGGGCAGGCTTTATCGGAGCTCACAAGCTGTTCATCAGTAAGCCCCATCGGTTCTTTAACAGTTACGCATTCGGGATGGAGTCGCATGCTGCGGGTGATGTGGTCTTGATAACCATCATGCGAGACGATTGGATCTCTCCGTGCTTTCGTATAATGCACGATTGGTGGCTGAGTGCTTTGCTCGTTGGAGTTTCGGCTCATCTATCTGAAGGCGAGATCTAGATCCATACACCCTAATCTGAGAAGCTCACTATCTTTCCATGGTTATAATTATCGTAGGACAATATGGGAATATGAGTTGGTTCACGCGGTGTTAAATCTTACCAAAGGACAAAATTATATGCTTCTTGTAAGTTTAAAGCAACGATTATTATTAAACAGCATTATAGGAATTATTTACTTTATCTAATAACTAACACGCTAATTATTAGTGATAAAATCCTGTCTCCCTTTGAAATGAAACGCAGCTACCGCATAGGATTTTATCTAACTTTATTTTATATAGCTAATAGGTGATATACGAAAACTAATAGTATCTCGTACCTGTGGGCATAGGGACCCATTAATCTCAGTATACTCCTATTACTATATTCCAATCATATTCTTGTTATTTATCAGTCACTTCCTGTGAAGTAGAGGTAGTAATTTAACCTTAAATATAATTGCAAAATGCATAGATTTATTTGTAATTACGCACCCTATAATAACGTTTACGGGAAAATCACATTGTCGCGAGTCAAGATGCTTTGGCTACTCTGGCATACTCAATTTTAAACATATAGTATTTAGTTTGCCAATAAAAGCATCAATGAAATCTCTGGATGTTAATGGGCTTACTCTGAAATTTTTTGCCAAAACGGTCCAAAAAGTCAGAAGTCAATTCTGATTATAAATGCATTAAATATAAGTAATTAAACTCATTTATTGAAAATTAATAAGGGATTTTTGAAATTCCATGATCCCCATTTATTGAAAATAAATAAGGGATTTTTGAAGTTCATAACCCCGAGTCCCATTTATTGAAAATAAATAAGGGATTTTGAAATTCCATAACCCCGTCCCCCTCTCCCAGTAGTTTCTCTCCCCCTTAAATGGGTTCACTCCCTTGTGGCCGATTTCCTTTCCGAATCATGAAGCTGCACTGCAGTCTTTATGCTGCCTTTCTGGAAATATGAAGCCTTGAAGATCTTGGGAAGTACTGCGTATAGGGAGAGATCTGTACGGGAGAACGAGGAATGGGAGAGGAACAAGAACCACATGGAGTTCTTAGTCATCTCATCTAACTGCGCCCAGATGTTGCGTGAATAATTACACTTGGTTACAATAGTCAATCGCTGGACCCAAATAAAAATTACATAAAGAAGATTGAGATGACCCGGCAACTCCCTGGAAATTTTCATCACTTAAAGCACATCCATAAACATTAAAGAGAAAAAAACCGGAAAAAAAGCATGATCGAGTTTTCTTTATTCGATGAATTTTTCTTTTGCCCGATTAACGATTTCATTGATTTGCGGTCGTCGTAAGATCAAACATCATGGACACGAGGATGCGAAACAAGTGCGAGTGTTAGAAAATTCGTTAACTTTATATTCTTTAGGTCTTGATCTGAATTAATGCGGAATGAAAATCAAGACTATAAATTATAGGTTCAGGAATTATACCTTAAATATGAGGTGTAGATCTGGTGGCCGCATGATCCCAGATAGGGAAGGCGAAGTGGCTTGTGGATCACGAGTCATGATCTTCCTCTCAAAGCTCCATCACAATAGCACTCATTCTCCAGTAGACCGGTTTCACAAGGCTGGATGGGATGAGAATGAGATAGCTTTCTCTCCTTTTATAGTAAACGGGGTCAATGAGTTTTACTACGAATGATCTGAGACCGTCATCCTCCATCTAGAGGATGTGGACTAAAAAAGGTGGATCTAACCTCACCACTTATCACATATGGGCCTAATAGTCATTTACCTTATACTAATCACCTGTATACAACTCCTACAAGTTGAGCTTGATATAGAAAATCTAAGCATTTCTTAAATCTGACGAGAATTTCGAGTAGGGGTTTTCTATCATTTACTTACATTGAGGCTAGGGTATTTATATATGTATGTTTTGGGCTATCAATGTTGTATATTTAGGATATGAAATCATTCTCTCTTAGTCTTTTTGCAAATATTACATGTTTAAACAAAGTTAGGGTTGAATACCCATGAAATCCCTTTTCTTGTCTTAAAATTCCTAGTATTTGAGAATGATGAATTTTCTTCTTGAATGTGTTCTTTGGGATTGATTTCTAAATCATAGTGATTTGTGTTGAGTAGTAAAATAACGTGGTTACGATCTCTTGTATTTTCCTAATTGTTTATTGAAATTGCCTCACAATGTATTTGCGGATTTTTGAAAGATTGGCTTGTAAATTGGGGATATATGGAATCATTGGTTATGGGTGATGCTTATTGGTAGGATATGTTCTTGTATGGTTGTTGAAATGGACATGAATTAGAGGTTCCTTCTAAGGATGCTCAATTCATTCTCAAAAGATTCTCAGTAAGGATGCTTGGGAACTACTACCATCATGAGTGAGAGGTTCCTTGTAAGGATGCTCAATTCCTTCTCAAGGGGTTCTCGATAAGGATGCTTGAGAAACGAGATACCATGGAGAAGTGGAGGTTAAGATTAAGTATGCCTGCCCCTAAGCGATTTGTTAGAATAGAAACCAAGATAACATAGAGAAGTGGAGGTCTTTTAAGTATATACAGGTCAAAGGAACCTTGAGGGGTGGAGTTATTAAATAATACACACACTTGGGTATTGAAATTGTTATGGTAAATTGATTATTAAATCTTTTACGCGGTGTTCGTTTATTCATTTAGTTCTTGTTTTACATAAACTGTGAGATATGTTAGTATCAGCATTTTATGTCAGAGTGTCTAAGTTATGTTAAAGAAAATGAGACCGACCGTTTTCCATATTTTTCTAAACCTTGTTCAAGTTTGGGAGGATTTTCTTACAGAGCTTCGTGCTCACCCCTTACTTATGATGCTTTTCATATTGTACCCTTGAGGAGGCGACGGGAGTCGAGGAACCCGGCCACTAGGAGGCTCCACTCGAAGGGAATTTGAATCCCGAGGTCCATCAAGTGAAGGAACTCATCTAAAACCATAATAGTAAGGGAGTAGGCCAGATCCTGGCTTATTTTATGGTTTTGTAATATTCTACATTGAATATCTAGTTTTGTATGTGTACAAGAGAAGTTTTGTAATAAAAACTTATTTTTTTGGATTTACTCATTAAGGTGTTGGAAGTTTCTGGTTTTGATGTATTTCTGTGTTATATCATATGCAGTATGTATATATATATCACCTATATATATATATATATATATATATCTATATATATATATATAAGCGATAATGATGAATTTGCTGGCGTTTAAGTAGGAGGTGCGGGAAAGGCACAAAACCGACTCTTTGCGTAATACAGGTCGCGACATGGGTTTCCTAGTCGCAACTGAGTTTTTGGTTCTGGTCGCGACAAGGGTTCCTTGTGTCGCAACACAGTTCACAGGTTTAAGTAATGGAAACTGTTGCAACATGGTTCTCCGTGTTGCGGCGAGTCCACGGTCCGCGCGGCCGGAGGGTGTCGCGACGGAGTTTAATGGAATGGTGTAGCGGCGGGGGCATTTATGTCGCGACCGGAGAATTCGCGAGACCAGCAAGCCTTTAGCGTTCGCGACAAGAGCAATTTTGTGTGTCGATGACGGTAAATTCGAGGCGATGGTTTCCATGTCGCGATAAAATATTTACGTGTCGTGAGTCAGCCTTGGCGGGGGACTTTATGTTGCGGTAGTGTTTTATGTCGTGACATGGTTGTGAGCCCGAGCGTTTTCTTGTCGTGACAGAATGTTTTTATGTCGTGACAAAGTTGGTAATGGTGGAGAGGTTTATGTCGCGACAGAGTTATGTTATGTCGCGACCGAGTGTGGCCAAAGGGAGAGGTTTGGTGTTGCGACAGGGAATTTTATGTTGTGACATAGTTGGCCGGGCTGGAGAGACTTTCTGTCGCGATTGAGTATTTTTATGTCGCGACAGAGTTGGCTGGAGTAGGGAGAGTTCCCGTCGCGTTAGAGGGCGTATGTCAGCGAAGTGGGACACGAAACCCGGAGAGCCTTCTGCGCCTGGCGGGCCAGCAGGTGCGCCTCAAGGCAGAAATGCGGCAGAGGATTCTGTCGCCAGACACTAGACGATAACTAAAAAAAAAAAAAAGACCCCGGTTTAAGTGTTGATTTTTCAATATGCAAAGGTGAACTATTCAGTTAAATTAGATAGAAAAAAAAGAAAAGAAAAGAAAGGAAGTTAATTGTTATAAATGCAAAGAAATAGGATATTCGTAATCATTTTTTAATCTATTAAAAATAAATTTTATAATTATTTAAAATAAAATTGATTGATTTTATCGTAAGAATGATAATTAATCTCTTATATAAAAGTATATTTAAAACTAAAATTTAAATTTATTATTAATGTTAATATATTTTCTCATAATTTTTGTTTATAAATTATTTTTTATAGAATATTTCTACCAAAATTTCCAAAAAAAACAGTATGAGGAGAAATAGGAAATATGGGAGAGAAAGATAAAACGGTATAGGAGATCAAAACTAACCTTTTCAGTTTTCACCAAAGGGTACTGCGTCTTTCATGCTTTCATTCTTGCCTTCAATCCATCCCAACATATGTAACGCCCCAAATACCCCCTGGGACGTCATTACATACTAACAACCATTCACACCATGAGAGCACTAATAAAATCCATAATTATTAGGGTCCTTAATTTAACCACATTGAATGAGTCTCCTTTGTTCGAGGGCTCTACCACAACATGACACAATGCTGATTATAATACTAGCCCACATTGGGACTATTTATCCATAAAATATTTACAATCTTATCCCAAAAGATTTCCATTCACCGTATGAAATACCCACAATAACCTTCCAAAAGAGTAAGTCAAACCATAGCCACCATATCACCTTTTGTACATCTTCAAAACTGGATATTCGATCCAGAAAATTACAAAAAAAAATCCTAAACTAGGCCAAAATCTGGCCTTCTTCTTCTTACCTTGCCTCATTGAATTCCTTCACCGGAGGACCTCGGGATACGACTTTCCTTCGACGGGGCCTCCCGATGCGGTTCCTGCAGCTACCACCTCCAAAGGTAAAATGAAAGGGATGTAAGTAGGGGGGGTGAGCCGAAGCTCTGTGGAAAATCCTCCCCGAGCTCGACAAGGTTTAGAAAAGTATAAGCAGTCGGTCTCATTTTTTTTTATAACATATCATAGATGTACCATTTTCATAGAAAACCATGACATTTACAAATAGATCTTAAGAAGTTTATAGGAAAACACTTAAGTAAATGTACACTCAAGCAACGCGTAAACAAAATTATAAACATTTTCAACAAATACCCTTTCCAACCGTTATTTTTGTTTCTTAAACATCCTTACCATACACTTCTCATTCATCATAGTAGTGTTTCTCAAGCATCCTTATAAGGAACCTCTCATATATAATAGTAGGGTTTCTAAAGCATCCTTATAAGGAACCTCTTGAGTATAGGTATAGGTTGAGCATCCTTATAAGGAACCTCTCATATAGAATAGTAGGGTTTCTCAAGCATCCTATAAGGAACCTCTTGAGTATAAGTATAGGTTGAGCATCCTTAAGGAACCTCTCATATATAATAGTAGGGTTTCTCAAGCATCCTTATAAGGAACCTCTTGAGTATAGGTATAGGTTGAGCATCCTTATAAGGAACCTCTCATATAGAATAGTAGGGTTTCTCAAGCATCCTTATAAGGAACCTCTTGAGTATAAGTATAGGTTGAGCATCCTTATAAGGAACCTCTCATATAGAATAGTAGGGTTTCTCAAGCATCCTTATAAGGAACCTCTTGAGTATAAGTATAGGTTGAGCATCCTTATAAGGAACCTCTCATATATCATAATATAACAATCCCCCAGGTTATGTAAAAATCCCCCATAATATGTAATAATCCCCCATGTTATGTAAAAATCTCCCATGTTATGTAAAAATTCCCTAGGTTATGTAAAAATCCCCCATATTATGTAAAAATCCCTATAAAGAAAATCATTTTCGAGTGAGTCGGGCAAAGTCGGAAGCAGTCAAGTGAGTCGGAATCGAGGCGATGATCACCATAGTAGAATCCCAGGACTATATAAAATCCCCATTATTACGTAAAGTCTCATAATATATAATAATCCCCATATTTATGTAAAAATCCCCGTATGTAAATCCGTAATGCAGCAAAATCCCATAAAGAAAATCATTTTTTAATTGAGTCGAACGAAGTCGAAGCAATTCGTGAGAGTCGGAATAGGGCAATGATCACCATAGTAGAATTCAGAGGACTATATAAAAAATCCCAACAGTTCCTCAATCACCATACCAGAAAATTTATTTTACCAACCAACAATTTCACAACCAATCATTCCATATGTCTCAAATTTATCGGAAAAACTTCTAAGAATCCACAAACAATCATAAAACAATTCAAGAAATAGTTAGAAAATACAAGAGATCATACCCACGGTATTTTTCTACTCACTGCAATCACTAGGAGTTGAAATCAATCCCAGAGAACACATTTAAAATAAATTCCTCATTCCCACTTACAAAGAGAATGGTTTTGAATAGGAAAAATAGCATTTATAGCCCCCAAAACGTACATATATACATACCTAGCCTCAATGTAAGTGAATGGGGAAAGCCCACACCTTTAATCCTTGGTTTGTATGGGGATCTTGAGCTTTGATCAGGGTCGCGCCCATCGCTCATCTCTCTGGGTTCACAGGGTTCCAAAGGGTGTGGGTGAAAGTGAAGTCAAAAGAAAAATGAGAGAAATGGAGTGGAAAAGGGTTTTAAACCTAGCAACCCCGATTTTCTTGTTCGTGGCCATTTTTTTGTTTTTTCTTCAAAATTACGATTTTGCCACTACACTCTCAAGTCTGTCTATAGGACTACTCTAAGGTTTCGACGTTAAGTTCATTTTTAATGTTATTTTAACCTAAAAACCTTTATTTCTATGATTTATGTAACCATTTTTATATTTATCATTCTTATACTTTGATTTAATAGGTAAAACTGATTGAATGATTATTGATATTTAGGCATGTGGGGGTTTACAATCCACCCCCCTTAAAGAAAGTTTCGTCCCCGAAACTTACCTCTAGTAGTGAATAAATGCGGGTACTTCTCTCGTATTTCTAGCTCTGGTTCCCATGTAGCTTCTTCAACTCCATGGTGTTGCCACAAAACTTTCACTAGTCGGATGATTTTGTTGCGAAGCACCTTTTCTTTGGTATCAAGAATCCTCATCGTTTGTTCCTCATATGTTACCCCATCTTGGACTTCTATATCTTCTAAGTTTCGACCGGTGTTGCATCGATGGTGCTTCTCAACATTGATACGTGGAAATACGTCATGCACCTCGAGCAATGAATGGTGGTACAGGCGATACAGTAGCTTTGCTGCCGCTGATCACTTCAAATGGCCCGATATATCTTAGTGCTAACTTTCCTTTCTTGCCAAATCTAAACACTCCCTTTTTGGGGGACACCTTGAGGAATACATAATCCCCCTCTTGAAATTCCAAGGGTCTTCGTCGTCGATCCGCATAACTCATACGTCTACTTCGTGATCACGTAGTCTCTCGGTGGAGTTGAATCTTCTCTGTAGTTTCAGAACAATCTCACGGCCCCGAACGAGGCTACTCTCACGCTTCCAACCAACATGTGGGTGATCTGTGGCCTTCCATACAATGCCTCATAAGGTGCCATCCGATACTTGCACGATGAGTACATTGTTATACATGAATTCTACCAGCGGTAAATGGTTACTCGATTTCCCTTAAAGTCAACATGCAACCGTAACATGTCTTCCACAATCTGTGTCACCCTCTCGGATTAGCCATCCGTTTGGGGATGAAAAAGGCATCTTGAAATGTAACTTGTACCCATAAACATTGTAGACTTTGCCAAAACTACCACAAGCGAGAATCACGATCCGACCGCGATAGAGAGTGGAACTCCATGCAATCTAACGACCTCTGGATGAAATTTGGCTGAGTCTCGGTTGTGTCCAGTAGTCTTATGCCCGGAAATGAAGCGGACTTGGTGAGTCTATCCAGCGATAGCCCATGCGGCATTATGCCGCGTGCGGTCAAAGGAAAACCGGAATCTGAAGTCCGTGGTGATGTGATCCCACTTCCACTCTGGGATAGGCAAGGACTATAGTAATCCTCCGGGCCGTTGGTGCTCAATCTTTATCTTTAATCTTTGAATAGGACTTATCACCTATTAGTTTGAACTCCGAAAAGTACTAAAGAAAGAAAAAAAACAATAATAAAAATGATTTTATCATGTTTGATTTTACCGTAAAAAAATATAAAAAAAATCGAATATAATAAAAATTTATCAAAATTTTACATATTTTTTTTAATTTCTTAGTCTTTATATAATACAAAGAAACAAATAAAATGAGTTTGAATAAACATATTGGATGGTATTAAATTTAAAACTATTTTTTATTTTTCTCAAAATTTTATTTCTTTCCACTTTTTGAGTTCTAAATGTAGCTTTAAGAAATGAATAAAAGAAATTGAGACAATGAAAGATTCAATATGTATTTGATGGTGTGCATCAAATAGGGAACAAAACTATGAATATAGATTGTTTTCAGAGCAAGTGGAAGAGGTAGCACTTGCACCTTGGGAACTAACCCTTTTAATCAACTTCATCAGAGTATCATAAGTTATAAATATGATAATTCTCTGTTTTTTCCAATGGTACTCTATTCAACATTTTTATTTATAATGTTGTTCTTCATAGAAATGTGAAATTGATGACCATGTCTCTCTAGAAACCCGAGCTTAGTATCGGCATAGGCATAGTGTGAAACCCCAGAAAATCCATGATTTTGGATAAAGGGTAAATGAGTAATTACAGCTGAAAATCCAGAATTTTTCTAGATCTCGGATAATGACGGACTTCTCGCGTTGAAACCGTCTCGAGAATTTGCTTCTGCGTCGAATTTTGTTGGATTAGGGTGGTTGGGATCCCTGCGTTTTTCGAGGCGTGTGGTGTCGGATGACAAATGGTAAGGTTAGGGATGCCACATGACCTTGCTCAGAATGTGACGGCAGCGAGCCATGTGGTCTCTTAAAATGGAATGGCTCACGATTAGCCATGTGTGAAAGAATCATATTTTCATGATAGGCGTGTGAGGCATATGATGTCATACAAAGAAATAAAGAAATAAGGAATAAAAAGAAGGGAAAATGGGATAGCCACACCTTTGGTTTTGAGAAATGGGGAGAAATTTCCTCCTTTTGGCCAAGATAGTGGTTGCTCTAAAAAAGGAGAAAATGACCAAAGGAAAAGGAGAAAATGAGGAGAAAATGAGAGATGAGAGAGAAAAGAAAAGAATGAAAAGCGAAAAGGAAAGAAAGGAAAGGAAAAGAAGACAAAAGGGAACGAGTTCATAGAGAAAAGGGAGGAAAAGGAGAAAGAAGGAAAGGGAAAAGGAAGATTTGACTTTCGAGGCGATCGAGGTCGGCTTGATTCGAGGACTAAAGAATTAAGGCCGCGGTGGGATCTATGTGGACACTAAAAAGTTGGGTTTTGACAAACTCCGAGAGGTGGATATTTTCCTAATTTGGTTTACTTTGCTTTAAAGGCTTTATAATGGTAGGGGTTGCTTATAGGGCCATGTAAATTAGTTCCAAGCTTTGGGATTAAAGGGTATGGATTTTATGACCGGTTTCACACAGTCACCGACTGTGGGAGTTAGGGTTTTAATTAGAAACTAAAAGTTTCTAGGTGTTGTGGTTTGTGGTTGTGGTAATAATAATGCTTGGAACCAAATTGGTTAATATTTGTGAAGGGACGGTGAAGTGCCCTGTTGAATGGTCCAAATTTTGAGACCTAGGTATGTGTTATGGCTTGAGTGAATAACATGCAGTGTGTGGAAATGTGATATTGATGCATGCTATTTGATGTATTAACATGGTTTGCATGGAGGTAGATTATATGTAAAAATTATAATTGTCCATGGTGTGTAAATGTTTCATGTAGTGCTCATTCATGCATGTGATATGAGGAAAATGCATTGGCATCATGCATTACACATGCACGGTCACATCGCGTCAGGTCGGGTGTGGGTGCAGGGTAAGGTTTATTCTTGGCATTGGTGAATGGGTAGTGAACTCAGGAAAAATGGGACAAGTCCAAGGTAGAGATTCACGAGTGTGGTAAAATGATCAAATGATAAACACATGTTTCTACAGCAAGTCAGGTAGATCCCCCCCCCAGGTGAAAGTCCCAAATGTTATTCACGGTTAGACATGAATCCCGCGATGTAAGTTCGTGAAAATGTTGAAAATGCGTATACATCTCAAGGGTGTAAACCCGAAACTGTGGGTCTACAAAAAGAAAGGAAAAAGAATTTGATAAATAAAAATTGTAGGGTCTCCAATGGTTTAGTGATGGTGTGTGAATGGTTTTATTCACACTTGGCATTCTAGGTGTGAGGGAGTCGGTTGGGACTTGGGTCGTGAGCATGAGGGGTTAGATCTCATGCATGATACAATATCATAATAGTAATAATTGTATGGGATGATTGACTGTTTATATAGCCATTGCATACACGAGGTGGGAGGAACCCTCAGAGGAAAACCTTCTACTCAAGCTTGCTCACCTCGTCGTGGGACCCTTTCACAGCAGGGCCGCAGACTATCCAGTGAGACGCATCGCAGAGGTAGCTTTGAGAATGTCAAAGGTGGCTTTGAGTAAATATTTCAAATATGTATAACCTTAGAGAACAAGTATGGAAACTCACAGAATATAGTTGACTATTATTTTTATGAGTATGAGTATGGGCCCCATGTGGCCATTTCCTGAATCATGTGTGTGTCTCAGAACACCCAGACGCCGTAGATTTTCCACGGGGTTGACTGGTAGTCAACGAACACCTCGGGCTCTGGGGCCAACATGGCACGAGCTTAGGTAAACGACACCTCGGGTTCCTGGGTGTAGAATTAGGTATACGGTATACCTATGACCTTGTGGGCACGGGATAGATCACACATCATTGTGCATTTTGGTGAATTAAATGTGATGTGTGATGGTGTATAACATGATTACTGTATGTGTATATACGAATGGTGTGAATAGCATGTTGATTGTTATGAATTGTGTGAATTTGTATGTCGGTGAGGCATAGAGAAATCATGAACACTAGGTCGAGAAAAAGATAACCTTAGGTGTTCCAGAAATTTTCAAGTGCAATGTACCCAGAATAAAACAAAAATAAACGGAAAAAAAAAAAAATTTCTGGATAGTGCTCCAATAACATGAATGTATCGGGTTTTGTGGACTCGAAAATTATTCCGCCAGACAAGGGAAAGAGTTGTAATTAAACTCTAGAAATTTTGAAGTGAGTAAAGAGCAGTGTTCAAGCTACTGCATCTTTAGGAGTAGTAGGAAAGCTACTGGAGAAAAAATGCAATGGTTAGAATGGCTATTGCCACCCATTGGTCGCGACTCAAGATTCGGGCAGACAAAACAGCATGCCTGTGCAGGTGGCGCAGATGCGCGCGACTCCGGCCGCATAAGCATGCAGGTCGCGACGTCCAGTTGGTGTCGCGACCTAGACTAGAGGGGTTGGCATTGTGACATCCTTTTTGGTGTTGCGACCTGGCTTGGGGCTGGGCAGGAGAAACGGTGTCGCGACCCCGTTTGAGGTCGCACCCGAAATGGTCGAGTGGTGTCGCGGACACCGATTTGATGTCGCCATGGTTCGGGCCGCCTGCGGGTGGTTCGTGTCGCGTCGCGCTCTGGCTCGCATGCGGGCGCTTCGCGTGAAGGAGCGTAGCTGGCTGGCGGCATCGACGGAGGTCACGACCGGGCTCGTTGAAATTGCGTCACGACCCGGCTTCGGTCGCTACGCGCGAAGCAGCGCAGTCGCGGCGTCAATTGCCGCCATTACGCGAAAGATCGCACTGGCTTGCCGCGCGCGCAGCAGCTTTCACGACCGAAAGACCGCGCAAGTAGCAGCGGCGACCCCGGTTGTTAGGTGTGCACACTGTGCACCCAACCCGGCCTTTGATTCAAAGCGTAATCATGAGAATACCGCTTGATCACTGCTCATGGACACTGATCATGAACATCAAGCTCATGTGGTGAAAAAAGAGTACAAAAATTTTAAAAATTTTCTTGTGTGTGATTTAATATATAAGATATTTAGATTGAAGTTACTATAAATGTATCGACGTGGTATGTGAAAATTTTTACTTTTTCGGTGTGTGAATAGTTGTCTCGGTCAGAGTGTACACTTTGAGATAATGTCATTTATGCACATGTTTTGATGGCGTGATTTTGTATTGCAATTTGTGTGAAAGGACATATACACGGTGCGATGTATATGGAAATTTTGATTGAACGGTTATTGCGTAGGAAATTATATTCATGGTATAATGCATATAGGAAAAGGGTGAATACTAAGGTTAAGAACTATGACCTTAGGGATTTGGATAATGAAACGAACAAGAAAGCTTAGAATTTTATTGAAATAAATGAATTGGAGGGTCGGGAAGTTAACACACTTAGAAAATGAACTGCCGGGCTTCATGGTTGTCAAGTCTATTAGTAATTGGCATGAGCATTGCTAGTTAGATTGAAATGAAAAATTAACCCGCTTATTACCGACATGTAGATGGCTAGTGTAGGGCGAGGTCGCCCACGGCGCAGTCGCACTCACCGACATTCACCAGCCGCTGCATTTAATTAATAGCCTTGGCCGAAAGTAAAGAGGTGGTCAGCAGCCGGGCCGCCTATCAAGCCCAAGGCAGTGTAATCAGGTCCCAAAGAACCCTGTGAGGCTTAAAGCGCACCATCCCCCGACGTTCACAGGGGGAGGAGACCCGATGGTGGCAGACCATTGGTTTATGTAGATTGAGAACATATTGGAGGCTATGAAGATCACCTCCGATACGACCGGGATCTGTGTTAGATGTATCTCCAACAGAGGGCGAGGCCTGTGTATGGTGGAGATGGGCTAGGCTCTAGAGACTTAGGAGGTCAGTGATGGCGCGCAGTTTCGTGAGTCGTTCATGGGCAAGTATTTCAGAGACTTCAGAGATGCCAAAGCTCAGGAGTTCCTTTAGAGTCAAGGTGGAGCGATGATAGTGATGGACTTATTACTAGATCATGAAGATCAGATTCATAGATTTGGACTGACACATACAGGCAGGTTTATAATGACGAAGTATTCATCAGTAGGATTTGTGAGTCTACAGGATATGACCCCATGGTCAGAATGCCCCCAACCACAGAGAGAGATTGAGGATGCACGAGGCATTCGGATAATAGTACTAGTGGGAAGAGGTGCTGGACTTCACCCTCTCTAGCTCCGTAAGAGGCAAAGGACTTCTGTCTCACGAGCGCCCCAGATACAAGGTCAACCAGGGCCGATGACTTGCTTCTATTGCCATCAGCCTGGACATATGAAGAGGGATCGCTTCACGGAGGTGGATCCTGTGGTTTGAGCCGCTATGGTGTCCAACCATAGCGGGACAGCACTGACTCAAAGGTTCCTTCTCACCCAAGCAGTGGGTCGAGGAACCCGGGCCCGTCAAGGGGTGCTACACAAGCGCCTTCGGCAGTACAGACAGGCCAGAGGGGCCAAGGTATGGGTCGAGGTCAGGTACAGGGCTCACAGGCCAGGACTTCGGGGATCCAGGGGCGTGTCTACGCCATAGCCAAAGGCCAGCGGCAGATCAGCCGATGCATGGTATGTTTCTACTCCCAGATGTTGATAGGTGCATTATGTCTAGTTTATTATCAGATCGTGTGTGATAGGTTCGGGCTTCGAGGGTAGACTCTAGAAGAGCCGTTTGGGGAATCTCCCTTAGAATTAGGGTGAGTTGGAGTCAGAGAGACTGTGGAGTCGTAGATCTCGCTAGATTCTTCTCATGGTCAATGCATGACGTAAATGTGTGTGTGGAATTTCGGACGAAATTTTTAAGGGGGAGGAATGTGAAACCTCAGAAAATCCATGATTATTAAAGGGTAAACGGTAAATACAAATTTGAAAATCCGGAATTTTTCTAGATCTTTATGACGGAACGGATCGATTGAGAACGCCTGCCGAAATTTAACTATCACATCAAATTTCGCTGATTCCGGCGCTACGATTTCACGCTTTTTCGGCGCACGAGCGTTTTGATGACAAATGGTATGTTGGGGGATGCCACATGGCACTTAAGACGCGATACATTTGGCAAGAGCCATGTGGTCTACTAAAATGGAATGATCACACTAGCTATGTGTGAGAATCCCATTAATGAGCCATATGAGAAAGACATATTGCAGCTTAAATAGCAATAAGTTATTAAGAATGATATCCACACCTTGTTTGATAAATGGGAGAATTTCTTCCTTGACCATCGGAATGAGTGGTTGCTCCAAAAAGGGAGAGAAATGACCAAAGGAAAGGAGAAAATGAGGAGAAAATGAGATGAGAAAAGAGAAAAGAATAGAAAAGCAAAAAAAAGGAAAGAAAGGAAAGGAAAGAGGAACAAAAGGAAAACAAATTAAGAGAGAAGTGGAGGAAAAGGCAGGTAAAGCAAAGGCGGAAAAGGAAGATTTCCCGCTTTCTCGGCTGCTCGGGTTCGACAGCTCCGAGGACTGTAAAGTGGAGTACCAGAAGGATCTACGGTGGATACTAAAGTCGGGAGCCATTAAACTCCAAGCAGAGGATATTTTCCTACTTGGTTTACTTTAGCCTAAAGGCTTTATAATGGTAGGGGTTGCTTATGAGCCATGTAAATTAGTTCCAAGTTTTCGGATTGAAGTAAGATGGATTTCATGACCTGCTTCACACAATCACCAACCGGTGGGAGTTAGGGGTTTTAATTAGAACCAAAAGTTTCTAGGTGTTGTGGTTCTTGTGGTTGTGGTAATAATAATGTTTGGAAACCAAATTGGTTAATGCTGTGAAGGGACGGTGGTGCCCCCGTTGAATGGTCCAAATTTTGAGACTCTAGGTATGTGTTTGGTTTGGAGCGACAACATGCAGCATGTGGAAATGTGATATTGATGCATGCTATATGATGTATTAACATGGGTTGCATGGAGGTAGATTATATGTAAAAATTATAATTGTCCATGGAGTGTAAATGTTTCATGTAGTGCTCATTCATGCATGTAACATGAGGAAAAATGCATTGGCATCATGCATTACACATGCACCGGCCACATCGCACAGTCGGGTGTGGGTGCAGGTAAGGTTTATTCACCTAAGATTGGTTAATGGGTCGAACTCGGGAAAAATGGGACAAAGTCCAAGGTAGATTCACGAGTGTGTAGATGATCAAATGATAAATTACATGTTTTGGGTGATGTTGGGGTAGATCCCCCTGTGGTGAAAGTCCCAAATGTTATTCATGGTTAGACATGAACTCCTACGATGTAAGTTCGTGAAAATGTTGAAAGGCATGCAAGGCCCCGCTGCAAACTCTAAACCATGGCCCACAAAAGAAAGGAAAAAGAATTTGATAAATAAAAATTGGAGGGTCTCCAATGGTTTAGTCATGGTATGTGACTGGTTTTATTCACACTTGGCATTCTAGGTGTGAGGGAGTCGGTTGGGACTTGGGTCGTGAGCATTTAGGTCAGACCTCACGACGATACACATTTCATATAATAAGAATAATTGTATGGGATGTGATTGATTGTTTATATATGCCATTGCATATGCATTTTAGGTGGGGGAGTAACCCCTTGTAGGGAAAACTTTCTACTAGGCTTGCCTTCACCCTGTCAGGACCCTTTCGTGCAATGTAGACTATCCAGGAGACTCGCACTCAAAAGAGGTAGCTTTTGAGAAGAAAGCCGAAATGTGGCTTTGAGTAAATATTTGTAAATATGTATAAATCTTTTTGTAGAACAAGCATGAAACTATGAGAATATAGTTGATTATTATTTTTATGAGTATGGATGTATGGGCCCCATGTGGCCATTTTACTCATGTGTGTGTCTCGTAACACGAGACGCGTAGATTTTCCGCCCCACTGACGAGAATAACTGACACCCTGCTCAGCGCCACATTACAGGCATACAACATAGACTAGTGAATGTGTGTCGGGTTTAGGTAAAAGGTGTGGAAGTGGAGCCGGCCGTGGGAGTATTTGGAATCGCATACTTTATGGTTTATAGATTTATATTCATTATTAATCTCTAAAGATATTCGTTAAAACATCATTAATCTAAATTTGTGGAATGTAGTTTTTCCTATATTTTTCTTCAAAACAACTTTATTTTGGACAAAAAGAAATATTCTTTCTCCCTCTCATGTATTTCATTTCTTGGCTTTTAAAAAAAGTGATTATTTTTGTAAGAAAACATAAACATTTTTGTCAAAATCAACATTGGGTTTTCAAAGGCTCTTTTATTCAAATCACTTTAATTTAATAACTCAAACTAATTATGAGTTGGGTTTAGACATGAGAGTGAAGATGGATTATAAACAAATATGGGGAATTATGTTTATACGACAAGAAACATCAAAAATGAGAAAAATAGAAACTCATTTTTTATAAACTATCAAAACAAGTTATAAGTTCACAAAATTATCCAAACTTTAAACACTAACATCATATTTAAACCAAAAATTGTACCTCATGGTACCCACATACTCTCATCCTCCCTTATAGTCGATAATTTGGTCTGACCCGAAAGCTAGCCCGACTCAACTTGAAAATATGACCTGATTTGGGCCACTAGTCGCATACATCCAAAATGAGTAATGGGAGCAGTCCTTAATTCTTGACTAGATCGTCTGTCATCTGCCTGGCCGGGTTGGCCCGATTTTTCGAGTCAACCGGCTAAAAGAAATTAAGTTTAAAAAGAAACTAAGTTTTGTAAATGGTGGCAGGGTTATCCTCTTAGAGCATCTCCAAGAGGCTAGCTAAACCCCTCCCATTAGCTATTTTAGCTAGCTTCTTCCTAAAAATCCACTCCAAGAGGCTATCTATCTGACTATCTATTTCCCATAGCTCTATTTGACTATCTATTTTCATGTCATTATTCGCTTATCTATTTCTATGGACCTCATTTCTTTCCTATGACCTTCATTTCTCTCCTTAAAAATATAAAGCAAATTATGAAACAATTAGAACAAAAAATTTTAGACAACTTTGAAAAAAATATGAAATTTTTAGAAAATTAATGTACAAAACAGGAAAAAATCTGAAAATTAACGAAAAATAAAAAACAAATTATGAGAAATTATGAAACAATTAGAACACAAATTTAATTGTTATAATATATAATATATTATGTATGTTTTTTGGCTTTTCTCAATATTAATCTAGCAACGTCTATTACATGAGGAGCAACGTCTACTACAAGAGAAAGAGAAAATGAAAATGGAGCAAATGAAAGAGGAAGATCGAATAATGTATTTTGAGTACAAGTTGCATGCCTCAATTGCAAGCTGAATATTATCAACGCCCCCAAATGAAAATATTGGGAAAGAAGATGTAATTCTTTTTTATTAATAGACAAACAAATTTAGATAGTATTAATCATGGTACAAGTACTGTAATAACATTTGTTTAAGTAGTGCCTAGTAATTGCGACCGCTGTAAATATTATCATGAAAATTCAAATTTAAAATTTTGAATTTCGTGATCATTGCAAAATATGATCGCTATTAAAAAAATGATAAAAAATTAAAAACTGATGACAAGAATATTATCACGCGATGTCATCATTATGGTGATGACATGACATACTAAATAGTATTTTAAATTTTATTATTGAAAATTAGTTAAAGTTAGTTGAAATAGATAGCTAAAATAGATAGCGTTGTTGTAGTGATTTTGAAAAAATGGTCAGTTAAAATAGTTAATATAATATTTTAATATATTTTGAGTAACTATTTTAGATAGCCTTATTGGAGATGCTCTTACTTTCCTCTTTAAGAACTCTTCCTCTTCTCTTAAAGACTTAACACGCAGCTTCTTGCTCCTCTCATCTTCTACTTTTTTTCAGAACTCTGCTTGCGCTCAGATTTTACAAATGGAAAAGCTTGAAACTGCAAAGAGATGGCCATATTGTTATTTTCTTTTTTGAGATTTTAGATTCTACATTGTTTTCTGAGAAAGTCTAAACTGTGTGAGATGTACTGCACACATATTATTATTATCTTGAATCCGAGGGGTTTTATCGATTTCATATTGTTTCGAGAATTTTTAATTTTTTTTTTAACATATTTAATGTTTTCAAATCGGTAGTTTAAAATCTGCTAGAGTATTTTAATGGGCTCAAATTTAATAGCTATTTTTAGCTATTTTGTTGAGCCAAGTAAAAATCAAATGGTTCCTAATCCGCCGCTACTCCCGGCCGCACTTACCTCCCTCACCTTCCTCAACAAATGGCGAGCGGCTCGCCAATAGATCCGATTTTGTCTCATCTTCTCTCAAAATCGAGAGAGAAGGTCTCACTGAATGGGTGTTGAATCAGAAAAACTACAAGCATTTCCATGGATTTTTCGACCACTTTTGAGTCAAGGATTCCGCATCTATCTATTCATGAAGAGGCGAATCGATTTAGATTTTGGTGGGAAATATCATTGATTCGCTCAAGAGAAATGAACTAAGTGATGACACCGCAGCCCCTCCTCTCCTCCTCCGCCGCCGGAGTGGAAATTCTCTTCTCGTCTCGCAGCAGCGGTCACAGGAAGTGCAAGAAGGTATTGTTGGTTTTTTTATGGATTTGACCGTTAATTGTTGCGTAAATTTGTGGCTCGTTTCAGGTTTTTATTCGCTTCTCGGATCGACATTAGGTTTTGGTTCGTTTGTTTTCATTTTGATTCAATGTTCGCTTTTTGCCGTGGAATTGATGGTTCCAGAAATTTTGAGGTCAATTCATTAATAATTGAGAATAATAAAGGTAAAATTCGACTTGCAAAGTATGTTGGTTTGATTCCTACGTTGTAATTTGCTCTAGTATGGGAACTGTATTTCGATCTCAATATTTCTAAACTTGTTCAAGAAATCGGGATTTGGGATCAAGAAATGTGTTCTTGTGAAGATTTGATGTTGCTTGTCTACAGTCAGATCATTTGTCTTGACAAACGATCATTACTATTTTCCGGTAGTTATGATATTTATGATATGTTGAATTGAGGTGAAAGTAGTTTAATACGCTCGATATGTTGAATTCGTGAATAAGGACCGCCGGAAAATTTTGCATTAAATTTTGATGACGTGGCACCCACACGTCATCACGATGGCTTACGTATATGCAAATGTGGCATTTTTTTAATTATATTATTGGAAAGTTACAAAGTTAGTCAAGTAGTAATCTATTTTACGAGCGGCTGAAAATTTTAAAAAGCCACAGCTAAAGAATAATCGAATATTAAACATATTTTGGGTGAATGGCTTTTACGGGAGCACGAGATGCCTAAGAGCTAAGATATGGTGCCATATCTGTGTTACAGTAAGATATCACAGATCTGGGTTGCAGTGAAGGTTTGCTAGATATGAATCTGGTTTATTGGAAAATTTGAACTGATGTGATTTCCCTTTCGCTTCGCCTCTCTCTCCAAAACTCGCACTGTGTCTGAAATCCAAAAATAAAAATTTCCGTCATCGAAGAAGTCATTGCGAGCCCTAGCTTCTTTCTCAGTGACCTCTGAAACAGAATTTGGACTCTTCTTTTGTCAGGTGAGTTCCCAAATTGATTAGTTGTATTCTAATGTTAGTGAAAGATTCTGATCAGAAATACAAGTGCCAGTAAAGAACTGCATCTGAAAGATTCTTAGCCATTCATTTTACCATTCCAAATGCTTCTAAATGCATCTCACTACTGAATAATATTCTGATTGATATGTGATTTCTAGACTCGCTTTACTTTGAATATACAAAAACATAGAATGACCATTCTGGCATTTTGATCATTAATTGTCTTACATCTTTACTCTCATTCTCACTCTCACGCACAATTTCATTCATCGTGAAACTTTTCTTATTTACTTGTTTTTTTTTTTTTTTGGAACTTTAAGTGTTAGTTTATTGAAAAAAAGTAGGCTATGTTTGGCTTCTAGAAAATTTAAGACCTGTTTAGCCTGGATGAGATGCTTAGAATAAGATTTTGCTATCATTATGACTTTTGAGAGATGGAAATCAACATTGTTTTCCAGTTTGAAATGCTGAAAATTCCATTTGAATTTCTACTAAGGCTTTAACCTTTTTTTTTTTTTTTTTGGTACACATGGTGTTCGGCTGGCCTGGCATAGGGCTGGGCTGGGCCAGCAAACTGACAGCCCGATGTAAATTAGGCCTGGCCCAGCCCAGCTTCTCCCTTGGCCCAATGTGAGCCTCGTCCAGCCCGCCTGTCCGCCCAGTTGACAGCTCTAATTCCCACCCCCAACCATACCCTCATCCCACTAAACCCCTCCCACCCAACCACAATTCCAACATTAATTATTTCCACCGTTAATCAATTTTGTTATAAGTTTTTTTAAATAATGATAATTAGTTTTATAAATTTTTCGAGATGAACTAAATTTTAATTTGTTTGTAATCCAAAAAAAAAAAAATCTAAAAATAGAGAAGAAGATGTCCAAGAAGAAGATACGTAAAAGATACAAATTCAATAAAAATATAGTTTTTTGAAACAAAATTCTGTTTGGGAATAAAAAAAAAAACAAAAGTAAAACTAGGCAGCTCCCAAAAAAAACTAGGCAGCCCTCTAAAACCCTCTTCTACTACCAACTGGGCAGAAGAAACTGAGCAGCAACACAACTTCACCGAGAATTCAGCCTATCTATGAACTCAACAAGAATTATTGGGCTATCTTTTAGCACATTTTAGCCTCCAACAAAAAAAGACAGAAATTAAAAGAGCTCTCTTCAAAACATTAATCTTGTCCTTCTTTCTCTTTTACCCACTGCTTGTCCCTTCCAACCTTCCAAAGTTTGCTTTGACTGATTGAGGGAATACCCAATGAATCCTCAAAATAGGAAGAGACACCTCTCATAAAGCTCTTCTTGTTGTGACATGGTGAAGAAGGATATGATTCAGGGCTTCTTCTGACTTTTATACAAAACACACCTATAATCCAAAAGCCTTCCCCTCTTTTTTAGTTGATCAAGGATTAGAACTTTTCCCCAAGCAGCTTCTTGCACAAAGAAACAAATCCCAGGTTGTAACTTTGAACAAAGATTTTACCAAAAAACACAGCCCATTGATCCATACCACTTATCTTTCCAAAAAAGAACCCTATTCCTTTCACCTACAACAAAGGAAATTTTATCAGCTACCAAATTTCATTATTTTCTAATAGCTTTCCAAACCCCTACCCCATAACCAGCCTCACCTCTCACCTCTTTTGTGCACAATCCTCTTGTCCCTTTGCATAATTTCCTCTTATTAAAAGATAATGCATGTGTCCTAAGATAAATCTCATGTGGAACAAAAGGGAAGCTAGTTTGATTCTGATTTCAAGATAAATACAATCACAAAGCATGGCCTATCGATCCTTAGGACCTTTGGGATTTGAAACAAAGGTGTGTGATTCCAAAGAGCTTCCATTTCCATTCATGTACCACCAACCCATTTGGTCAAGAAGGGCCTTGTTAAAGTGGATAGATTCTGATCCTCGATCCTCCTTTTCTATCAGCATACCACCTTCCACTTCACCGAGTGAGGTTGTCGCCTGCAGCCCCTCCACGTGTCCCAAAAAATCTGGATTCATTCAATTTTCCACCAACCACCTAAGGATAGAAAGAAGTGATATAAATAACTAGGAATGCTAGCCAATGTGCATCTAATCAAATTAAATCTACCACAAGATCAAATGGAAATTTTGGTTGACTCTAATGTGGTTTGGGGCGATGTCTGCACCGAGAATTAATCTGAACAAGGAGTAAGATCATCCTTGCAGTGGCAGTATGACAATGTTGGGCACAAGTTAGCCTTGGAGCTCTCAACGTGGATTGGGTCCTACCACCTTGTATTTAGGTCTTCCCGGGAGCCCCACAAGGCTATTGGGGCTCGGGACTGCTAAAAGGCAAGGTTCGAAGAGATTGGGCCTCATGGAAGATGCAAGATATTTCTAAGGGCGCGTGATTACTTTGATCTCGCAAAGACTTTGTCTCAGTTTCCCAATTTATTACTTATCCCTCTTTCGTATGCCTCAAAAGATTTGCACTAAACTGGAGAGAATTCAAAGATAGTTTCTGTGGGGTGGGGGTAGCCTTGAGAAGAAGCCTCATCTTGTCAAATGGGCCACTGTTTGTATAGAGAAGAAAAAAGGGGGTTTAGGAGAGAAACTTTTCCAATCTAAGCAAAGTTCTTTTATGCAAATGGAGTTGGAGGTTCGCAAATGAGAGGCATGCCCTCTGGAGAAAGGTAATAAGCTGTAAATATGGGGAGACGCCTGGGGTTGGCACACTTGTGACATCAAAGGCTTTGGTGTTATTTGTGTGAAGGAAATCGTAAAGAATGGCCTCTCTTCCACCAAAATGCGGTCATTTCTCAGGCGATGGAAGGAGGATTAGTTTCTTGAAAGACGCCAGGCAGGAGGCGTTGTGTTCTCTTTCCTCCATGTTTTTATCGTGCAAAAAGATGCTAAGTGGTGGCTAATCTGTGGAATTGTCAGTGGAGGAATGGGCTGGTCTCCAACCTTCTAAGGTCCTTTTAATGATTAGGAGATGGAAGAGGTGGAAAGTTTTTTATCCTCTATTCACAAAAAGAAAATTAGACCTGGGATTGAGGACAAATTTCTGATGAAGGGCTCCAGCCACGGCAACTTCTCAGTCCGGACCTTGTATAGTGGTTTAGACTTTTTCCGACCTCACTTTCCTTTTCGCTCCGTTTAGAAACCATGTGATCCCTCCAAAATTAGTTTTTCACCGGGAAGCTTCCCTGGGAAAAGTGATCACCTCGACTGTAAAACGGCGGAAGAGTCTGCAAATAGATGTTGCTCAGAAGATGATGAAGAGACAATAGACCATTTGTTAATTCATTGCAAGATGGCCAGGATGCTCTGAGATCTCTTTTTGTCGACAGTTGGGATTAGTTGGGTCTTTTCGAGCTCTGTCATCAACACCCTTTTAGCTTGGCAGGGAGCGTCCGTGGGTAAAAAAAGAAAAAAAAAATTTGGTTGGCTGCTCCTTTATGCCTTTTCTGGACTTTATGGCGGAAAAGAAATAGGGTGGTGTTTGGAAAACTAGAAACATCAACGCTCAAAAATTAAATTATATTTTCGAGCAATTTAGAATTGGACCAATTTGTATAATGCTGTTAACATCGAATTCTTTTGCCATGATTTTTGGCGTAGCCTGGGTGTAGGTAGTCTTGTATGCTTTTGTCGGGGGTTAGAGAATTTTTCTTTGACCCCTTTCGGTTCCCTCTTGTTCACTTACCGTGTACTCTTTGGAACCTCTTGGTTCTTTTATTCTATATGCTATTTTTTATCGATCAAAAAAAAAAAAAAAGTCTACCACCCTTAGAATTTGAGAGTCTCTTCCACAACCATTTTTCTTTTAAGTCCCTCCTCTACACTATCCTAAGCCACTGCAGAACTTCCAAAGGTAAACCCAAATAGGTGGAAAGAAGGCTACCAACCTTATACACAATCTTAATAGCCAAATCTCTGTGGTCTTCCCCCACTCCTACCAAGTATAACTTACTCTTGTCCAAATTGATTTTCAGTCTAAAATTGCCTCAAACCATATAAGAAGCCAATACAAGTATGTCATTCGGTCCTTCGATTCCTTAGAAAAAATCAATGTATCATCTACAAATAGCAAATGGAACACATCAACCCCTCACTTCCTCTTCCCCTAACCTAAGGTTCATATTAATACAGTCTAGAACCTGAGTTCTAGAATAGCAAGAACAATAGAGGGTTTACGAATTTTTCATTTAATGCATGCAACTTCCAGGTTATACTAAGAACATGTGGTGTCATTCTAATATAATGTTAATATCAAACATTCCTAAATTTGAGAACATCTCGTAGTTGCTAAAATATGATAATGATTATGATGTCATCTAAAGCCTAAATCACTAGATGATCAAATTAAAATAAAGTCACTTTGATTTCATAATTAGTGATCATAATTGTATAACTTGAAAGAGAACTCGATCTTTCTAATAATCAATAATTAACCAAACAAATATAAATAGATTGATTATTGCATAATGAGTGTATAAATGATAGAGTCATTCGAATCATGTTATCTAAGATTAATAATCCAAGTACATTATAATCAATTAGACTAAGTTATGAATCAAAAGATTTTTATTCTAACGATTGTCTTTATTAGACATTCTTAAATATATTTAACTAAAATTATATATCAATCAAACCTGCGAATATCCTATCAAATGATGTTATGAATCTTTCATTTACTATCGTATTGTATTTAATAAATTTTCATAGGATCATATTTCATTTTTAATTCAATAATTCATAAATTTATAAATGAGGAAACAGTTCAAATAATACCATAAATTTAGTAATATAACAAAGATTCTGCAATCAAATGTATTTCATTATAAAATGTTAAAAACTTCTAATACATGCAAGAAGTCCAACAGTGATATATTAAAACTTCTACTAATGTCTCAAATACCATTAATAATGTGTCATACTTCCACTATTGTCTCAAATATCATTAATAATGTCTCATACGGAGGTTGAAATTACACTTCATCCAAGATATGCAAGACACAAAGCAAACCCCATGTACCTAAAAAACTGAAAATGATAACAACAAATATAAACAACATCATTTTAATATAATTAAATACAGGAAAAGATAAAACAAATATATTAACCCCATAAAATGGAAATGATAAGAACTAAAGAATTTTGAAAAAAAATAATAAAGAATTTGATACCTTTCAGTATTAATAAATTGAAACTCAACAATAGTGTCTGTAGAATATGTTCTAAAGAAAAAAAAATATTCCCGATTGGAATAAAAAAGGGATTCTACTTCCATCCTTTTATTATTTAATGTTGTTTAAAATGAAAATTTCTTTAATTTTGATTTTTTTTCAACTCCTTTATATTTTAGTTACTTGTTCATTTTTATATTATATGAAATTAAATTTCCAATTAATTTAAAATATTATTATTGGGTTTTAACATTAGACATACAATTTTAAAAAAACAATAGACATAAAATATTATTATGTTTTAGTAATAATCTTGAAAGTTAGAGTTATACTAATTTGAATCACCCAAGCTTACATTATAGCAGTATGCATTATTTAGTTAATTTAGATAGAAATAGAGAAAGTTAATTGCTATGAATGTATGAGATCGAATATTCATATCTTTTTTTCTAATCTATTAAAAATAAGTTTTAGTATTTTTAATAAAATAATATATTTATTCAAAAAATTTTTTTATTATTTTTTAATGGAATATTCTTGCAAAATATTATTTTTATAATCGCCTTAAAGGTTATATAGTATCATTCAAATTCTATACTAATTTGAATCACCTAAGCTTTTACATTATAATAGTATGCATATTTAGTTAATTTTAGATATGAAACAATTAATTGTTATGAATTAATGTAAGAGATGGAATATTCATAATTTTTTTTCTAATCTATTAAAAAAATAAGATTTATATTTTTTTCAAAGAAGGGTGATTTGACTATATTTTGAAAGAATAATAATTAATCTCTTATATAAAATATAGTTTAAATTAGTTTTTAAATCAAACATTAGTATAATCTTCTCATAAATTTTTGTACAAATTTTTTAATAGAATTTTTCTATCAATAATTCCAAAAATATTATAATGAGAAATAGAGAGTATGAGAGAAAAACAAAAATATAGGGAAAGATTGAAGACTAACCTTTTCATGAAATAGTACTCTATCTCTTTGTAAGTCTTCCATCGGAAAATTAATGAGAAGTTGTAAAATTTGAAGCTCTATAATACAGAGGATGGAACAAAGTTCTCAATCAAATAAATTATTCGACGCACCTTACGTCTATAAATTAGAGAAGGACCTAAATGGATCGCTGAGGATTCGCATACATCCTTCAACTTGGCACGAAGAAGTTCCAACCTCTCTAACTTAGAGAATGAAACCAGAATATAAAACATGACATCATCAATTGGAAAGTGATGATAAATATAAATATGTTCCCAAACATAATTCAAGAACTTGGATTATTCATACGACATTTTTTTTTTAAAGGAAAACAATATTATTGATTTAAACTTGCAATAGATCGACAGATTCAAGATACAAATAATTAAACCGAATGTGCATTTTAAACAATATTCAGGTTAATAGCATAATAAATCGGTATAGAACATACAAATTTGATAAAATAGTGACTAGAATATTGCAACTCTAGTTTTTCAACGTATTAACGACCATAATTTGATATCTTCGATCGATGACCGCTTGCATGTCCGAATCGCCCCACATATAAAACGCCGCGAACAAGACGAATAACAGTACCATGTCGATAAAACGACTACAAACCAAACGTCGATAAAATACAAACCAAACGTCGATAAAACGACGACATAACAAAAAACAAAATAAAACTTAAATCAAAAAATGAAAATGAAAGAAAAATATTCAGAGGGGTGATTTTAGGCAAAGAATGATAAAAATCACCCCTCCTTTATTGAGAAAATAGGTTACAAGAGAAAAAAGATGAGAGAATGAATGCAGTTTTCTTCACATTATTATTTTTAATTATCTACTTTTATTTATTTTATCTACTTTTAAATTTTGATTTAATTTAATTTTTTTATAATTTTACTTCTTTATCGAATCTTGTGTGGGGTTCTGTTAGAAGCTTCTCTTTAGCAGCAAAATGTCACAAGAAGAGATAAGAAACGGAAAAAAACCAAAAAAAGAGAGGAGGAAGAAACAAATAGAACAAAAAGAATGGTTGTTTGTGCAAGTGTAAAATACTTGTGTTTTGTATCATATCATGGTTCAGAAAATGCTGAGGTACCATCGTGTATATAGATTGCATATCATATTTAGGATCATGATTTTAAATTTATTTATGAGTTAGTCTCTGCCAAGAGCTTTTTATACATATAAATCCTGGCAGAGCCAAAAATCTCCATAAATGGATTTAAGATTATGGTGATGCATTAATTACTGATCTCTAATGTAGAGTAGGATGATTATATTTTAGTTTGTGTATGGCTATACTTTTTCTCTTTGGTAGTTAGCAAATCATTGCTAGTTTAAAAATATTGACAAGTGTTTTGCTTTTCATTTATTTTTCACAGCTTTATCATGGATTGATTATTGATTTCAATCCAAGCCTTTTATATGTAAAATGAAACTCTTGTTGCTTTGCACGTTAAATATATCGTGTTTCTCATACATAGAGGACTTTAAGCTGTATTTCTTACTATATTTTCTTTAGATTGCATAGAAAATGATGAAGGTTGTTGCTGTTCTTAACAGCAAAGAAGGGTGGTTTTCTGGAACCCTATCTTACTGCTGAAGAAGGAGATGGTGTTAAAAATTCACTCTAGTTTATCTGGGTGAGCAATGAAATTAGATTGCTAGGTTTACCTATAAATTAATTTTTTTTTTTTTCTCAATTCTTTAGGTTCAACCAGTCATTGGGAGTATTTCTGGGCTAAAGCCTGGACTTCATGGCTTCCATGTGCATGCCCTTGGGGAAACGACAATTTGGTTGCATTTTTAACCTGTACAGGAATTATACAGTTACTTTATTATATACATCCTTCTATCATTAAGTTAGACTTATCCTTCGAGATTTCCTGCATGATTCTTCTTAGCTCAAGCTCTCCTTTGGTTATTTATTTATTTATTATTTGGCAGGACCTCATTTCAATCCTACTGAAAAGAACATGGTGTTTCCTCTCTGTATTGATGAATTACGACATGTTGGTGATATAGGAAATGTCAATGTTGGTGAAGATGGTATGTATTATGTACTAATGTAATGAACTGTTAGCAATATATTGTTCGTCTGGCATTGCTATTTTTTTAGGGTAATCATTTTTCTAGATGCTTGTATATAGGAATCTAGGTGATATGAATGGAGCATCTGTTTTGTAAATCTGGTTTCATCTTCCATAGCAATTTAATGTGTTTCATTTATTGCGTGTTTTTCTTGCAGGTACTGCTAATTTCAAAATCATTGACAAGTTATAGTAGGTGTTTTTTCAACCTCTATTTCTTTTTATTCTTTTTATTATTTTTGTCATATCTGAAGACCAGCCAGGTTGAAATTTAGTTATCTAAAAGGTGCATTTCTCTTTTTTAAGATTCCTGTCACTGGACCAAACTCCCTGGTTGGAAGGGCTGTTATTGTCTACGCTGATCCTGATGACCTTGGAAAGGGTATGTGACGCCCCAAAACTCGGGGGTTCGTTGACTACCCGACAACCCACGGAATACTCGTGAATGTCAGGTGACCCGACATTTTTCACGAAAATCGGGCAGTCTCCTTTGTACGGGGAGTTTTACCCAAATACAAAACCTGTATATAACCTGTCCCAATATACACAATGACCATAAGGGGTCTCATATACAACTATACCGAGTAAAAATGACCTCTTGGGCTCCTGCATTTTATTCACAACATATATCCAATATATCCAATATAATCCATCGCACGAGTAAAACGGCTACTTGGCTCCATAAACAATACTCATAAAACATACCAATTATATATCATAGTTACAAGAGTTAATGATCTACTCTTATACAACACATATATTAAAAATTCTGTAAAATTCTAACACATGTAAACCACCAAAGCCACTTCTTCCGACTTTCTTTCTAAAACTCGCCCTAGGACGAGCCGTCTCCCCTCGCACGCTCCCCTCGTACCAAATGGTATCCCCGACAGTGAGCTAACGCCTCGCAGTGGAATCACCCTAAGTGGGCTACTCCACCTGGCAGCCGCAATGCTCCAGTAACAAACACACATTCAAGCAAATGCATGATCCTACTTTGAATGTCTAATTGATCATCTCATACCCGGAGTCACCGACTCCCCCACACTCGCCAAGCCTCGTATATGAGAATTATTATGTTTATTTATGGACAACCCGATGTGGCGATATATATATCAATTGGCTGCCTCCGACGGACGATATTATTTTGATGATCACTCCTTCTCGATGTATATCAATTGCCGCTCTCCGAATGATTGATATTTTTAGTGGACTACCCTTCGATAATTATCATTTTTAGACAACTAAACCGTTTTTTCTTAAACTCACCTCATGCATCATTCCTATCGGGCCCTAGGGTGCCCTTAAAGACAGGAATGCATGATGTCGAATTCCATTACAAGCCATAACACATGCAAAATATATAAACATGCATATATTCACATAAAAATTAAATCACACAATCATGTTATGTAATTCTCGCAGATTTCATCACATCAAAATTAGCTCACATGGGCTAATGATCAACCACGAGCAATTCTACTTGAATTACTCGACCAAACACATTAATTCACAAAATTTGATTTTCGTGTCACTATTCACATGAACAGTAAACCCTCGGGCCATTACTTGATTTTCGTGTCACTATTCACATGAACAAAAATGTGAACCCGAATTTCACGGCCATTCCCGGCCTTTTTCATATCAAGCATACATTTTAATGCATAATTTCAGCACAAGCAACCCCAACAGTGACTGAACTGTCCAACCGAGCTCCAATAAATTCCCAAAATTCGATCTCATGTTTTGGGACCAATCAAATGGCCCCTCACGGCCTCATACAAACCAATACATGATTTGCACAATATACGCCATCATCAACCAGCCAACCCCCACGACTTTACGCTGCTCAACCATAAACAAATTCAACTGCTCCGCTTCGTGATCATCAACGCCGCTGTTCAAAACGATCCCAAACACAAACATCAAATAAAGTAACCTCAAGTGCAGAGAACCCCTACCTCCTCTGAGTCATACTCAAAACTCTCCAAAACCGAGTCCACTTTTTTATTCTTTCCAGAGCTGGGCTTTCTGTTCAAGACTTCCGACGGTCGGATTTTCCGAAAATCTAGAAAGAAGTTAAGTATTCTCTCTCTAAAAACATGAAAAGTCGGCTACTGGTTCTTTCTGCTTCCCTCCCACGTTTTGTTTTCCCTTTTGGCAATGTAGGAGACAACACTATTCATGTTTTGTCTTTTTCTAACTTAAACAATTCCATTAATACCCGTTATGTCCCTCTTTTCCCAGTTTTGACATTCGGCACTATCTCGACCGTCCATTTTCATCATTTCTTTACTCATGCCACTTATGGCACATGAGTACGTGTTATATGTGACTTTCGTCGTATCGAAAATCGTTTTACGGCATCCAAAACGCGATGTCTCGAAAAACGTGCAAACTCCGACTGTCTCGGAATTCGACGAAATTCGACGTGCTAGCTAGATTTCGCGAGACGATTCCAACGGTGTAATCCGTTTCGTCATCCGAGATCTAGAGAATAAATTTCGAATTTTTAACTGAAATAACAATTTTGTAACCGAAATTACGATTTTGTTTGGTTTTTCCGTAAATTTAATTTCTGCCCATGGTGGCAAGTCAGAAATGACTATCTATGAGCTCTTTTTTCTCGTGTGTTTCCTTTGTGCCATTGCAATCACCACAGCCTAAAATAATGAATTAGAATGAATTGTCCAGTCATAGCTAGTGACAAAAGTTAATTTATATTTTTCTGGAACGTTAGTGAGTTCCATCTTACAGAGTTTGAACAAACATGTTTTTACTTGTCCCATCAATTTGTGCAATGTCATCATTTTTATTCCCGTGATGGGTGTTATGCAGGATGAGTGTTTTTATTGATCTTATATAAACTGTGCAAGATGAATTTTAGAGAGAAATTTGTGTGGACTTGGGTCAGGAATTCAAATCCTGTTTTTATGGCGTGGATGATTTGCTTTGAAGATGCAGTGCTTTGAAAATAGAATCAGTTTCTTTCAAATCAAGGTCTTTGTTGTGTCAATAGAGGTACTCTTGATGTTACCTCATTTACAAGAATGTAAATGACATAATGGCAATTAAATCAGGGATTCAAAGCTAAATATTAAAAATCCGTATGGAGATTGTCATAATATTGTTTTCTAAGCTAAAAAACCCTTCTAATATGGCGCCCAAGTGGGAATAACTTGACTTTGTTAAGACTATTGACACGTGTTTCTATTTTTCATCTTTATTCTTATTTTAGTTTTTAAGCATATCTTGCTTTCTTGGCGTGCAATAACTGCTTCTCTTCTATTTCTGTAGGAGGGCATGAGTCGCCAGCAAAGCACTGGGAATGCTAGTGGCAGAGTTGCTTGTGGTAAGCAAATTTTTCTTTTTCTTGTAGTGAGAACAGAACAAAAATGAATTTGGGTGTGGTGGTGGTGGGTTTGTGTTGTTCTTCAGACAATCAAAACATGACCTGCCTTCCTCAAATTTTGTTATGTTAATTATTTCAGGTGTAAGTGCTTTAAATATTTACTTCTTATTCTCCCTTCTTGTTTTCCCACTTATAAAAATTGAGAATTTCTTTTTCAAATATGATGGGGATAAAAGTGCAACTATTCCACTTTATTTGTTCTTTGAATGCACACACTGGTAAGATAAATTTTGTCTATGGCGTTCTTTGGGATCATAAAAGATGGCATATGGGGGGTGGGGTTTGTTTCTCCATTAGATTTTTACATATGTTGAATATTTATCCCTGAAGTTGTGGTTCTTTATCTTTCTGTGTAGGAGTTATCGGACTGCAAGGCTAAACTACTGTTTCTCATAGGGGGTGAACACATGTAAGTGGAAGATATGTTTGTTGTTTTGTGATGCACGAGAGAAGCCCTAGATAAGACTCAAACTTGAAAGAATAAAGAGAAGAAAGTTGTCCTTTATGATGGTGGGTGCATGGGATTAAAATAGGGTTTGTGTTATTTCCCAATTATAAACACCCAAAACTGTGTTGCATTCTAGAAGCTCACAAGTAGTGTTTCTTGCATTTCTTTGGATCCGGTAATTAGAATGAATAAAAGAAATTGAGACAGGAAAGATGCACTACAGACATTGATGTGTGTGCATCAAATTAATAGGGGGAAAAAAACTATGAAAATCTTTTTGTTTTCGTTTGTCCTCCTTTCCAACTCTTTTTTGTCTATAATGTTATTCATAGAAATGTGAAATTGATGACCGTGGACATGTTTTTCCTATAAACCTGATTCCATTTGGAATCCGAAAAGTACATGTTAAGGAAAGAAATTTCATTTGAATCCGAAAAGTAGGGAAAGAAAATATAGAGGATATAAAAATTTGAAGGAAAATAGAAAATAGGTTTAAATTTATGGAATTAATTTTATATGTTTATTGAAACTTATTTTATTTGTTTCTAATAAAGAATTAAGAAATAAAAAAAATAGGAGATTTTTTTATTATATTTGATTTTTTTTTATATTTTTATATGTGATAAAATTTTAATATTTTTTTTTCTATCTTTAGTAATTTCCAGGTTACCTTGTGTATGGGCGTAGGCATAGGCATATAACATATACTAGTGAATGTGTGTTGGTTTTAAGTACAACTTAAAAGTTGTGTGGAAGTGGAGCTGGTTTAAATATTTGATTTACAATAACTTTATGGTTTATCCATTCATATTCTTTTATTAATTCTAATTACCCAAACTTATGAGATGGGTTTGTGACATGAGAGCAAGAAGATGGAGCCTAAACAAAACAGTGATGTTCCAAAATAATTTTGTTTTTCAAAAAAAGAAAATAATATCAATCTCAAAATATTTCATGTTTTATAATAATGTTCAAAACTAATATATCTCAAGATAATATAAAAATCATAATGTAAGGACATTTATTTTTATTTAAAATTAAAATTGCCGCAGAATTGTGATTTTAATCGTTTAAAAATAATAGTCTAAAAATTGTAATACTAATAGTTTAAAAATTTAAAATCATAGTTACTAATTATATTATTGTGACTCGATGCGATTTGAGGGCGCCTTTGAGAAATTTGGACAAAGCTCTAAACAAAATATAGGGGTGCGTGTGAGGGGACCAATTTATCCAGCATTGGTTTCAAAAGATTGTATGCTTTGGATGGTTCTCCGATTCCATCTTACTACTATAAATCCTGGACTACCTGGTGCTAGCTATCCTTACATGTGATGAGCTTGTTTTCTAAGTTTATTATGACCAATTTTAAAAAAGTTAAAAATGATTTTCCAAACTGGCTTTTGACATTTTGGATTTTCCTAATTTCTTAATAACATGCCTAGTTTTTAAATTTTAGCTCTATTTTCATCATAAAATTGAGTAAATTAAATGTTAAATGATTTTCAATTGTTGAAAGTTCAAAATATAAAAATAAAATATTTATTTCTCCCTACCCTATTTTTTATATTTACTTTTTTTCTTAATTCTTTTACGTCCACTCTATAGATTAAAGAAATGTCACACGATGAAAAGATTGAAAAATAGTTAATTTTTATTAAAATATTAATAAGATTATTTTATAAGCTCTAGCTCAAATATAACATTTCTCTACACTCATCTTCTTTTTAATATCTTCAATTTTCTATTTTTATTTTCATTTTTATAATATATTATTTTAATTCAATTATTTGCTTCACTTTTACTTTTTCTTTTATGAATTCATTAACTAAATTTTATTTGTGACGCCCCAATCCCGGGGGTCCGTTGACTACCCACTTAACTCCATTAATATAAGATGCCCAAGTTGGCCCGATCGCCACTTCAAAATCTGCAAGCAGTCTCCTCAGACAGCTCTACCCAATTACAACATCTCGCACGAAACCTGGCCCCAAGCAAATTAATTATAATCATTTAATACAAATATGGATAAAAACGGCCTCTTGGGCCCATACTACAATACCCATAAAAAAAAACATACCAACTATGAATCCACTATATCCAATAATTTTAAGAGTTCAAATGTTTTACTCTTATACAACAAATATTAAAATACACGAATTCTAATACATGTAAACATCAGAAGAACCTCAAAGCTACACTCCCGGGTTTTCTTCTACCCCGGGTCTCTAGGACGAGCCGTCCCTCGCACGCTCCGTACCAAAATAATATCCTCGACAGAGCGAGCTAATGCTCAAGAATGAATCGCCCAAGTGGCTACTTCACCTAAGTGCAATGCAATGTTCCAAAATAAACACACATCCACAAATGCACGATCCTACTGAATGTCTACATGACCAACTCCTGCATCCCGAGTCTCACGACTTTCACACTTGCCTAAGCCTTGTATGAGAATTATAATTTTTATTTTGTCAACAACCCTCCGATGTATATATATATATATATATCAATTGGGTCGTCTCCGACGATTGATATTATTTATGGACTACACTGATGTATATCAATCGCCGTCGACGTATTGATATTTTAGTGTGGACTATCCTCTGATAATTATCATTTTTAGACAACCCTCCGAAACCATTTTCTCTAGATTCATCTCATGCACTAACTCCTATAGTCCTAGGATGTTCCAGTGCATATGGAATGCATGTATGTCAATTCCAATACAGTCTAATCACATGCAAATATGTAAACATGCACATATCCACATAATATCCAATACACAATCATGTCGGTGTAATTTTAATCAATTCATACATCAAAAAATTAGCTCACTTGGGCTACGATCACCACAAAGCAACGGACTTTGAATCACTGACAAGACATTTTCACACAAAAATATATTTTTTGTGTCACTATTCCTAAGTGAATGGTAAAAACTAGGTTTTTACTTAGCTCAAACACACATCTATTCACTCCGCTCACTTTGTGAACCCGCATTTCACGCCATTTCCGGGACCCTCATCCAAATCAACTGATGATTTATCACAAAAATGCAACACTCGTAAATCCACCCAACCCAGCCATGGCAGCCACGGCCGCTATATTTGGATTTCAAAATTACATCAATTCTGGTCCCCGCGTTCGGGGGATCGATCAAACGGGCCGCTCCAGCCCTCAATCAATCGAAACATTTTACATGGTACTTAACCGCAATAAAACCCAAGTAGGAGAAACTACCCTCTCGGAGTTTGATGTTCCTAAATCCCATCCACGCCAAGCCCTTTTGCGAACAGCTTCTCCTTCTTGTCCCGAAGACTGCCGACGATCGGATATTCCACGATTCTAGAGAGAAGGTGGTCCTTCTCTCTCCCAAAACCAAACAAATCGGCTACTGGTTCTTTCCTCCTTGCTTTTCACGTTTTCTCCTCTTTTGAATTTGAGAAGATGAGTCCTATTCCTTATTTTGTCTTTTTATGACTTAAACAAATCCCAAAATGCCTATTATGTCCCTTTTTTCCCAGTTTTGACATTCGACTCTACCTCGGCCGTCCATTTTCATTATTTCTCTACTCATACCACTTATGCATACAGTACGTGTTATATGTGATTATCGTCTCATCGTGCAAATCATTTTACTACATTCGAACGCGACATGCCTCGTAAATGTGTCAACTCCGACCGGTCTCAATTCTACGAAATTTTTACGTGCTAGCTAGATTTCGCGAGATGATTCCAACGGTGCAATCTGTTTCGTCATCCGAGATCTAGAGAATAAATTTTGGATTTTTAACCGAAATTGGCGCTGTAAATCGAATACGATTTTGCCATTTTTCCAAATTAAATTTCTGGTCTTACATTCTCCCTTCAGCGAATTTCTCATTCCGAAATTCTGAACAACCACAATCACTACATGTATATGCAAACAGACCATACACTATGCATGTAAACCAGTCATTTAAATCTAAACGATTAAAACCACGACTTCATCCTAAACAAGAGCGATAGTGGCCCCATCGTGTCCACACGCCCGCACGCTGACTCCTCCAATCTACGCTGCCGCCGATAGTACTTCATTCAGCCTCACGGTCTCATACGAAACCCCGATCACGGCGACAACACGCACACCGGTCCTCCTCAAAGGTCCCACCCGTGTCAACCCTCAATCTGTCCCCAATCCACCACATGAGTCGGATCCCCGAGATAGCTTCCTGAGCACGGTATTTCGAAACACCTCGTGGACACCCGACATGTCAAGCACCTTAACCCAAGACGCAAACGGTTCACCTCGAAGAGTTCAAAAGGTCCACCAAATCACGACAGTTCTCACGCTTGCCGAACTCACCACTCCCAGTATCACTCTTCAAGCAGCGATGTGATCCCCAACCTCAACTCTAAGGGTCAACGCCGCACATCCGCGATAGCTCTTCTCACGGGCCGTGAGTCAAGAAGACGCCGTCGTATCGCTCACATTCCCTGGAGGTGTCTCTAATCGATCGTGACCGCTGATGGAGCCTCTCCAACTCCTCGTCCAACATAACTATGACTCATGGCCTCCTGCTACGCTGCCTCATACGTGCCATCTCGTATACTTGCCTCGATACTGTTGTTGTAGCGAATTCCACTAAGGGCACTGTTCTCTACCCTTATGACCCAAGACGTATGCTCGCAGCGTGTCCTCTAACACCTGTATATAATCCACACAACGTGTAACCCTACACAACCCTTACTTTACGTGTGTAAACGCTGACCTTCCCAAGGTCACAATCGCTGACAATCCAATGGACCGTCAATCTAGTCCACATGTATGATATTCACATCGAGAAAGCCCCCTTTGCCGACCAACGACACCCACGCAACTTCCAAAAGGGGTATCCAAACCGAGTCACTCCCACTACCACTCAACTCTCTGCCCACTGATAACTAATCGTGTTTTCACCTCGATTAACTTAACTCTTCTGGCCACACTCAGCCTCTTACATTAACACGTAAATTTAGGATATCTCCCCGCCCTACATCCCAACTCTAGGATTCTCACCTTAGGGATTAACGCTGTCCCTTTTTGTTGCCCAACATACTTAATTACTCTTCATTTACCTAATCGAACTATGAGTCTTCATTGGACGTAGTCCTAAAGACAAACTCAACCCACACTCACCAAGAGTGGTGAATGACCATCCAGTGCACCCACACCCGACTAAGCGATGTTACCGTGGCACGACAACCGAATAATGCCATATTGTGACACCCAATCCCGGGGTCCACAATGAGCATAACTCGAGATCTCTCACCATAATCCTCGACCTATCAGGTCAACTCTCACCCTACACCCTAGGGAAGAACATCTATTCATGGCTTCTCTAAAGGCCTTAACCTCTAAGCCCAAATTCAAGGTCGTGTCGGGTATGACAACCCGGCTAAGGTCCCAATTGCTGACAACCCAATGGCTGTCAACTCATCCATATCAGGCTTGACATCAACAACCAATATGTCTACCACCCTAAGGTCCACTACGCCTCGCTGCTAACTCGATATGTCCCCGACTCGACCCACACTCCGGCCCTCCGTCTATCTCTGTCATCGGAAGTGCCGACAAGACCGAAACTAAACCCGGCCCTTTTCAATCTGCACTAGGCGGGAGGAATGAACCGTGATACTCTTCCTGCTTTTGGCGCTAACCGGACTCCGCGCTATCCCAAAGTCCCGGGATCCCGTCCGGGCAATCCCGTCTCACATGCCCAATCCTGGCCCCGGTCCTAAAACTCGCGGTGTAGCGTGTCTTCTACCTCTCCCGAACTGTAAGAAGGCTAATCCTCCTCTTGCTACCAACACCCGAGATCCCGAGTGTTTCGAGCATCCCGACTTCTCTATGGTCGCCGCCCCAACCATGGAGTCCATGTCCCGTAGGCGAAGTCCCACGATCCCGTCGAACGGGACAACCCAGCCCATTCTGAATCTCCTATAACATCTACCAATCCCAAGAAACCAGTATCTCAAGACGACATCTCGCCTCAACTCATTATTACGGCCTCGACCTTCTCTAGGTCGACCGACACTCCGATGCGAATATTACCCACGTGTCCCAAAAAATTCACACCTCGCAAGCCAAAACTCACACTTACTCGAACTTGGCATGTACCGATGGTCTCTAACAACTCGTGAACACGATCCTCCAAGATCCTCATGCTCCCACTGATGAGTGCATCAAAACGCCACACCACCAAGACCACGACAAACTGGATCTAGATAGGGTCGGAACGCTCTATGCATGAGATCCAAGGAATGCCGCTAGCGCATTCGTCAATCCAAGGGCATCACCGTGAACTCAAAGTGCCCATAACGTGTCCTAAACGCTGTCTTAGGATATCCGCTCTAACCCTTAGTCGATGGTAACCAAGGCGAAGGTTTATCTCGGGAGTAGACTCGCGCTCCTCTCAATCGGTCAACAAATCACTAATCCTAGGTAATGAGCACCGATTCGGATCATAACCCCGTTCAACTCCTATAGTCAGCCGGTCACGGCTGGGTCTCGTCCCTTCTTCTTCGCAAATAGAACAAGAGCGCCCGTGGTGAAGTGCTCGGTCTCGATAAAACCCTTGTCCAATAGCTTTGTAATCGACTCGAAGTTCCGCACCCACCGCCATCCTATGAGTCATAGAGATGTGGGTGAAGGCTCAGGGTGTAACTCGATACTAAGTCTACTACCCTCAGGGAGGTAGTCTAGTAGTCATCCGAAAACATCCACATACCGCATACTACTCTCGAGGTAGATCTTAAGTCCGTCTCCTCATCCTCCGTAAGGCTCGCTAGCCAACCCGCTTAACCGTCTCCCGACATCCGGATCTCCCCGTATAATCTTTGGGGCAAAATATCATGTTTGTCCCCCGAATACCACACGAGTACCATTCCGCGGTAAAGCAGAACCCTTCTACGCCGAATAATCGATAACGACCCCTGTAAGCCGGCCAACTAATCCATCCCTCAGATGATACCGAACCTCGACATCTCCATGATCCTCAGTCCACCGTGGAGGGCAGTCCCCAGAGACTTAGCTCGCAACCATGACATACCATCCTATTCTCACCCTAATCCCTAGGAGAACTCAATAACCATGGCTCCTCTAAGGTCTCTAGAGTGTCCTGCCTGGCTTCACCCCTATTCGGGCCTCACTCTCTAACCTGAACGCAAATTAGTCTATCCGGGTCACAAGCAGAGGTAATTTCTATATCCTCTAACACCTTCTCGATCTGCATAAACCAATGGTCTGCCACCATTTGTAAGACTCGAGAAATTCTAATTTCTGGAAAAAGTGCAAAATCATAATTTTGGTTAAAAAATTTAAATTTCAGCTAAAAAAATCCGTAATTTATTCTCTAGATCTCGGATGATGAAACGGATTTCACCGTTGGAATCGTCTCAAAAAATCTAGTTAGCACATAAAATTTCGTAATATTCGAGACAATCGAGTTGGCATCGCTCGAGGCATCGCTGCCGCGCCAGAAACGATTTTCTAATGCTACGAAAGTCACACATAACAAGTACTCATGTACCATAAGTGGTATGAGTAGAGAAATGACGGAAATGGACGTCCGAGATAGTGCCGAATGTCAAAACTGGAGAAAAGGGAATTAATTAATGAAAATTTATTAAATGAACTAAAAGACAAAAAAAAAAAGCTACATGGCTCATCTTCTCCAAATATTAAAAGAGCAAAAACGTGAATTGAAGGGGGAAAGGTCCAGTAGCTGCTGCAGAAACGAAAATGGAGGTTTTAGAGAGAAGGTCTCTGACTTCTCTCTAGATTTATTTACAACCGACTGGCCAAAAGTCTTCGCCGAAGGAAAGTCGTTTCACGCAGAGCAAAGCCACACGTGGACTCCGATTTTGTGAGTTTTTGACAAACTTCAAGAGGTAGGGGTTTCTCCCTACTTGAGTTTTACTCTCATTTTAAGTGCTTTACGAATGTTTGAGTTGAATGAGGCCGTGAGGGACCGTCTGATCGGTCCCAAAACTTGGGACCGAATTGATATAATTTTTGGAACCAAAATGGAGTAGCCCATGACCAAGCCCACTGGGCCATTTTCTGGGTTGATTTAAGTGAATTCATGTACATCATGTATTGATTGATTGAGGCCTAAATGGTCATGAAACCCGTTCACCAAGTGAACCGATGATTTAGGATTTTTCAATAGTAACCGAGGGTTTCACTATTCCTAAACAAAGGTTCTCAAAATATGATGCTTTGCAAGAAAATATGTTTGGTCTAGTGATTTAATTTAATTGTTTATGTTTGATCATTACCCAAGTGAGCTAATTTTGATGTATGAATGAGAATTTACATGACATGATTGTGTGAATTGATTGTTTAAAATATACAGCCATATATTTACATGTGAATTAGACTGATTGAATTGGCATACATGTGCATTCCATATGCACTGAACACCTTGTATCATAGGAGGAGTGCATGAGATGAGCTCAGACAAACGTGTTAGGAGTGGTTGTCTAAAATATTAATTATCGGAGGGTAGTCCAAATAAGAAAAATATCAATCGCCTGAGCGGCCCACCCGATATTCACCTGAGTGGTGAAGCCCTCACAACAAATAATATATCAATCGTCGAGCTACCAATTGATATATATACACATCGGAGGGTTGTCCACAAACAAACAAAATAATAATTCTCATACAAGGCTTAGGCGAGTGTGAGTAGAGTCAAATGAGGACTCGGATCTCTGAGTTGTCATGTAGACATTCAAGTATGATCATGCATTTGCTTGAATGTGTGTTTAATTTGGGAACATTGCACAGCACTTAGGTGGTGAGTAGCCCACTTAGGGCGATTCTCCTACTGAGCATTAGCTTACCCCAATGGACCCCATATTTTACGTGGCTGTGGAGCGTGGCGAGAGCATCGGTCATTCTGACATTGAAGCTTAAGAAAGCCTAATGTGGCTTTGGTGGTTTTAAGATCTTATTAGAACTTTTAAGTTTAATATGTGCTGTATAAGAGTAGATTATTAACTTTATAACTATTGGGCACATAGTTGATTCATAGTTGGCATGTATATCGAGTGTTGCTTATGCGCCTGCGTCGACGTGATATATCGGGATTATATCAGACCGCTTGAGACAGGTTTATACAAATGATTTGGGTAGAGCTCCCCGTACAAAGGAGACTCTGCCAGATTTTCGTGAAAAATGTCGGGTCACTCGACATTCATGAGTATTCCGCGGGTTGACGGGTAGTCAACTGACTCGCCGGCGCCACACCATCTGGACCTCCCTCAATGCTTCCGAGATGATGCGCCTAACCTTTAGAGGTTACTAGGATCTTCTCGTTTACCGCTTATACCAGCCCGTGCTTGATAATGGGCCTGCTATAATACCTAGCGCACAAGTCCAACATCAAACACCGGTGTGCCCGACCGCCCCGTGGACGTCCTCTACGTCCTCGTTCTCGTCTAGCCATCATCACAATTCAATGGCACGTTAAATTTCAATTCAGGATCTCCAAGGCATAAACACCGCCCCGAGACACTCTCCATACACATAAATCAGTATATACTTGTCCTTGCAGCATTTATTGTGTAGTGAAGGCACAATTCTTGCATTTAAAATATTGTTTTCAACAAAATTTTATTTTCTAAAATTTCAATTTTTGAAAATTTTATTTTTCAAAATTTTGTCTAATTCTTAGTTGATTTTATTTTATTTTATTAATTTAATAAATTTTTTTTTTTCGAAATTTGTGATGAACAAGATTCATGAACCGTTCACGAACACGTCCAAAATTCCGACTGTAAATGCACTAAGTCAACCGTCGAACAGCCGAAAAGTACTGGCGTACGTACCGCCGTGTCGCTACGCCTGCAGCCATGCCACGACTCCGCTTCAAGGCTACTTTGCGCCGCCGCCGCCGCCTGCGACACGCCGCCGCTGCCGCCGCACCGCTTAGCGCGCCTCGGGCCAAGCCAGCCGGCCGTCACAACAGCTTGAGTTCGCATAAGCCTCGGGTCATGCGCTACAAGGTCAAGGCTATCACTTAGCGTGCCTGTGTCAAGCCACGCTTCGCCGCACACAATTTTTGTACTACGATACAATTTCAACAACCCAATGCTTCTTCTCAACATTTTATATTAAAATTGTATTAGACACACTCCGCCTTTTCCCGCCAAATTCTTCCTTTCTATTGTAATACAAACTCACCCTTAAGCCGCCCACCAAACTATATTGCAATACAATTTTTCTCAGCGCCCACCTTCTCTGTTACAATACATTGCATTTATTTTAAATACAATTTTTTTTTCACAATATATAATTTGGTAGTAGCTCAAAACTAAGCTTCTACACAAATTTTTTTCCATTATTATTATTATTATTTTTCATTTATTTCCAAATAGCTGGAAAAATCACTAAAAATCATTTTTTTTCCGTAATACACAAATAAATTTCTAAAAATTTATTTTCTTTCACTTTTCTTCGCTTACACCATATAAAAGCTTAGAAAATTATTTTCTTCACTCACACCAAATAAATTATAAAATTTATTTTTTTATTCTATTTTTCCGCTTACACTCAGAAAATTTTCTTCCCACCTTATATATATATATATATATATATATATATATATATATATATATATATATATATATATATATATATATATATATATATATATATATATATATATATATATATATATATATATATATTTCTATTTTAATTCTCGAAAATGGTCCACTTCAAGGCCTTTATACAACACAAACCCTAGTGTTCAACCTCAAATTTATTAAAATTGACATTTCAATAATCAAAATAAATTTATTCCACTTATTTTATTTCTTCTTTGTTCTAGTTTTCACTCACTAAAACTTCACCATTTTCTATCACATCCAATGTATAAGCACTTACACACAACATCATAACACATCACAAGCCAGTTATAAATATCATTCACATAGCATAACTCATGTTATACACGTAATCACACACACTCAAACACCAAGGCACAAAGTTATTCTATTCCCCCGCGGATTCCTAGTAATCTCATACCTAAACCGACATCGAACCACACCTAGTGGTGATGTTCTTACACAAATAAGCGGCCTTCCAAGCCCAAGCCCTCATTCTCTAGGTTTTCATATACCCATATTTTACACATCAAACCAACTGCCAAGTGGGCGATGGATACCAAACCCGAGCCTCAGGTATCTCGGGATACCTAAGCTCTCCGATACTGCCGCGGACGCCCATCCTCGGGGTCTGTGCTGATTCTGCTCCCGCCAACCTCGCGGAATACAAGTGGATGCCCAAGTTACCTCGACTCACTTTAAAACTCCAAGTAGCCTCCTTTCAGACGGGAGTTTCACTAAATTACAACACTGCATGAAATGTCCCCAAGCAGTCCAATATAATCACAATAATACAAATATGGATAAAAACGGCCTCTTGGGCCCATACTACAATACCCATAAAAAAAACATGCCAACTATGAATCCACTATATCCAATAGTTCTAAGAGTTCAAATGTTTTACTCTTATACAACATATATTAAAATACACGAATTCTAATACATGTAAACATCAGAAGAACCCTCAAAGCCACACCCTAGCTTTCTTCTAAATTCGCCCCAGGACGAGCCAGCCCCCTCTCACGCTCCTCCCGCACCCGTAAAATAATATCCCTCGACAAAGGTGAGCTAATGCTCGCAGTGGAATCGCCTCAAGTGGGCTACTCTCCACCTAAGTGCGCTCAATGTCTAAAATAAACACACATTCAAGCAAATGAAGATCCCAATGAATGTCTACATGACCAACTCATCCCGAAGCTCCATCACTCTCTCACACTCGCCTAAGCCTTGTATGAGAATGTAATTTTTATTCCAGGACAACCCTCTCGATGTATATATATATATCAATCTGGGCCGTCTCCGACGACATATTTTTGCAAGGTGGACTAATCCGATAATTATCATTTTTAGACAACCCTCCGAAACCATTTTCTCATACTCATTCACTACCAACTCATATAGTCCTAGATGTTCCAAAGGTATATGATTGAATACGCAACACCTAATACAACAACCACATGCAAATATGTAAACATGCACATAATATCCAATTACACAATCATGTCATACTAATCAATTCATACATCAAAATTAGCTCACTTGGGCTAATGATCAAACACGAGCACCAATTGAATTGACTAAGCATTTTCACACAAAATATATTTTTGTGTCAATGGTTCTCATGAATGGTAAACCTAGGTTTTACGGTTCAAACACACATCCATTCATCGGTTCACTTTGTGAACCCGCATTTCACGGCCATTTCCGCCCTCATCCAAATCAATCCATGATTTATCACAAAAATGCAACATTCAACCACCCAAATCAGCCATGGCAATCACGGCTGCTACATTTGGATTTCAAAATTCATACCACCGTCCTGCGTTGAGATCGATCAAACGGCCGCTCCGTGCCTCAATCAACCGAAACATTTACATGGTACTTAACCGAAGAATAAACCCAAGTAGGAGAAACCCTACCTCTCTGGAGTTTGAGGAAACTCCCTAAATCCGGCACTCCACGCAAGCTCCTTCACAGAGAATGCTCTCCTCCTTCTTGTCCCGAAGACCCAACGATCTGATATCTCCATTTCCATTCTAGAGAGGCGTGGTCCTTCTCTCTCTAAAAACCAAACAAATCGGCTACTGGTTCTTTCCTCCTTGCTTTTCACGTTTTCTCCCCTTTTGAATTTGAGAAGATGAGTCATATTCCTTATTTTGTCTTTTTATGACTTAAACAAATCCCAAAATGCCTATTATGTCCCTTTTTTCCCATGGATATTCTGGCCTACTCGTCGGTCCATTCATTATTTCTCTACTCATACTTTACCTATGGCACATGAGAGTACGTGTTATATGTGATTGGGAGCATCGAGAGTCCATTTACTAAGACCAAACGCGATGCCTCGTAAAACGTGTCAACTCCGACTATCTCGGAATTCTACGAAATTTTACATGCTGGCTAGATTTCGCGAGATGATTCCAACGGTGCAATCCGTTTCGCCATCCGAGATCTAGAGAATAAATTTTGGATTTTTAACCGAAATTATAGTTTTGTAATTGAAATTACGATTTTACCCTTTTTTCAGAAATTTGAATTTCTCGGGTCTTACATTATTTCTCATATTTTTAAGGCCTATATTATTATTATTATTATTATTTAATCATTTAGTATTAATGTCTTTATTAATTTATATCGTTAATCAATTTTGTTAGAAGTTTAGTTAAGTATAAAATTTTCCGAGTTGAACTAATCGAATTTGTTTTGTAATCCAAAAAAAAAAAAAAAAAATCTAAAAATAGAGAAGAAGATGTCCCAGGAGTAGAAGATAAATAAAAGATACAAGTTCAAATATTTATATTTTATTATATATCTTCAGGTGGGAATTCAATATTTTGTTTTTTTATATTACTAGTTTTAATCTTGTTTTTTGATTTTCTACTTAACAACAACTAATATATTTTTATTCAGTTTTATAATTAAAAGAGATCATATAAAATGAGTAAATATATAAAATAATTATATGTTAATGTTCTAGTGTCAAGGACGTCAAATGGTAAAGAAGGAAAGTAGAATATGATCTAACAGCTTTCCAAACCCCTTACTCCATAACCAACCCTCACCTCTTTTGTGCACTTGTGATTCGTGCAAGGTGATTAAAAATCAGAGAGAAAATAAGAACACACAGATTTTTCATGGTTCGGTAGCGTGCCTACATTCATAGGAAGGGCGGTTCAAACTTTCACTGAAATAGGGTTACATGGAAAGGTATTTATAAATACTCTGAATATGACCAATTTATAAAAATACCCATATATGTCAGATATTCTGCACCATACAATTTTAGCCTTGGGCAAGTGAAACCCAAACTCAAAATCTTCCCTTTCGTTCATGTACTGCTCCACTCCGACACTTGCCTACCCTTCTACTCTCAATATGAGCCACATGCCATAATACCCCTTGTCCTTCCGCATACTTTCCTCTTATTATTTGATTCCAAAGTGCTTTCCTTTGGTTTCATGGGATTAGACATAAAGTCACTCCACCATATTCACCTCAGTCAAATGGTGTGGCTGAGCGTAAAAATCGTACATTAAAAGAAATGATGAATGCAATGCTAATAAGTTCTGGGTTACCTCAGAACATGTGGGGGGAAGCTATTTTGTCGGCGAATTACCTTTTAAATAAGGTACCCCGGAAGGATGAACAAAAGACACCATATGAGCTGTGGAAAGGAAGACAACCTTCCTATAAATACCTACGAATGTGGGGGTGTCTTGCCAAAGTGGCTGTTCCAACACCTAAAAAGGTGAAAATAGGTCCGAAGACCGTTGATTGCATCTTCATTGGCTATGCACAAAATAGTAGTGCTTATCGATTTCTTGTATATAAGTCTGAAATCCCTGATATACACAAGAATACGATTATGGAATCAAGGAATGCCGTTTTTTGAACACGTTCCTCGTAAGTTCGAAGAGGGACCAAGTTCTCTAAGCGAACATTTGAGACTATGAATGAAGATAGCCGTGACTGAACATGAACAAGAAGAAGTGTTGAAGATGAACCTCGACAAGCAAAGAAAAGAACATGACAAAAATCATTTGGTCCAGATTTTCTGACTTTATATGTTTAGGTAGAGCGAACCTCGTAGCTATAAAGAAGCGGTGAACTCTTTGGAAGGCTCTTTGTGGAAAGAAGCTATCAAAAGTGAAATTGATTCCATCTTGCAGAACCATACGTGGGAACTAGTGGACCTTCCTCCGGGTAGTAAACCACTAGGGTATAAGTGGATTTTCAAAAGGAAAATGAAATCTGATGGAACAATTGATAAGTACAAGGCAAGATTCTGTAATTTCAAAGGTTACAAACAAAAGGAAGGTCTTGATTACTTTGATACTTATTCTCCGGTAACGAGAATAACTTCCATACGAATGGTACTTGCTATTGCTGCATTGCGAAATCTTGAAATACATCAAATGGATGTGAAGACTGCTTTTCTTAATGGAGATCTAGATGAGGAGATCTACATGGAGCAACCTGAGGGTTTTGTAGCTCCAGAACAATAAAAGAAAGTTTGCAAGTTAGTAAAGTCCCTATATGGCCTTAAACAAGCACCAAAACAATGGCATTAAAAGTTTGATAGCGTGGTGCTGGCTAATGGGTTTAAAATCAATGAGTGTGATAAATGTTTATATGTCAAGAATACAGTAAATGGCTATGTCATTTTGTGTCTGTATGTTGATGGCATGCTCATTATTGGTAGTGACGATGAAATGATCAATCTACCAAGGCGATGTTAAGCACAAGGTTTGACATGAAAGATATGGGACTTGCTGATGTGATTTTAGGGGTAAAAATCTTGAGAACCTCTGATGGACTAGTTCTTTATCAATCACATTATGTGGATAAAATACTGATAAGTTCAGAACGATGATTCTCAAGCGTGGCTAGGACACTCATAGATGTAAATCTTCATATGTCAAAAATAGAGGAGAAAGGTATCTCGCCTGGAGTATTCTAGGGTGATTGGGAGCCTAATGTACTTGATGAGTTGTACAAGACCAGATATAGCTTACGCGGTTAGTAAACTGAGTAGATACACTAGTAATCCAAATGGTGATCATTGGAAAGGAATTGTAAGAGTATTAAGATACTTACGGTATACTCGTGATTATGGATTGCACTACACAAGATATCCAGCTGTATTGGAAGGATACAGTGATGCCAACTGGATATCTGATGTGAAGAACTCGAAGTCGACTAGTGGATATGTGTTCACACTAGAAGGTGCAGCAATTTCATGGAAGTCCTCAAACAACCGTACAGCCCGATCCACTATGGAAATCGTAATTCATTGCTGATAAATGTGGTGAAAGAGGCTGAATGGTTACGCAAGAATTTCTTGTAGGATATTCCTAGGTACAAAGCCCGTGACAACTATATTCATCCATTGTGATAGTCAACACAGGAAGAGCGCAAGAGAAATAGATGTATAATGGTAAGGTCTAGACACATACGGAGACACAACACCATTAGGCAATCCAATCTCAATCGAGTTATCTCTCGTTGACTATAAAGCTTGTAAGGATAATATTGCGTGGATCCGCTAACCAAAGGGTTACAGAGAATTAGTTGAGAAGTTATCAAGGGAATGGACTAAAGCCCATAAAATGAAGAGTCATCACGATGGAAACCTCTACCTAATTGGATCGAGATCCCCAATATCTAGGTTCAAAGGGACAACTAAATCGTGAAAGACTGGTTTGACGATCAATCCTCCCGTCCATTCCTATGATGAACAAAGGATATATATATATTGGAGATGAGGTTAAGCTTGCTTAATGATTCTAATATGTCGGGAACCGAAGTGAGTATTGAGAGTACCATAGGAAAATCACCTATGTGAGAGAGAAGAGGGGCCGCTTCAAAGGAGAATTGTATAGGGCACACCAGAAACTCTTGCAGAACTGGGGAAGATGTCTCACTAATAAAACGGACATAACAAAGGAGAACCTCGAAGAATGCCAGGAAGAGTCCTCGTTGAGATATATCATCATCATTTACTAAAATGACGTAGAGTCAAGGACATCGTGTCTACTTAGTCAAGAAAGTAAATATATTCTCATAAGGGAAGGTTCAAAGTATAAAATCTACCACTTTCATGTGCCCGACCGCAGAGCTCTCTATCACTAAGGTTGAGTCTTGTATTTCATAATCATCCATGGGATTGTTGGAATTTTAAACGCTTAGTAACGTTGTGGTGAATAAATTGTAATAAATATGTTTTAAATTAGCAACGTTTTTAAAGAATAAATTGTAATAAATATGTTTTAAATTATGTTTTGGAAACAGTTTCAGGTTTCGCGTAAAAAGTAAAATAAAAGAGCTTATTTATTGGCTCTAGGGGTGAGTTTTGAAGACACGTTGTGTTACTGGGGGTGATAGGGTGGAAGGCTTCTTGTAAGTTCTGGTACAGAATTCTGGGGGTACTTCCAGAAATCTCCTTGCTGGCCCTGTTGTATTCGGGAGACTAAACACCCAATAGACACAAGCACCGTGGGTGGAGCGAATTCGTTTTAAGGAAACTGTGTTTCATGTTCTAATCATACTGTATCTCATATCTCAGCTTGTTGAACAAAGCAGCTTTACACCCCTTAATTTCATTTATCATTTGGATTTGCAATTTAGAATTTGCTATCTACACGGTGTTATATTTATGTAATTTATATAATCTTTGTTTATCAGTACTGACAAACATCATGAACTCACAACCTTACAAAAATGGATGTATTTCTTGATCCCTAGTCCCCTTTTTTTCTTATCAAAGCACACCACCTTCCACTTCACTGAGTGAGGTTGTCTTTCAAGAGCCCCTCCACCCCATAAAAACTCTCTTTGGATTCGTTCAATTCTTCCTCTAACCACTCTAAGTATGGGATGAAGGGACAAAATATATAGAAAGGCTAGCCGACGTGTTCCCAATCAAAGTAAGCCTACCATCCTTAGATATGTAGTCTCTTCGTGGTCAATCTTCTTTAAGTCTCTCTCCCCATACTCATCCCAAGCTAGTGCCAATTTGAAAGGAGAGCTCCTCAAAGGTGTTCAAAATAGGTGGAAGGAAGACTACCAACCTTACACCCGATCTCAATAGCCAAATATTCAAGGTCTTCCCCCCACCCCTATCAAGTATAACTCACTCTTGTCCAAATTGATTTTTAAGCTTGAAATTGCCTCAAACCACGTAAGAAGGCAACACAAGTGTGTCATTTGGTCCTTCGATACCTTACAAAAGATCAATTAAGGTATCATCCACAAATAACAAATAGGATTCCTCTTCCCCTAACCTTAAGTTTCATATTAATATAGTCTAGAACTTGAGTTCTAGAATAGTAAGAGCAATGGATGTAAAACCCCAGAAAATTTTAATTTTCTGAAAAAGGGTAAAATGGTAATTTTGATCAGAATCCGGAATTTTTTTAGATATCGGATGACGAAAGGGACTTCACCGTTGGAATCGTCTCATGAAATCTAGCCACCTTGTTGAATTTCGTCGAATTCCAAGACAGTCGGAATTTCACGTTTTTTGAGGCCCCGAAGGTTGTGCGAGACACTTGGCTCATTTTGAGTGGCTCAAGATGAGACACATGTCAAGTGGAGAGCTAGTCAAACCATAAGCTCAAGTGGAACCCATGCGAAACACATAGCATCATGCTATTGGGTGAAAATCTAAGTTAGATGGATAAAGTATAGGTGGAATCCAAGCTACCAAATGGTGGCTTGACATGTGGCATGGGAGGACAAGTCCTCTTGACCAAGTTCTCCCAACTGGTTTTAGGAGAGGAGAAGGGGAGAAACGAAGGAGAAGAAGAAGAAGCTGTAGAGAGAGTCTACTCTCTTCTAGATTTCTATGATCTGGCCCGTCGAACTCAAATGAGACAAGAAGCCAAGTTGGTCTACGCGACAAGGGCTACGCATGGGTACCGGTATTGTGGAGTTTCGACAACTTCGGGAGGTAGAGGTCTTCTCCTACTTGGATATTCCTTGTTTAAAGAGGCATGATAATGGTTTTAGGCATTGTGAGGCCGGAAATGGCCATGGATTTAGGTTCCAAAGAAGTGGAACCGATGCTTGATGAGGGGGTTATCCATGGACAGCCCACGGACTAATTTAGGACTGTTAAAAACAATCCGGATTGCTTGTTGGACCGAAATTGTCCATGTGGATTTGCTTGCATGTGGTTGCTTGACATGAGAAGCATGAACGATGTGTGGAGGATAAAACTGTTGTTGTTTTAATTGAATGACTTGAAATGTGTACGAAAAACGGTACGTTAATACATGCTAATTGATGTTAACATGATCGCTTGAATTATATGATATAATTGTGTATGAGCCATTGAATTTGATATATAATTAGCATCATTGCATTCATGTGCACAAAGGGACATCGCGCTGGCAGGGGTGGGTGCACTCCAGATGGTCATTCACCACTCTTGGTGAGTGTGGGTTCGTCAGAAAATGAAAAGTAAACAATGTGTGTTGGGCGAAGCAAGAAGGGGGTCATTAAATCCCTCAGGTGAAAAGTCTGGAATTTGGAAGGCGAGACCGCAGAATATTCAAAGGTCTCAGATGGGTGAAGCCGAGACCTCGTGGTAATATCCGAAAGATCCCAGATGGGCAGTGTGAGGAGACCCCGATGATATCCAAAAAGCCAGTTTGGGTGCCAGAGAACCCATGACAAATCTGAAAGCTGGTGTTGCCCAAAAAGAAAAACACATCGGCCATGTTTATCACTTAGACCTATAGTTAAGCTGACAGGAGCCGAGATTGGACCAGATGGTTTACCCATTGGCAAACCCAGACAGTGTCGGGTGAGCCGACAAAGGCTCGGTATTTGGGTGTCATTGGCATTACCAGTGACGATTGCCACACTTGGCATAAGCATGTGTGAGGAAGTCGGTGAGTGACTCGGGGTATGAGCATGGAAACATTTCATGCATGACATCAATCATTCCATGTTTTCATTGTAAATTGTATGGAATGTGGATGTTGTGATGTGTCATTGCATGTGCATTTTAAGTGGGGAGTAGCCCTCGTAGGAGATTATCACTACTGGGCATTGCTCACCCCGCTGATCCCCTTTCAGGTATAGGAGTGTTCAAGGAGACTACGTCACTAGAGGCCACTTTAAGAAGAGTTCGCGACACCCCTATCCCGAGGGTCCCGTTGACCACCCGTCAACCTGTGGAATTTTGTGGATTTCGGGTTACCCGATACCACATGGTTGTGTCCCATTTATCGGGATTCATATTTCCACAAAAAAATCGGGCAAAGTCTTTGTTCTAGAAGTTTCACCCAACATACAAATCTCAGAGTAACAAAGAATCCATAAGAGTTTATTTCAACACTTTTATACAGAACATATATTAAAACTAGCTTGTTCTAATATAGTTTACCCGACACCACTTGTGATGCCCCAAACGGGGTCCATCGACAACCTGGTCAACCTCAAGGGAGGCTGTGGGATGCCTGCAACCCGACACCACTTATGAAAACCGGTGAGAGTCTCCTTGTACGGAGCTCGACCTGGGCTGGCCAACCCGTCCCAAATCAGCCTTACAATGACCATGCCAGGTCCACATGCGAGTAAAATAGCCACTTGGGTCCCTGCATCAATACTCACAAAATACATCAACTACATTAACATGGTTCAAGAGTTAATAAATCACTCTTACTTCAACATATATTAAAATGTACAATTTCTAATACATGTTATACAAAAATATACCAAAGCCACAACCCGGCTTTCTTCTAAAACGCGGCCTCTAGTGAGACGGTCCCTCCCGCATACTCCCTGCATTCGAAATATTGATCCCGATTGCAGGAGGAATGTCCAATAGAGATAATTTCCTACATGGGTTATTCCTAACCTAAGTGAACATGTGTCATGGCAAACAATCACACCTCAAAGCAAATACATGATCCTACTCAATGTCTACATGCCCAACCCCATGTCTCGAGTCCTCACCGACTCCCTCACACTTGCCTAAGCCATGTATTTCGAGTAAAATTACGCTAAAATAAAAACTCTTTGCTTCTAAAATTTACTACCGAGCTTCTAAAAAAAAATTGACTACTCTCGAGGCGACTGTCGGATAACTCTCCAAATGCCATGTCCTCATCCGGGCGACGGCCTGACGACTCTCCAAAATTCTTCGGAAAATCTTCCTTTGAAATTCCTTTCACAAACATTTTCACTTTGGTTTTCTTTCATGTCATGCACTCACTCCTAATATTCTAGGGTGCCCCAGTGCATATGGAATGCATGATGTCAATTCCAACAACTCATGCTAATATATAAAACATGTATATACTAACATAATTATCACACATAAATCATGTTATTAAATTCACATCAATAACACCAAAATTAGCTCACATGGGCTAATTAACAAACACAAGTAATTCATTTTGAATCACTCAACATCATGTACAAAAATCACGTGGAACTATTCAATGTGAATATGAAACTCGCTGGCATTGTTCACGGCCACAACAATGGGGATTTTCTCCACTCGGTTCAAAGCTTTTGAGACCGAAAACAAGACTAATTCAAGCCTTAGAATATCCTCAACCATTTACATGGTTTCAGCTTGAATACTAAGTAGGAAAAGATCCTACCTTCTTGAGTTGTCGGAACTCTAGCCAAATCGACGCCCATGTGTGTCTCTCACCCAGAACAACTTGTTTTCTGGTCTGCTGGAATCATGGTCCAAAGCTAAAATCAGAGAGATTTTAGTTATCTTTCAAACTAAAATCCAACTCAACGATTCCTTCTTCAAAAACAAGTCAAAATAAGAGAAGAAGACTATTTTTTGGTTATTTTTTATCTATCATTTTAATAGATCTCAATATCTTAATACGTCCTTTGCTGATATTTAATATCAAAACACCTTCAGATCATTCATCTCCCTTCTATTCCATAAAATATAAACAACATGATACATGGTGTAGGCAAATGACTTCGTCACATCATACCTTCGTTATACTGTTTTTTACGCATCTCCACACGGTGCTTTCGAACAAAAACAATTTTTTGACCTCACTTATTTAATTAAAATCTTTGCTGGTAGCTAGATTTTAGCGAGACGATTCCAACGGCAGTCCGCTTTCATCATCCGGAGATATGGTAACGAATTTTGACCTAAATTACCATTTTACATTTTTCGTAAATTAAATTTTCTCGGGTCTTACACCACCTCAATACGTCCCTTTACCGGGACTCATTCATTCATATTTAAATAAAAAATATGAAAATTAATAGTTAATGGCAGTCCATAGGAGTTCTACTCATGGCCCTCTTACTATATCATATACCCTCGACCAGGTTTAAACAATAGTCCAGGTTAAGAATTTAATTAAAAATTCTTTTACATACATTGCTACTACATGTCGACCTTCATAATCATGGCCCCGCCGAGTCGTTTCCCCAGACACCCCCGCACTCGAAAGGGGGGTCCCACAACGTGAGCAATGCCCAGCAGAAAATTCCCCAAGGGCTACTCCCGCCTAAAAATGCACATGCAATGGCGCACATAAACATCAAACCATATTCCATGTAAATAATGCAATCCTATATGAAATATTCTGTGTCATGCATGTGATGAGACTCCTCATGCCCACAACCCGAGTCCCACCGACTTCACACCTTCGCACCGCCAAGTGTGTGAAAAACCGCTTATTGGTTTTTCACCCAATGATTCTAAAACCATCGACTACCCTCCAATTTTAATTTATCAAATCCCGTAGGTTTATTCGCTGCACTTCCGAGGTCTCACCGTAGGCTTCGCATCACCTTCCGACACTTTCGTGAACTATGACTTCAAGACAGATAGACACACCACTGAGTCATGAACTCGTAGTCCAGTTTCGCCGTGGAGCTACCGGATAAGGGGTTCATTAGATCAGCACTTCACCATGGGGCTCTCCCGCTCTATTTGGCGAAGAAGAAGGACAAGACCTTCGACTACGATTGATTAATGACATTGAACTCGAAGTTACACAGAATCGGTACTCATTACCAGGATCGATGATTGTTGATCATTGAGAGTGAGCGCCAGTCTACTCCAAGATGTACCTTCGCGACCGTTACCATCGCCAGAGGTTTAGGATGTGCATATCCTCAAGACAACGTTTAGAATGCATTATGGGCACTTTGAGTTTACGGTGATGCCCTTTGGATTGATGAATGCGCCTGGGCCGTATTCATGGATCTCATGCATAGATATTCCAACCCCTATCTAGATCGTACGACATGTTTCGGATGACATCTTGATCTACTCCCACGAAAGGAGCATGAGTATCACTTGAGGATCGCTTACGTTGTTGAGAGACAATGGGCTTGTACGCTAAGTTCACTGCGCGAAGTTTTGGCTTACCGAGGTGAGATTTTCGGGACAAGTGGTGCTCTTCGTGATTGAGGCTCACGACCTGCAGAAGGTCGAGGCGTTGATGAATCGAGAGGCCGAAGTCAGCCTTTCGAGATACGTAGTTTCTGGGATTACTGGTATTACAGAGAGATTCACTGAGGATTTCTCCAGATTGGCAACGCTTATGACGAGATTGACCCGAAGGAGTGTCAAGTTTGAGCGGATGACCGGATGCAGAGGCATTCCAAGAGTTAAGAAGAGACTTACTTTAACTCCCATCTTTGATAGTCCCTGACAGGGACAGGGTACACAAAGGTATTGCAGATGCCCTCGGCTCTGGACGGGGATGTTTGATGCAAACTCGAGGTAGAGCTTATGGTTCTCGCTACCAAGAATCACGAGCGCACTACTCCCACACACGATATGGAGTTACGGTCGTAGTCTTCGCCTTAAGACGGCGCCACTACTATATGGTGAGGAAAGCTCGAGGTGTACTGCACCATAAAAAGTTCAAGTATATTTTTACGCAAATGACCTCAAATACGAGGCAACGCGATGGATGGAGTTCAGAGGATTATGATTTCACTTTGCATTACCATCTCCGGGTAAGGCAAATGTGGTGGTTGATGCACTCGCTGAAAGTCACGAGAGCGCTATTAGTAGCTTCGAGTGGCGATGCTTCGAGGATCGCTGACACCTGGGTTACGTGACAACGAAGCGCATTCGTGGCATATTGGGGAGTTTAGTGGCTACACCGCTTCGGGCGGAGCAGTGACGGAAGTCCTAGTGGCAAGACGAGATATGTCCATCGTGTGACCGTAAGTACTCGTGGACCGCATACTCGGGTACGGTGACGCAGGGTCGACTGGTCTACGCAGATGCAGTCTTCGATATAAGGGACGGGTAGTGGTTCCCCAATTGACCGATTTGAGAGAGGAGATTCGTGAGTTTCATCGCTTCTCGATTTTCCGCGGCATCCAGTGGCACGAAGATGTATCGTGATCTTCGTCACGTGACATCGAGCTGATGAAGAGACACGCTGGGACTTTGTTCGACGCATGTCTCACGTGGTCGCCAGGTTAAGGCCGAAGCACTGTAAGCCAACAGACTATCACCATTGGAGGGTCAGTGGAAGTGGTTAATATCACGATGGACTTTGTGACTTACGGCTACAGACGAAGTGTGAGGGCATGACGCAGTGATGGGTGATAGTTGACCGGCCATTTAAGCTTCCGCATTTTCTAGCCAAGTGATAACCTTGCCTCGAGAGAGATTCGCCGACATATTCGAGAGATAGTCCTGGCCACATGGGGTACCGTATCCATAAGATCGAATAGGGACCTGTTTACTACAAGCACTTTTGGAAGAGTTTCCAAAGCATGGGCACACGATTGACTTATGAGCAGACCGGCTCCACCCTCGCACATGGTCACCGAGAGGACGACAGTGTTAGAGGATACGCCGCGAAAGCATGCGTCCCGGATCATAAGGGTGGCCGAGGGCATTTGCCTCTCAGTGGAATTCGCCTACAACAAAGCACAGCGCAGTATACGGGACATACCATATGAGGCATTGTATGAGACCACGATCACCACATGCTGTAATCGAGGTGGGAGAGAGCTCCAATCGGGTCCCGATTCGATTAGAGACAATTCTCCGAGAAGGTGAGCTTGATACGACAAATAGTTTTCTCACGCGCTTCTGAGCTTCTAAGAGCTATGCGGATGTGCGATACCAATTTAGAGTTCGAGGTCAGGATCATGCTCAAGGTGATGTCCTTAAGAGGAGGGTCAGTTCTATGAAGGAAGCTATCGCTAAGGTTTATCGACCTTCGAGATACCGAGAGTAGTATCGCTTGTATACCGTTAGTGTTACTACCAACATGACAGTGTCCACGGTGTATTTCACGCTTCCATGCCCTAAGTATACTCTAGATCCAGCCTATGTAGTGGATCGGGACAGACGAAGTTGACACTAATGAGTTTGAGGAGGACCAAAAGATGTATTTTGATAGGCCGTGGATCGTTTTATGACGCAAGACCATGAGGCATAGTGGGAGAGGCAGTGGCGTGCATCTATGGAGGAGGAGTGAACGTGGGAGCGCGAGGATACGATGCGGGCCACCTATCCCTTCGCTTAAGGATGAAAGTACGTATTTAGTCGCTAAGATTTAAGTGATTGTTTACATGCAATGTAGATGACGCTGCATATGCATGTGGAGCGACAGATGTCCAGAATTTCGGACGCACCTTTTAAGGAGGGGAATGTAAGACCCGAGAAATTCCACTCTTCGAAAATGGCAAAATCGTACTGGTCAAAAATATGAAATTTATTTTATAAATCTGATGACGAAATGGGATTTCACCGCTTGGAATCGCCTCAAGAAAAATCTAGCTAGTGTGCCTAATTTCGTCGACTTCAGATGGGCCGGAGTTGGCACGTTTTTCGAGGCATTGCATTTCGGGTGCCGTAAAACGATATTCGATGTGACAAAAGTCACAAATAATACATACTCATGTGCCATAAGTGGCATGAGTAGAGAAGGATGAAAATGGAAGGCCGAGATAGTGCCGAGTGTCAAAACTGGGAAAAGAAGGACATAAAGGTTATTTTTGGAATTGTTTAAGTTAGAAAAAGACAAACAATGAATAGTGTTTGTCTTCTCAAATGCAAAAAGGGGAGCAAAACGTGAAAGGGGGAGAAAATGACAGTGAGCCGAAAATTGAGGTTTTAGAGAGAGAACATCTGACTTCTCTCTAGAATATCGGGCAATCCGACCGTCGGAAGTCTTCGGAGCAAGAAGGAAAGCTGCTCTACGCAGAGAGGTCTACACGTGGACTTCGGTTTCGAGAGTTTTCGACAAACTCCGAGAGGTAGGGGTTTCTCCCTACTTGGGTTTTATTCTTTATTTAAGTACTTTGTTAATGTTTGAGTTGAATGAGGCCGTGAGGGGCCGTTTGATCGGTCCCAAATCTTAGGACATAATTGTTTTAATTTTTGAAACCCAAATGGTGCAACCTGTCACTGTCCATGGCTGAATTGGGTTGTTAATTGTGCATTTATGTGTTAATGCATGCTTTGATGTGTATGAGGCCGGAAATGGCCGTGAAATTCTGGTTCACTAAGTGAACCGATGATTGGTGATTTGTCGGGAATAGTAACCGAGGGTTTCACTATTCCCGAAAATAGTGTTCACAAAATAATTTTTGTGAAATAATGTGTTTGGTTGAGTAATTCAAATCGAGTTGCTCATGTTTGATCATTAGCCCACGTGAGGCTTGGCTCTGATGTAATTGATGCAGAAATTACATGACATGTTTGTGTGATTTAAATTATGAATATATGCATGATTATATATTTGTATTGTTTTATAAAATTTACTTTAATTAAGATTATGCATTTCGATATTTATTCGGTGCAAGACTTAATTAACAGAGCGGTACATGAGGTGATTCTCGAGAGAATAGTTTTGGAGGGTTGACTAAATAATAATAATTATCGGAGGGTAGTCCATATAAAATATCAATCATCGGAGTCGGCCCAATTGATATACATCGGAGGGTAGTCCACTAAATATAACACTCCGAAGCCTGGCCCACTACTTCTATATCGGAGGGTAGTCCACAAATAATAACAAATATCTTTGTAAAAATAATGTTTCTCATACGTGGCTTAGGCAAGTGTGAGAGAGTCGGTGAGGACTCGGGTATGAAGAAATTGTAGACATCCAAGCAGGATCACGATTTACTGAATCGCTGCTTTTTAGAGCATTGCATATGCACTTAGGCGGAGAGTAGCCCACTTGGGTGATTCCAATTACTACATTACCACCCCGTCGAGGATATTATTTTATGTGCACAAGAGCGTGGCAAGGAGACGGCTCATCATAGAAGCTCTAGTTGGAGAAGAAAGCCTCAAGCTAGGCTTTGGGTTCATTTCGTGTATACATGTATTAGAATGTTTTTAATTTTAATATATGTGTTGTACAAGAGTAAATCATTAACTCTTGAACTATTGTATATAGTTGGGAATTATTAGGATGAGTATTGGTTTGTGGGCCTAAATGGCCGTTTTACTTATGGATTGTTATATTGGATTGTTGGGACAGATTATATACAGGTTATGTACTAAGGGTAGAGCTTCCCGTACAAAGGAGACTCTGCCCGATTTTCGTGAGAGATGTCGGGTCACCTTACATTCACAGCATTTCCGCTGCCGACGGTAGTCAACGGGTAAATAACGGACTCCCGGATTTGGGGCGTCACAAGGGAGGGATCTGCTCCATCTTGCTTCACCCAACACACGTGGATTTATTCTTATTTATTATTTTATACAACCGTGAGTCTCAGTTTTTTTGGACGTTGTCCCATTTCCGAAGCTCACTCACCATTCACCAAGAATGGTGAATATCAGCGACTATGCACCCACACCGACTGGTCGTTAAAAGATCGCGGCATATGAAATGTATGATGTCAATGCATTCTCCTTCATGTTACATGTATATATGAGTGCTACATGAAACATTAATACACCATGGACAATTATAATTTTTTCATATAATTTACATCCATGCAATCTATGTTAATACATCAATTATCATGCATCAACAATATTCTCACACATTGCATGTTATTCATTAAAACCATAACACACAACAAGGTCACAATCTTGGACTCATCCAACAGGGTACCTCACAGTCCCTTCACAAACCTGAACCAGTTTGGTTCCACACATCCACACAATCATTATATCACAAAACAAGCAACCAAATCCACAAGACATCGCCGCGAATCAAAACCAAACGCGGTAACGCCAAATCGCCTCGAAACGCCTTTGAAATTTCAAATGGATCGTCAACACAAATTCCGAAAATTCAACCAGACTATCCAAAAACAATTCAAATTCAACCTAAACCGTCTCAAAACAAACAAAATTCTTAAAAATTCTACCTCATCCAAAATTGGGATTGAAATTTACGACCTTTCATGGCCTCTAAGCCAATTCCAAGCCATTAAATGACACAAGATAATACAAGATTTTCATGGCCTCTAGGCTAAAAATAATACAAGTAGGAAAATTCCCTACCTCATGGAGTTTGATGAAACTCCAAGATTTTGGTACCCACGTGTAGCCCTCGCTGCGTGGATCAACTTTGCCTTCAACCCCGACAAAAATCTACGATCTGATTTTCGTAAATCTGAAAAAGAAGCAAAGAGAATAATAAAAATAAAAATAAAGAAAAAGTCTCTGCACGCCCTTTCTCTCCCCCTCTCTCCCGACTATTCCTTTCTCCTTTTGATTTTTTTCGTTTTTATCTTTTATTATTATTATTATTATTATTATTATTATTACCATTATTATTTTGGATATATGGTTTATATTACTTTATTCAGGTCCATTTCTATCCCGAAACAATTTATTTCTTTTCAGTTCATTTTATTTTAAATGAACTTAGCCCAAGTCATTTCCCAACTTCTGAAATTTTTGTAAAAATCTCATCCCTAAAGTCACTGACGACTTATCATCGAGAAAATCGTAAAATATTTCGCTTGTCTCAAAATTCAATGAAACTTTTCTGGGTCATTAGATTTCGCGAAACAAATTTAACGGTGCGGTCCGTTTCATCATCCGAAATCTAGATAATTTTCTAGACTTTCTTGAATCATTCTGACAATTTATTATTATTAATATCATTTTGTCATTTTTGAAAATTTCTAATTTTCCCGAGTTTTACAAAGCCGACATGTGGCTTTGATATTTATTTTGTAGAACATGTATTAGACTAAATTTAATATATGTTTTGTAGTTACTATATAATTAACTCTTGAAACTAGTTGTAATATAGTTGGTTATATTTTATGAGTATGAATGTATGGGTCCGACGATGCCATTTTACTCATATATGAGTCTCATGATATGAGACACACAGGTTTTCGTAAAGACGGTGGTCAACGAGACCCCCGGGGTTCGAGTCGTCACAATGAAAGGTTTACAGAATTTTCATTTAATGCATGCAATTTCTAGGTTATACTAATAACATGTGGTGTCATTCTAATATTATGTTGATACCATACATTCCTAAATTTGAGAACATGCTTATAATAAGCAAATATGATAATGATTATGATGTCATCTAAAGCCTAAATCAGTAGATAATCAAATTAAAATATAGTCACTTCGATTTCATTATTAGAGATCATAATTGTATAACTTAAAAGAGAACTCGATATTTCTAATAATAAAAAACCAAACAAATATAAATAGATTGATTATTGCTTATTGAGTGTATAAATGATAGTTATTCGAATCATGTTATATGAAATTAATAATTCAAGTACATTCTAACCAATTAGACTAATTTAATAAATCAAAAGATCATTATTCTAGGTATTGTCTTTATTAGGCATTCTTGAGTATATTTAACTAAAATCATCTATCAATCAAACATGCGCATATCCTCTAAAATGATGTTATGAATCTTGAATATATTTAACTAAAATCATCTATCAATCAAACAAGCGAATATCCTATCAAATGATGTTACGAATCTTTCATTTACTATTGTATAGTATTTAAGAAATTTTCACAATATCATATTTCATTTTTAAAGCAATAATTCATAATTTTAGATATGAGTAAAAAATTATTCAAACAATATCATAAATTTAACACATAACAAAGATTCCGCAATCACAGTATTTCATAATTATAAAATGTTAAAAACTTCTAACACATGCAAGAAGTAGAACGGTGATAGATTAAAACTTCCACTAGTGTCTGAAATATCATTAAAATATTTCATACTTCCACTAATGTCTCAAATATCATCAGTAATGTCTCATACATGGAGACTGAAATTGTACTTCATCCGAGATAAGCAAGACACAAAGCAAATCCCATGTACCTAAAAAACTGAAAATGATATATAAGAACAAATACAAACAACACAGTTTTAATAGAAATATAAGATAATATAAAACAAATATGTTGAACCTATAAAATGGAAATGATAGGAACTAAAGAATTTTGAAAAAAAAAAAAAAGAAAAAGAATTTTGATACCATTTCTGCATAAATAATTGAAGCTCAGCAAGTGTTTAAAGAATATGTTGTAAAAATTTATAAAAAGGATTCTACTTCATCTTTTAATATTTAATGTTTTTTAAAATGAAAATTTCTTTAATCTTGATTGTTTTCAATCTCCTTTATATTTATTTATATTTTTTAATATAAATTTATCTATATTTGTCTACATATCTAACTCAATTGGTTAGAGCTCAATGTTTAAAGGTAGGACGTGAGGAGGAGATGGATTAGAGTCCTAATAGAGGCATTTTACTAGATTATATTACAAGTAATTAGCTTTAAAAAAAACTCCTTTATATTTTATTTACTACATCTTTATATTATTTGAATTAAACTTCTAATTAATTTTAAAATTATTATTGCGTTTTTAACTATAGATACAAAGATATTATTATTTTTTTAGTAATCATCTTGAAAATTATAGTTATCATAAAGTTATACAGTATCATTCACATACTAGACTCATTTGAATCGCCAAAGCTTTTACATTATAGCATTTTACATTATTTAGTTAATTTAGATACAAACAAAGGAAGTTAATTGCTATGAATGTAAAACCCGGGAAAATTAAAAATTAAAAAAAAATGGCAAAATGATAATAAAAATAATAAATTATCAGAAGTATTTAGGAAGTCTAGAAAATTTCAGATTCTGATGACGAAACCTTAATGCGCTCGTTAAATTCAGACGCTTGTTCATCTAGTGACCTTAAAAGCCACGAATTATGAGACAAGGAATATTTGTTTATTTTTCATGATGTCACGCTGATCAAGTAGGACGAGATTTTTAAGAAAATCTCGAAGTAGAAATGGCCAAAGCAAGCTTCACTGAAATAAAGTGAACTGAAAAGAAATAAATTTTTTCGGGATAGAAATAGATCTGAATAAAGCAATATGAATCAAGTATCCAAATAATAAAAAAAGAATAAAAAGGGAGCTCCGAACGGATGGAGAGCGGGGAGAGAGAGAGGTTGAGAGGATTTTATTTTTTTTATTTCTTTCTTCGCTTTTTTTTCTCGGATTTATAGAAATTGGACCGTAGGTTTTCGTCGGGACTAAAGGTAAAGTTAATCCACGTAACAAAGGCTACGCGTGGGTATCAAAATCTTGGAGTTTCATCAAACTCCATGAGGTAGAGAATTTTCCTACTTGTGTTATTTCCAGCCTAAAGGTCATTTAATGGCTTAGGATTGGCTAAGAGGTCGTAAAAGGCCTTAAATTTCAGTCCTCAATTTTTTGGACTGAGTGTAGGAATTTTTAGGAATTTTTTGGACTATTTCTGACAAATCCGGTTGAATCGTGATCGTTTTGACAAGCTCGTTGAATTTTCTAGATCATGGTCGGCCACCGTGCTAAAATTTTTAACTGCTTGGGCAGTTTCTGAGACTCCAGTTGTTGGTTTTGATCCCGATAATCGATGTCTCGCGAGTTTCAGGATGCTGGGCTCATCCCACACCCATGACGAATCGTAGCGGACCGGAAGAGGTGTCCGCTTTTTATGTAATCCAGATTCGTACTCATTTTGTGTGTTATTGTTGTAAAAGATTAAATAACATGTTGTTGTGTGTAAAAATCATGTTAATATATGTTATTTGATGTATTAACATGAATTGCATGGATGTAAATTATATGTACAAATTATAATTGTTTATGGTGTATTAATGTTGGATGTAAATTATATGTACAAATTATAATTGTCTATGATGTATTAATGTTTCATGTAGCACTCATATATACATGTAACATGAAGGAAAATGCAATTTGGCATCATGCATTTCATATGCACGGTCACATCGCGGGCTTAGTCATAGTGAATGCACGCGAGTTCACCATTCTAGGAATATGTGGTGAGTCAGAATGGACAATCGTCCAAATTGACTACTATTGGGTAAAACAATAATAATAATAAATCACGTGTGTTCGGCAAACAAGATGGGCAGATCCCCCCTGCAGGAAGACCCAAATTTTATTCTTGGTCGTGATATATATCCATCGATGAAAGTTCGCAAAGTGTCAAGGCGATGCGGCCCGCTGCAGAGACCCCTAAATTGCAGCCCAAATAAACACATTTGTGATTTGATAAAGTAAAATTGAGGGTAGTTATATCGCTTTAAGTCATTGGGTGAAACACCAATGATCGGTTTTTCACACTTGGCGTTGTGTGCGAGGAGCCTGGCTGGGACTCTCGGCTGTGGGCAGCGAGGAGTCTCATCTCATGCATGACACTGAATATTCCATATAGATTGCATTATTTATATGGAATATGGTTTGATGTTTTATGTAGGCTATCAGATGTGCATTTTAGGTCAGGAGTAGTTCTCAGAGGAGAATTTTTCACCGGGTATCAAGCCACCGCTGTGGACCCTTTCGTGCACAGGTGTATTGTGGAGACTAAGGCCCACAGGGCCGTGATTATGAAGAAGGTCGACGTGTGGCCTTGATGCATGTGAAAAGAATTGTAATTACATTCTTTACTATTGTATAAATATTCGCAGATGTAATTGGCAGAAGCAGGCCAAAGGACGGATTCTTACTGACTCATTATTAACTGTTAAATTTCATATTTTTAATTTAAATATGAATGAATGGGTCCCGGTAAAGGGACGTATTGAGGTGGTGTCGGGTAAACTATATTAGAACAAGTTAGTTTTAATATATGTTCAGTATAAGAGTGTTGAAATAAACTCTTATGGATTATCAGATACAGGTCAGGAGGTTGGTAGAGCTCCCCAAACAAAGGAGACTATGCCCGATTTTTTGTGGAAATATGGATCCCGATAAATGGGACACAACCATGTGGTATTGGGTAATCCGAAATCCACAGGAATTGCACAGGTTGACGGGTTGTCAACGGGACTCCCGGAATTGGGGCGTCACAACATGGTATCAGAGCTAAGGTATACGATTACCTGTAGCGTGTTGGGCATGGGCCTAGGATATGGAGTTGCAGTTTAGTGTCTGGTTATGATTACCTAGCGCTTGATGTCTGATACCAGCTTCACAGCATGGTATTAGAGCATAGGTATACGACTACCTAGGGCTTAAGGGATATGGGCTTAGGCCATGGCTATTGCGATGAAATTGATAACAATGGCCATGACTGCATCGAGTTTAGGTACACGAATACCTGTGGAGTTCGCTGGATCGGCTTAGACCACCGCATGCATGGTGTGTTTCATGTTGTAACTTTGATATGTGTTCCATGTTTGTGATTGCGTGATTGTGTGTTACACATTGCGTGGAAAACTTATACACGGTATGATGTATATGGGAAAGGTGATTACGTGGGAAAATTATATGCATGACATAATGTATATAGGAAAAAGTGGAATGCTAAGGTTAGGAACCATAACCTTAAGGGTTCGGAAAATGAAATGAACTCGAAGTGTTAACTTATTGAAAAAAAAAAAGGAGTGGTTGGTAATTAACACCACTTGTGCGATGAACGGGTCATTTCATTATTGTCAAGTCTATTAGCACTGCATGTGCATTACCAGTCAGACCGAAATGAAATTAACAAAGGTTGCTGCCATTTGACATGTGTAGATGGGTGTCGAGGACAGGATGTAGAGGTCATCCACGGCGCGTGTCGACACCACCCGCTTTTTTTTACCAAGAGCCTTTGGCCGAGGCTATCAGTTATAGTTGCTGCCATTGCACAAATAGTGCAAATGAAGAGTCAGGAGGTCCAAGTAACCTCCAGAGATTCAAGTCACATCATTCTCCGACGTTCACAGGGAGGAGGGGATCCGATGGTGGCAGACCATTGGTTCCGACAGATTGAGAAGGTATTGGAGGCTATGGACATTACCCAATGCTACAAGATCAAGCTTAATGTGTTCCATCTGTAGGTAAGTTCCAAGTGGTAGATCAAGCAAGACTCTAGTAATTTAGAGTACGACTTGGGCAGAGTTCCATGGGCTCTTTATGAGCAACTATTTTTCGCCACTGCTAGACATGCAAAGGCCCAAGAGTTCCTAGAGTCAGGCGTGAACGATGACGTTGATATGGCATGTGACCAAATTCATCGAGCCGTATGTTCGTGATGACTATGTGGCTACGCATACGGCCAAGGTCGCAGATTTGCACGAACTCAAGTTGTCCATCTTGGCAAGATTGTGGGCCTTCGCCTGTAAGACAGCGGACTTTATGGCTGGGATAGCTCCGCCAAAGAGAGAGACGGAGGACACACGGCATTCGGACGCTAGCACGGTGGGGAAAGATGGGCTGAGGATTAGCCTTCTTCGAGTTTGGGGAAAAGACAGAGGACTTATGTCCCACGAGCCCCCTAGGTACAGGGCCAGCCAAGGCCGATGACATGCTTCTATTGCCGTTAGCCTAGGCACATGGTAGCTGATCATTCCACAGCGCGGTGGATCCTGCAGTTATGGGACAACGCAGCCCCAATCATCAACGGGACAAAGACACAATTTGTTCCTTCACTCAAGGCGGGCCGAGGGTCCTCAGACGTCCCAAGGTGCTGCACAGGCACCTTCGGCTACACAGATAGGCCAGAGAGGCCAAGGTATGGGTCGAGATCGAGGCCAAGACTTCCAGACCGGTACTTTAGGGACTCAGGGGCGTTTCTACGCTGTGGTACCGCAGACTGAGCTTGTAGATCAATTTGATATGCGAGGTACGTTTTCGCTCTCACAAGAGTGTTGTTTAAATTCGAATGCATCATATTGTTGCATAATGTGAGAAAGTTTGGGCTTAGAGATTGAAACTCTAGAAAAGCCATTGTATGGAAAATTCTCCCCTAGGAACTAGGGTGAGTGTCGATAAGATATGTCGGGATTGTGAGTCAGAGATCTCAGGGATTCTACTCACTGTGGACCTGAGGGTCATGGACATATCGGAGTTTGAGGTCATCCTTAGGATGGACTGGTTGACTGCCCATAGAGTCGTCATTGATCGCGGATCGTAGGTGGTTACCGCCTACACACAAGATGCGGTCATGGTTACATTTCAGAGGGAGAAGCATGATGCTTTACCCCAGACCGTGCATGACTCCAGATGGAGTGGACAGTTGATGGGTTGGCTAGCAAGCCTTACCTTGAAGGACGAGGTGAGACAGAAATAGGATCTACCTCGGGTAGTTTGCAAGTATGAGGATGTTTTTCCGGATGAGCTACAGGGATTACCTCCACGAAGGGATGTGGACTTTATCATTGAGTTACACCATGGTACGTCGCCCATTTCTATGCCTCCTCATAGGATGGCATCGATGCAGTTGTAGGAACTCAAGGTCTAACTATAGGAATTGTTGGACAAGGGTTTAATTAGACCGAGCACTTCACCTTAGAGTGCTCCGGTTCTGTTTACTAGGAAAGAGGTCAAAATTCGAGTGGAAAGACCTAAGTGAGAAGGCATTCCAGGAATTGAAAAGGAGACTTACTACAACTCCTATTTTGATAGTCCCGAAACAGGGACAGAGGTACACGGTGTACTGTGATGCCTCTAGAAACGGACTGGGATGTGTCTTGATGCAGTCAGAGAGGGTTGTGGCTTATGGTTCCATGTACCAAAGAATTATGGAGCTGCACTACCTTTACACATGATCCGAATTGGCCGCCATAGTCTTTGCCTTAAAGATTTGGCGCCACTATCTCAGATGCAGGCGCTTGAGGTATTTTCTGCACCATAAGAGTCTCGAGCATCTTTACACCTGGGACTCAACACGAGGCAACGCGGTAGTGGATGGAGTATTCGAGGATTATGACTTACCAGATACCATCTTAGTGGGCAATGTAGTGGCTGACGCGCCAATGGAAGTCACGGGAGTACCGGGCTAGCATAGCTTCCCGGAGTGGCAATGCTCGAGACCGTGGGATAGTTTAGCTATAGTACGTTGATCAAGCCGTGGAGGCTAGGAGTTTCAGAAGCTACGCCAACCTTACCGAAAGGTGGTGATTGAGTCCCAGGGACAGGATGTAGAGATATTATCCATCAGGGATCGAGTAATGTAAGGTACAGTGACTACGTCTGACCATGCACAATGCATGGTAGTCTTCGATATGCGGGACGAAGAAAGGCGGTTCCCTAGCGACCGATTTGAGAGAGGAGATCCTTAGGAGTCTCCAGGGACATTGCTCGCTTGTCATCCAAGTGGCACAAAGATGTACCGAGATCTTCGCTACTAGGGGCATTATTGAGCGGAATGAAGCGACACACGTTGAGGATTTGCTTCAACGTTGTCTCCACGTGTCGCAGGTAAGAGGCCGAGAATCGGCCGAGACAGGCTATTCCGGGCCACAAAGGTAGCCGAGTGGAAGTGGGAGCATGTCATGATGGATTTTAGACTGCCACGACACCGGCTGGAGGCATGATGTCGTATGGGTTATAGTGACCAACAGCCTCACTAAGTCGACACACTTTCTAAGGCGCGGATGTGACCCCACACTGTGAGGAATTCCGCTATATACATTTGTGATTGTCCTAGCCACATGGAGTGTCAATCTCATCAGATCAAATCGATCCTGTGTTTACAAATTTTCGCCTCTATAAGAGTTTATAGAGAGCCATGGGAACATAGTTGAGGATGAGTACTACTTTTCATCCAGAGACCGACGATCAGTCAGAAAGGACTATACAGGTGTTAAAGGACATGCTAAGAGCATGCATTCTGGATCTCAAGGGTACCTGGGAGGAGCATTTTCCCTTGATCGAGTTCACTACAATAGTTATTAGGTGAGTATACAGATGGTGTCCTATGAGGCATTATATGGGAGGCCATGTCGATCTCCAGTTTGTTGGACCGAGGTAGGAGAGAGATCCACCATGGGTCCGGAGTTGATTAGTGACATCTCAATGAAGGTGAAATTGAAACGTAAACGTCTTCTCACTGCTCGTGAGCCAGAAGAGTTATGTCGACACCAAGGCCTAATTTCTAAAGTTTGAGGCTAAGATCACGCCTTCAAGGTGATGCTTAAGAGAGAAGTGCAAGATTCAAGAAGTTTATGAAGGAAGGCCGAGGTATATTGGGCCCTTCATGTATTTGAGAGGGTGGGCAGCTTGCATACATAGCACTCACTACCGAAGCCATCAGTGTCCATAAGGTGTTCCACATCTCCATGCTCCGAAAATATACTCTAGATCCACCATGTAAGGATCGGGAGATTGACATCGTTGACACTTAAGTGACCTTCGGGAAGTACCAATGCGTATCTTGGGGAGAAGGCCGGATAAGGTTTACATGCAAGACCGCAGGCGGGTTAGTAAAAGTGTTGTGGTAACACCGAGGAGTAAAGGAAGCAACGTGGGAACGCGAGAATACGATGCGGGCCACATATCCTTTCCTATTTGAAGACGAAGGTGCATGGTCTAATATTTGACATTAGAATATTACTGCATATGCATGTGTTTGTGTGTGCTAGTATGTGTGAATTTCGGGGATGAAATTGCAGTGGGGAAGAATAAACCCGAGAAAATTAGGAAATTTTCAAAAAATGGAAAATGATAATAAAAATAAATAAATTACCATAAGGGTTCGAGAAGCCTAAAATTTCTGGGATCTCTGATGACTTAAACGGATCGCACATTAAATTGCCTCGCCAAATCTCTGTTTTAATTTTAGAAAATTTCCTGCCGACCTCGAGACAAGGGAATATTTTTACGATTTTCTCGTAATAATTTTTCATCAAGGATTTTAGGGACGAGATTTTACAAATCTTAAGTCGAAATGGCTTGGACTAAGTTCATTTAAAATAAAGTGAACTGAAAAGAAATAAATTTTTCGGGGTAACAATGGACCCGAATAAAGCAATATAAATCAAGTATCCAAAATAATAATAATAATAATAATAATAATAAGACAATAAACATAAAAAGGGAGTTCCGAACGGATGGAGAGTGGGGAGAGAGAGAGGTTGAGAGGATTTTATTTTTTTTTATTTTTTTTTCGTTTCTTTCTCAGACCTATAGAAATCGGACTGTAGGTTTTCGTGGGGACTGTAGGCAAAGTTGATCCACGCAACGAAGGCTACGCGTGGGTACCAAAATCTTGGAGTTTCTTCAAACTCCGTGAGGTAGAGAATTTTCCTACTTGTGTTATTTCTAGCCTAAAGGCCATTTAATGCTTAGGATTGGCTAAGAGGCCGTAAAAGGCCTTAAATTTCAATCCTCAATTTTTTGGACTGAGTGTAGGAATTTTTAGGAATTTTTGGGACTATTTTCGCATACCGTTGAATTTCTCGGATCGTTGACAATTCTAGCTGAATTTTCGACTGTCGACAAACGTTAAAATTTAATCGTTCGCAATTTCGAATCGAGTTCGTGGTTTTGATCCCGATTAATCGATGTTCACGGGTTTTAGACGGTCTTGCTATCCCAATAATTCGGTGACGAATCGTGAAGGGACCAAGAGGTGCCCTGTTTTATGTGGGTCCGAGATTCAGGCAATTTTGTGTGTTATTGTTGTAAAAGATTAAATAACATACTATTGTGTGTAAAAATCATGTTAATATATGTTATTTGATGTATTAACGTGAATTGCATGGATGTAAATTATATGTACAAATTATAATTGTCCATTGTGTATTAATGTTGGATGTAAATTATATGTATAAATTATAATTGTCCATGATGTATTAATGTTTCATGTATCACTTATATATACATGTAATACGAAGGCAATGCATTGGCATCAGTATTTCATATGCACGGTCACATCGCGCCGAGTCGGGTGTGTGTGTGCATGGTACTACATTCACCATTCTTGGTGAATGTGTAGTGAGCTCAGAATGGACAATGTCCAAAACTGAGACTCACGGTTGCAAACAATGAATAATAAATCATGTGTGTTTGAGGAAGCAAGATGGGGCGTGTATCCTTCTCGGTGAAAGACCCAAATTTTATTCTTGATCGTACATATGGATCCATCGATGGAAAGTCTTCATAGTGTTCAAGGTGATGCTAAGCCTCCCACAGACTGAAATTCGGCAAACAACAAACACACGGATTTGATAAATTAAAATTCGGAGGGTAGTCCACTTGTTTAAGTTTCATTAAGAAACATCAATGACTGGTTTTTCACTTACGCTGTATAGGTGTGTGGGAGGGGCGGGTTAGGACTCCTGCTCGAGGCATGAAGAGTCTCATCTCAAGCATGGCACTGAACATTCCATACAGGATTGCATTATTTATATGAAATATGGTTTGATGTTTTATGTATGCATTGCATGCATTTTAGACTCTATAACCTCTTGTAGGAGGTGATTTCAAACTCGGTGTCCGTTGATCACCCACAACCCATGTAAAAATCTACGTGTCTCACTTCACGCAGGCACGACATGTGTAAATGGCCTGAAGAAATTCGCACATCCATACGACCCAAGTATAAATTTTATACAAAAGAGGATCTATTTGCACTGTATTTATTATACTATACAAAAATGGGTCTCTAGCCTAAAAATTTTTGCCAAAATACAAGATAAGGCCATCTTGGTCGTTTTCTAAAACCCGATGCGCCCTATCCCCAATGCCTTCACACCGAAAGGGTCCCACCACGGGTGAGCAAAGTCCAAGAGTGGAATTTCCTACTTGCCATTTCCTCACCTATGCAATGCGGTAAGAATGTTCAAACATCCAACACATGCTAATATATCACTCATGCATATATTAACAAAATTAATTTCCATTCATCATGTTATTCAGTTTATAACAATAACATAAACTTAGCTCACATGGGCTAAGGCACAATCCGACAGTCCATCTTGGAATTGCCCACAACATCACACAAACATGTTATTTTCTCATGGCAATAACACAACACCACCCAAATCAAGCAAATCACGCAACAAATTGCGGATCGTCTGGGAATACCCCAGTGATTCTTTCACTGTCCAAATTGAACTAAACCCACGCCATCCGTGTGCCTCAACAAATCCCTATCCATTACATAACCCTTAAGCAAAAAGTAAAACAAGTAGGAGAAAAACCCCTACATCACGGAGTTTGTCGAAACTCCCAAACTGCATCCACACAGCCTCGACGTAGACCAACTTTGCCTCATAATAAGGAACCGACGGTCCGATCAATATAGATCTTAGAGAGAAGTCGGTCTTTCTCTAAAACTCATCTAGAGTCTACACGCCGTCTAAAACCAAACAAGGTAATGAAAGTGGAGAAGATGATGTCTTCTCTTCAAAAAATTACAAGTTTGCCCTCAATTTCTTCGACTTTACTTTCTATCATTTTTTCTTTCACTTCATTTTCCTTCACTTCTTCTTTCCTTTGGTCATTCTCCCTTTATGACATTGACCGTATGGTCAAAAGGAGGAAATTTCTCCCCTTCTCAAAGCCAAATGTGTGGCATTGGCAAATCCTTCTTTTCTTTTTAATTCTTAATTCCTCTTTATGACATCATCACTTACATGGCTCATCGTGAGCTATGGATTTTGAGCCTCACCTTAATTAGAGCATTCTTTCAATGCCAAGTGTCACTCTCTTGAGGTGCCATGTGGCATTCTCTAACCTTGCCATGTGTCATCCGACACCCCACACCTCGAAAAACGTGAAATCCCGACCATCTCAGAATTCGACGAAATTCGACGTGGTAGCTAGATTTCGCGAGATGATTCCAAGGGTGAAGTCCGTTTCGTCATCCGAGATCTAGAAAAATTTCGGATTTTGACCGAAATTACCATTTTACCCTCCTTTAGGGAATCTGGATTTTTCGGGGTCTCACAAGGAGAATTTTTCTATTGGGAAGACGCTTCACTCACATAGACTCCCTTCGTGCACAGGGGTGTACAGGAGATTCGCGTCGACGAGGTCGTGCTTATGAAGAAGGTCGACATGTGGCCTTGATGTATGTAGAAAGATTGTAATTACATTCTTTTGGACTATTGTATAAATATTCGGGTATGTAATTATGGTAAGAAGGCCATGATCGACTCTATGGATCGCCACACCGTTAAATTTCATATTTTTAATTTAATATGAATGAATGGTTCCGTAAAGGGACGTATTGAGGTGGTACCTGCAAACTATATTAGAACAAGGTTTAATATATGTCTTATATAAGAGCGCTGGAATAAACTTTACGGATTACTCGTGATACAGCCGTATGTTTGGGTAGAGCTCCCCAAACAAAGGAGACTCAGCCCGATTTGTTTTTGAAATATGGATCTCGATAAATGGGACACAACCATATATCGGTAACCAACCACGTGAATTCCACAGTTTACGTTGTCAACGGACCTCCTAATTAGCGTCACATAGAATATTCATAATAAGTTTTTTCAATCTATTAAAAATAAATTTTATATATATATTTTTACTATGGTGGATTTGACTATATTTTGGAAGAATAATAATTAATGATCTCTTATATAAATATATAGCTAAAAAATAAATTTTTAAATTAAACATTAGTATAATCTTCTCATACTTTAAAAAAAAATTAATTGAATATTTAATAATAATCTAAAAAATAGTATAATGAGACATAGATAGGTATAGGAGAGACAAAAAATATAAGAGATCAAGACTAACCTTTTTACTTAAATCAGAACACCCTCCTTTCTAAGGCTTCCACTGACCATTAATGAGATATTATAAATTTGGGAATCTCTATAATAAAGAGGATGGAAATGTGACCAATTGAAATACTATTGACATACTCTCATGTTCAGAAATTAGAGGCTGAATCCCAAATGGACGTTGACGATTCCATACATCCTTCAACTTGGGTATCTCAAGAAGTTCCAACTCCTCTAACTTAGAGAATGAAACCTGTAATGTAAAACATCACATCACTGAAAGTTACGAAAATATAAATATATTCCGTAGATATATAATTTATCAACTTGGATTATCCACATGTTTACTATTAGTCTTTAGAATCCGAAAATACATGTGAGAAAATATAGAGAAAAAGTGAAAAGAAATAAAATTTGAAAAAAATAAATAAATAAACTTAATAAATTAATTTTATATATTTATTCAAACTCATTTTATATGTTTCTTTATTATATAAGGCCTATAAAAGTTAATAATATGTAAATTTTTTTAAGAATTTTAATTATATTTAATTTTCTTGTATATTTTATGTGACCAAACCAACACAAAAACAAACCATTTTTCTCTATTTTTTTTCTTTCGGCACTTTCTCTTCGGTTTCTAGCCTAATTTTTTTTAAAAAACTAATTTGATCTAACCTAATTCTTTTTTCAACTCATTCATAGTTCATATTGTATTTATTATTCTATATTTTTATATTAATTATTTAAGATTAAATTTTCACTTTTTTTAAGAGATAATATTTTTAAAAATCAATACTAAATAAAGAAAAGTTAAGAATTTTATTTATTATTAATTATTTTTACATTATTTAAGATTAAATTTGTCAAATAACTTAAGAAATTTATTATTAAAGATCAATAAATATTGTGGGTATACAAAAATAGGTTCAAGAAATATTAATCAAATAATTTAAGAAATTTATATTTAAAGAGGAATAAAATGTGGGATGTAAAAGTTGGAAGAAATATTGTGATGTTTTTAACATACCTTATGATTGAAAGAGTCTGCCTTGTATTGTTTCAATTCGTGGATGAAATTGACGAGTCAGGTAGATCTTTCGAAGTTTCAAGGTTCAGAAGTTGGGAATAGTTCCAAGTTGGTCCCACCCTCATCATATTCATCTTCTAACTCCCTTTCATATGTGATTATTTGTTCCATGGCTTGGCACCTTATAATTGTCATATTTTGAAGCTGGGAAAGGCCTCTAGCTGTGGAAAACGAAAAGAGATATCTCAATTTATGACAATATTCCACCTTTAGAGTTTTTAAGTTACCGGGAAGACCTTCGAATCAAGTGCCCACATATTTCTTGTAAGCCTATCCAATGAAGAACCAACGACTCTAATAGAGGAAATGCTCCATCGTGTTCCAGAATTTGTTGATCCTTTGCATCAATGATGTACTCAATCTCGGGACTCTTACTAACTTTGAGATGCTTTAGTTTTACAAAACTCTCCCCACCTAATGGGTACTGAAGAACATAATTAGTACCACTTAATTCCTCAAACTCCAGTTCCTCACTTCTCTCCAACAACTTGCAAATTCCATCCCCCAAATCTAAGCTTATGTTGACTTCGCTCAACTTCAATGATCTATTAGTTATCCCCGACCCACTCCCATAACCGATACTTATCGCATATCTTGTCAAGCTCTCAAATTGAATGTCTTTTGGTAGCAACTTGGCATTTGATAGTCTTATGCGTAAACATTCTAACTGACAAATTGATAAGACATTACGTGGAATAATCCTAAGCTCCTTGCAATCGCTCAAGTCTAATGTACCTTAGGTTGGTCAATCGCTTCCATTTCATCAGCATTTTGATCAGAACCCACTAAGCTAAGAACTCAGAAGTATTCCAACAAGTGCATGTCTTCCACCTAGGCACCGATCTAGAAGCAATGTCCGAAGATTTTCAAGGGAATCAAGTGATGAAGGTAGCGTTGTAAAACCCATATAAGACAAATCAAAACCTGAGCTTTTTCATCCTTGGAAAATGTGCTCGATAGGATATTCAAGGAAGGGTTGTTGTTACGTTAATAGAAAACATCGAGTTCCCATACCAACTGAGGAAGCTCAGGGACAACTTTGCAATGTAAAGAGAGGAAAGCGCACCTTTTGGATTCATCACTCTTTGACCATTCTTCCAATCCAACAACATCTTCTCTGAATAGAAATGGACGGGGATCCTTGGATGCAATTTCTCTGACAACATCATAAACAACATCGTGCATCCTCACAAAATTGTGTCTATCTTGATCAGGACGATGATCCAGCTCAATTAACCAACTTGAGGCTTTTAAGATTTCCACCAATTCAAGCAATCTATTCCTTGCTTGGTCCAATGAGTCGATGGTGCCAAACAAATCGAGACCAATAGCATATTGTAGCAAGTGATCGATTGAAATATCACCGTAGTCTAGCTGACCACAAAGTAGCAACAATGACTTAACATCGTCATCCTTCAAATGGGTGTAGCTCCACTCCACAAATGAGTAAACCACCTTCTTCTTACCATTAGCTACTGTGCAATTCTTGAGGTGTTCCAAGGCATTCTTCCATACATCCATCGTCTCACCCTTTAATGCGCTCAAGTAATTGTCACGATCAGCGGTACACCTCACATTTATTTAATCAGTTCTCGTAATATTCTCCCTCCACCACTAATCAGCACCTCCCGCCCCGTCTCTTGAATAAAGTCAAAGCTTCATCTGGTGATAAAGTTTCCATTGCAAAACATGTTTGTGCGCCCATCATCATGTCTTTGATAACAAACATCCGATCTACTAGGTCAACACTATTTGCATTCATTCACATCATCATCATCATCTTTACAAGAAGGAATTTCAATTTCCTCCAAATCATGAATCTCCTTACAATTTTCATCTAAGATTATAAGGGCCTTTCTTCAACCTTCTTCACCAATCGCTTCTTTCGATTCATCCAAGAACCAGTCCTCAAATTCCCAATCAAACATTTTTGCAATTTTCTCTTGAATATCTGAGTGCCGAATCCATGATGCATCAAGGTAGAGTTGTTTGGTGAATAGCCTCTCTTGCTTACCAGGAGCAAATTTGTTTGATGATTGTGGTTTTGCCCATGCCCCCAACTCTACTACTCCAATGGAGTTGATGTTGTCGTCTCTTTCGGCAAGGCATCCATAATTTTGTCAAAATAGAGCTCTTGATTCAAAAAGCTCATAATTACATACTCCTTCCGGGCACGGAACCCTTCGTAGTAAAGGCACAATATTATATTCAAAATTAATTTGAAATATATATGTTGATAAACTTATATATTCCTTTTATATATAATTCAATTCAACTCTCAAACACAACGGCATATTGTATTATATATTATAAAAATAATTTTGTTAAGGAATGAAAAAGTAGTTCTCATTGTAAATTAACAATATTCCAAAAACCAAACAAAATAATACAATACTCAATATCTTCATTCTGTTATTAATATAATGGAGCAATGGCTTTGAATTTGTTCTCTTTTTTTTCAGAAGGAAAATGTATTCTGTTACTTTCATTTCCAAGAATTGATAATTATTTAATTTTTTATTTTGAAATTAAAATAACGTTTGGCTAAATTTTTTTAAATTTTATAAAATTAAAATCCTATATAAATAAATAAATTATCAATAATTAGTTAATGTATTGATATTATTTATAAATACTTTATATATCAATTAATATAAGAAAATTGAATTAAACATACAAGAGCTTGATAAATTTAAATAAAATATTAAATTAATTTATTCTGAGAATTTCTTATTATCGTGAAAAGCATAGAGATGTAATTAAAATAAAACAAAAATTAAATTTTAGAGCACAATAAAAACTAACATTTTCATTGGAAAGCAATATGCCATTAGCAGGAGTATTGATATTTTAGAAATTAAAAAATTCAATTGTAACTTTATTCTTGTTTTCAACTCTTTATATTTTATTTATGATACACTATTTCTTTTTCTTTTTCTTTTTGAAACTCAAATAATAAAATTATTAATTTTGATGATTATTTTAAACTCAAAATCAATTAGATCCTTATATGAATGGAATATATGTTCACACTCTTTCTGCATGAAATAAATTATATTTTACTATTTTTTATTTTCAAAACTAAAAGTTTATATTAATCATTTAATATCTAACCCAAATTTCTAAATGTTATTGAATTTTAAATATAATAAAATTTTAAAAATATTATTTTTTGAATTAAATTTTCACTAATTTTTTTTCCAGTTCAATACAACATTTATTTAATTAGCACACAATATTTTTTGCTCTTCAAATTAAAATAATAACTACCATTTTTTTACTATTTTTAAATATTATTTCTATTGACATTTATCCTTTAAAATTAAAATTTCACTTTATAAATTTTATTTTTTCAACTTATTTGTACTCATATTATTCATAATTCTTTATTATTTTATGTTGAATTTAAATTAATTTAATAAAATTATGATTAAAGATTAATGTACTCTTATAATACTTTAAAAATATATATTTTATAGTAAATGTCTCTAAATATTTGAAGTGGTATAAGGAAAAGCAAAAATATGGGAGAAAACTAACTCCTATCCATGGACTTTCCACAGCTAACGATGTGTTTTTGATGTGCTCCAAAACCTTGGACTTGGAAAGAGACAAAAGATATCTCATGTTGTCATTCTTGTCCCCGTTGTTAAAAATAAGCTTTAAGTTAGGTAGTTCTTCTAACTTTAGGATTTCAATTTGTGGTAGAATTCCTTCGTCATCAAACACATAGTTTAGGACTTCACAATCACGCACAACTACATTTTTCAAATTTTGGAACCTTTGTAACAAATGAGAGGGGATAAGATTGACCAGACGTGGACAAGTACACACCCTTAAGATCTTCAGCTTGTTAGAGAATTCATGTTGGGGATGCCATATCATCTTCAACAAAAAAAGACCACTAAGATTTAATTCCTCCAAGTTCGGGAATGAAACCTACAATAGAGATACAAATCAACCATCATCCACAATATTCACATCTTCCTTGTCATTAAGTAGAGAACATGTGGTTATAAAAACTCTACAAATCAAATTAAAAGGGAATCATATTTCATGGTCGGGTGATCATGAGCTTTGATTATAATCATTCATTTTATTTCTTCATCTATCATAGATATTTCCCAAATGCACTCATTTATTATTCATATTAAATCATAAACATACTTCTTTACCAAGTTCATTTTAAATTTTATTTTCCTATTAAAAGAATTGAATAATTTTAGAATCAATTTTTATTTAATTTTCATTTCTTTACCTTCGAATTATTATTTCAATTTCTTTATAAAGCTTTTAAAACATAAGAACTTTTTAATAAATTTTCTTTTCTTCTAATATTTTTTATTAATTTAATTTATTCATATTTATATATTACTTTTATATCTATCCACTATGAATTACAAATTTATAGTATTTTGCTCTACAGAGACTGAATACTTGGGCCCTTCCACATATGCCCCACACAACCCTTAACCACTTAACCATGTCTCATTAGCTTTATATATATTTTTAAAGTTTTATCTTAGGGGGCAATTGTTTTTTTACTTAATACTGAATAGAACTTTTATTTAATTAATACTGAATAATGCTTAATAGTAATAAATATTAAGTTGTTTGCTTTTTTAATATGGTATTTATATTAAGTATTAAGATTGTTGTTTTATGTTTCAAAAAAAAAGAAAAAGATGTTTGTTGTTTTATATGCTTAAAATCAAACAACTTAAATATATTAAGATAATAATATCTACTTGTTTGTGTAATGATAATATAATTTTATTATTATGATTAATAAATATAATAGAATTTTATTATTATGATAAATAAAAATAGTATAATATCTAAAATATTTATAAAAATTAAAATAATAAAATTATTATGATAAATAATTTATTATTACCATTCTTAAAATCAATTATTATATTTATTTATTTTATATAATTAAAATAAAATATAGCAAAATCATCAGTATGCTGTAAAACCAGAGTTACAGGCCTCTAATCACAATAATATAAAATATGTAAACTCAACTATCAAATGTATAGTCTTTAAGTCGTTTCATTATGCTATTAACTTAGATATTATTTCATGCTTTGTAGTTTTTAGTGATTTTGATTTTATATTTCTATCGATGTATTGCTAGTTTTAATCAATGAAATTATTTTTCTCTTCAAAAAAATATATTAAAAAATTAATAATTTTTAAAAATAATAAATTAATTAAAAAGTTCACATTCAAAGTTTAAAAATGCAAGACATCCAATCAAAGGAGGAGGCCTACATTCGAGCCCAATGGAAATAGTTTACTATATTGTAACAAAATGATTAGTTGTCAAAAAATTATTTAAATTAAAAATTAAAAGAATTTAGCTACAAGATTGTAAAAATATTTTGTGATGGTTAGAGGATATTTGTTTTTGGATTTTTTAAAGCAATTTGTTTTCACTTTGTAGCCTTTTTTTTTTTTTTTTTTTTGAATAACTTATTTATGAATTTTAAAATTTGTAGATTTAGAATCTGGTTTTTTCTTAAATAGAAAAAGTCAATATATTTTTTTTTAATTTTAGAAATAAGTTATGCAAAAATCAAAAGTCTAAAACCTAAAAGCAAATTGTTTTAAAATCCAAAAAACAAATGCACCATAAATTCTACATTTTTATTTAGTTTTATTAGTGTTTTTACAAATATGGATATTTTCATCAGTATTTCAATAAAATAGAATCACCAACATTTTTTGTTTATAGCAAAGGTGTACTATTTAATTTAATAAGATAAAAAAATAAAAAATATAATTATTAAGGGAATATAGAATATTTCTTATTTCATTACAACATACAATAAAATAAATATTAAGAACAAAAACATATGATATAAATAAACAAATGGCTATTAATTTAATTTTCAATTGAGATTTAAAAATTACAAACTAATTTTCATATGATTATTTGTTTTAAATTTTTTTATAAAACTTATAAAATATCATTAATAGTTTAAGATTTTTATTCAACCTAAACTTTTTTTTTTTAATTTCAAAAATAAAATAATATAATAAATCCTCTTTCATATTTATATTATCTCCTTTCTAATACATGTATAAAGTGGAATATATAATTGCATGCAATGGCCACCTAGCTTTTTAATTAAAACTGAAAAGACATTGAGATGGGTAGGGCAGAGCAAAGGATAGGTTGAAAAGATAGAAATAGAAATAGGAAAGCGGATGATTAGCCAATATGCATGACTTAATTAGTTAGGATAATGATAATTGAGTTTATCTCTAAATAATGATAATTGAGTTTATCCCTAAATGAAAGGCCATGGGTTCAAGCCCATAAACCTAGGCTCACTTGGAGAAGGTGGGAGACCTTTCATTTTTTTACACATATTGTAAAACCCGGAAAAAATTCAATTTTTCTGAAAAATGGTAAAACGGTAATTTCGCTAAACCGGTAATTCTTCAGATATCGGATGATTAAACGGATTACGCCGCGTTAAATTGCCTCGCGAAATCTAGTGACCTTAAAAATTTCTTGTATTTTATACGCTTGGAATATTTTACGACTGGTGATAAATCGTCAAGGACTTCGCAGACTTAGAGATTTTTACAAAAATATCTAAGTCGAAATGGCTTGATCTAAGTTCATGTACAATAAAATGAATCAAATAAATAAATTTTTTCGGGAAAGAACCGGACCCGATTGAGGCAATAGAAATCATTTATCCAAATAATAATAATTATTATTAAAAAGAAATAAAAAATAAAACAAATAAAGAAAAAAAAACATAAAAACATAAAAAGTCAAAAGGTATTCGGTGCGTGGGACGAACGAAAATGAGAGGAAGAGAGGATTTTTATTTTTATTTTCTCTTTGTTTTTTTTTCAGGTCTATGAAAATTGGACCGCGGGTTTTTGTCGGAACTGAAGATAAAGTTGATCTACGCGACGAGAGCTACGCGTGGACACCAAAATATTGGAGTTTACAACTCCACGGTGCAGGGAATTTTCCTCATTTGTGTTATTTTCTAGCCTAAAGGCTATTTAATGGAATTGGCTTTAGAGGTCGTGAGTTTGTAAATTTCACTCAAATTCTTGGACTGGTAGAGTTTTTAGAATTTTGGGACTATTTTGACACCGGCTGAATTTCGACTGCTTTCGAACAAGCCGGCCGGGATTTTCGAGACCGCTTTTAGACAAATATGACAGATCTCAGATCATTTTCAGCAAATTCGAACTGTGTTGAGGTTTGGTTTGCTCCCTGGATCGACATGTCTTCGGGTTTTGTGGTATGTTTTGGTATCACAATATTCGGTGATGAACCGTGAAGGGACCAAGAGGTGCCATGTTTTATATGGGTCCAAGATTTGGGCCATTTTGTGTGTTATTACTAGAAAATGAATAACGTGAATAGTAATGTGAATAGTAACATGAATAGTGACATGAAATTAATTTTTTGTATGAAAATGTGTATGGTCAAGCTTTATTCAAATGAATTGTCGTGTTTGTTAATTAGCTCATGTGAGCTAATTTTGGTGTAATTGATTGTGAATTCAGATAACATGTTTTATGTGATTTAATTATTGTTAATATATATGCATGTGAATATATTAGCATGAATGTAAGTTGGAATTGACATCATGCATTCCATATGCACCGCAACCTAGAAATTAGGTGTGAGTGCATAGTCGAGACGATAATCGTGTTGGGTGTTTGATGGTGTGTCGTGAGTATATTTGCCAGGATCAACAATCGCTGTGAGTGTTGATTAGTGGCTGATTAATAAAGACAACGCCCAAATGAGTCGCACGGGTTAAGAAAATGGAAATGGCTCATTGCATTTCATATGCTACCTTGTAGAACAATAGGAGGAGTGTACGAGGTGGTTTCGAGAGAATTGTTCTGAGGGTCGACTCAACAATATTATTTATCTGAAAGTGTGTCCACTACAACATCGGAGGGTTGTCCATATAATATCAATCGTCGGAGTTCGCCACTGATATACATTTAAGGTGGGGTTGGTTGTCCATATAATAACAATCACTAGAGTTTCCGCCCACTATTTATATCGGAGGGTTTTCCACGGTTAAAAACAAACACCTATGTTTTGGAAATGGTTTTCATTCATGGAAGAATGCATGTTTGAGGGAGTCTCCAGAGGAACTGAAGGATAGTAAGACTCGCGAGACACAAATTTCCAGATGGGTAAGAGACTGTGTATCACCCTAAAGTTATGTTGCCCAAAGAAGACACACGGTCATGTTTATCACATAGACTTGGGCCAGGTGATAGGGGAGGCCTGGATTGACTTGGGATTTGTCATTCATTAACACTTGCATCGGGGTAATGGAGCCGGATGAGGCTCGACATTCGGGTCATCAGGTACCAAGACGCTTGTCACGCTTGGCGATAGATGTGAGACGAGTCGGGTGAGTGACTGTGATATTACTCAATGACATATTGAGTGATGGAGCCATGAGCTCGGCAGCACTGGCATGGTGAGTCAAGTCTCATTCATGGCATGTAGACATTTAGGTAGACATGTGTATATTGCACTTGGATGTGTGTTTGATTATGCGATTCATTGCATGCGCACTTAAAGCATGAGTGTACTTTATAGGAGATTATCATTAATGGGCTTTGCTCACTTCGCCGTGGGACCCCTTTCAGTACAAATAAAAAGTGTATGGCTGACCAGCATTCGGGATCGCACATATGAAGAAAGCCGGATTGTGGCTTTAATATATATTTTGTAAATATATATGGGTTGTATTTATTTGTATAAGAGTGATGTAATTTAAACTCTTATGGACTATGGTTTTATAGTCATATGCTTATATGTTTGAGTATTGATGCAGGGGCCTAAGTGACCATTATTTAATTCGTGATATAGACCCCGCGGTGGGTCATTGCTGATTATTGGGACAAAGGTACTCGTAGCCCCGCCAAAGGAGACTCGCCACTTCAGTGAGTGGTGTCGTAACCCGACATCCACGCATTCCGTGGATTGAGGTTGTCAACGGACTCCTCCGGTTTTGAGCTTCACACATATTCCATCCGCACATTTATATATATATATATATATATATATATATATATATATATATATATATATATATAAATTTAAATAAATAATTAAATGATAATTATTGAACTAAAGATATTATTTTTAAAATTTATGTATAAAAGTTTATATAAAATATTAAATTAAAACATACAAGATCAGGAAATTTAATAAAAATACACAAAAAAATTGAAATCATTTTATTTCTAACTATTCTTACTATCTCATAAGAAGGTGGAAAATGAACTTATAATATTTTTTTTTAGTACTTATTGTTTTTAAGATTAAAATTTTGCTCCTTTAAAAACAAAATTAAAATTTTGTTCGAGATTCATTCTTTTTTAATTCCTTTGTAATTTAAGTATTATTAGCCTGACCAATAAGACCCTACCTCATCTGGTTAAAGCACTAGGCTAGCATAGGGAGGGTTGGGTCCGACGGTTCGAGTCCTAGTGAATAACAAAATACTATGATGTAATGCAGTGATTAAATGTCAAAAAAGTATTATTAAACATTTTTAGTATGTAAAGTTAAAATTTAAATTAATTTGGTATTTTATTTTTATTTACAAATATAACATATAAATAATATTTTAATATTTTATGGAATATTTTTGTAAACATTTCCCAAAAATAATATAAGGAGAAATTAAAACAATACTAGAGAAAACTAACCTTTTCACCAAAGAACACTCCATCTTGAATAAGAATGTCAGCATTTCCCTGATCTTTGTCTTCCTTCCCGCAATTTTTGATGGATAAACATTTGAGGTTATGGAAACTCAGAGGCATCCAAGGAGAGAAACAACCTCTTATGCTATCATTGTTGGCTACAATACCCTTCAGCTCAACTAGGTCTTCTAATTCCAAGGTTTCTAACTTTGGGAGGATCTTATCATTTGTAACATTATATCCTTGAAGATCAAATACATGTTCTAGGGCTTTACATTCCCTCACTATCATCTCTTTCAAATTATTCAAGCTCCCCATCAAATGGGCCGGAATCACATTGAGTAGGCAATCACAAAATTCCACTTTTAGGATCCTTAAATTGGAGAAGGAATGAGGTGAAAGGTTGTGATCCCATATTTTTTTCAAATTAGAAAGAAAAATGAGTGTCACTTCCTCCAAAGTAGGGAATGAAACCTGTAGTATAATATATTACATTATCAATTGAAAAGATAGGATAAACAGAAACATTTTCCCTTCCATAAATTAATATAATTCATCAATTCTAAAAATATTCACATCTTCACTTTTGTTTTCAAAATCTAAACTATTTAAAGGATTTAAAACATGATCATATGAATATCTTAGAGAATTACCCAAAAAACAAGTTAACAATAGAAAATTTATTGACAACAACAATTTCTCAAATACAATGAACTATATAATAACAAAATCTTTATTTTTTGCAAAAAAAAAAAAATCTAAATAATTCAGATTAGCGTACCAAGGTAAATACAAAATGTAGTGCCAGCTTCTTGGAATTACTATTATTTAATGAATGTACTTTTATTTTGAAATTAAATTATTCAAGAAATTTATTATAAAAGATTCATGCTAGACACTTATCACAGTCTTTATTTTTATTATTCACAAATTATATTAATTTGATTATGCGTAGCTGCGTTACTCATAAACATAACTAATTTAGTCATAACATTAAATGAAACATATATATACTAATTTACAACATCAGAGATGTGCCTTTTTGTTATGAATAATTTTTTATTATTTAAGACAAAAGTAGGAGAACTAATTACTTTTATGAAACATATATACCAATTCACAACATGAGAGATGTGCCTTTTCGTTAAAAATAATTTTTTATTATTTAAGACAAACGTAAGAGAAATAATTACTTTTAAAAAACAATAAAACAGAGGGAATCTTATATATTTTATAAAAGTAATGAGTAAAAAGTTTATAAAAGTAATTTAAAGAGATAAAAAGTAATTTAAAAAATAATAATAGAACTTACATGCTCTAGGCCACTGCAGGAACGTGATATTATTTTTACAAAATATAATATTTTGTCATACATCGAGAGTCAATCATTAGATGATGCCAAATTTATATCAATCACTAATTTAATCAAAATACAAAAGTAGGAGAAATAATTACTTTTAAAAAACCAATAAAACAGAGGGAATCTTATGTACTTTATAAAAGTAATGAGTAAAAAACAAGTTTATAAAGTAATTTAAAGAGATAAAAAAAGCAATTTAAAAATAATAATAATCCTTACATGCTCTATTTGTAAGATTTTCTTAATGTGGGCTTTATTAATTGAAATTAACTGAATTAATTTGGTCTAATAAAGTGAGATATATGGATTCTTAATTAGTCTAATATGGGGCTGGCTGGTGTGGGCCGAGTACGGCCCGGCCCGTAATGAGAGGGCCCATGGTCGACCTATAAATAGCGCCAAGTCCCTCCTAACCTCAAGGATATCGTAATTTTACTCACATACGTATTCAGAGAGAAAAATTTTCTAACTCGAGGAGTGGCAATCTCATTAAGCCGTTGTCATAACTGGGATAAGTGAGTAAGATCTTGATCTGATATCGCATTTTGCATCTTCACCGATTCCGCATCAAGCAACCATGGATTCCAAATCAGTATGCTATTTTTCGTATTCTTCTATTATTATGTTTTGTATTCTAATTATGATCTAGGAAGAATTTTCGTGACCTACGCTTGGTATCAGACAACTATGGATTAGAATCAAAACATATGAATTGGAATAATTTTTAGTGGTTTTATTCAGAGAGGTTTCTCATTCAGCTTCGAAATTTTCATCAAATCGTAACTTGAATTTTGATACTGATATTTGGAATCTACTGGCCACACGAGAAGACCGGCAGTGGCACGCCACCGAGGAGGTTTGATCACCACGCGCTCCACGCCAAGATACACGACGCGATCGCGGAAGGACACGCCGCCGTATCGAAACCTAATCGCTTGGCTGACGCCACCCAGCTCGCTACGACCGCACCATACTTCCGGCCCGACCTGACCGAATTGATCGTGACCGGGTTCGTTAACGGTGGCCGACGCTATCTTGACCGATCAATGACCCGCACCTACCAAAGTCTCGACCCGGATTTCGACCTGACCACAACCGACCCGCCAATGACCTACCGCCAGGCTACACGCTCACACGCTACGAGCCTTTGTCATGCAGACGAGGCGGTGACGCCCTTTTGACGCATCTTGATATCGACGAACTCTATTGAGACTTTCTACTAATTGCATATTTATTTTACAAGTTTGAAGCTTTACAGATATGAAAATGCGTATAGAACTTATGTACGCCTATAATTAGGTATTTTTACGTAGTTTTTGTATTTCTATGGTTTCAAAATATATGGTAGCTAACATGTATATCACTACATAAGGATCAGAGTCTAAATTCATTGTCTATTAATGAATTGAACAATATAATTAGCATGACATGTAATGTAAAAGACATAAGCCCCTGGTTTTATGTCTGGCATTACATATATAGATAGTGAATGTGATACATAAGGTTTATATCCCCAGGCGAGAGATTTTCTAAGGATTCAATTGTCATGGATCACTAAAGTGGGCACACTTGACCGGATTTGAGAAAATACGTCTCATATTGTGCGGTAGATGTCTCCTGCTTTTATCAGATGACGTACTCCCAAAGAGGTGATCTGTTAGTTCGTGAGGGATACATGTATAGTGGCGATTAGAAATGACTGATATCTTAGTGGTTCATACACCCAAAGGTGGTGATTTCACTAAAGATTAGAATATGTTCTCATGGCCTTCGCCATGTGGAGAGGTACAAATCGCATGTCATATTTTCTCGCCCAAAGGTGATTATGATGATGTATGTAATTCTCTCGTGTATTCACATGATGCCGACAGATTGTTCGTTTGCTTTCCAAATTACTTTTTCAGAACGCAATTCCATTTCGATTGAGGTCCTTATTGGATTGAACTTTAAGAAATGGAAAGAGGATTTTCTATTTGGAATGGAGCTGGCAGATGTTCACATCGCTCTTTCAAAAGACAAGCCAGTGATATTTCGCCACCAAGATCGAAACCGAGAAATACGTACTATGCCTGGGAAAAGAGCAATCGACTTGCTTATTGACAATGAAGAAATTCATTCAAGAACACTTGGTGCAAGTGTTTACCAGCCGAATGTACTACTTCATGAAATGATGAAGCCTTGAGAGCTAGAAACCGCGACTTTCCATCCAATGCCGAGGTTTCGGTACATCTCTCCAAAGCTCTTCAATATGAAGTATGAAGGTTTTGCTGGGGTTAGAGATTACATCCTTAGGATGGTAAACCTACAAACGAAGCTTCAAGCTCTTAATGTTACCATTCCTAATGCTTGCATTGTGCACCAAGCCCTAAACACCCTTCCACCTGATTTTGGTATTATAAAGACAAATTACAATTCTGGAGATTGAGACTTAGCCGCTAGACTTGATAGCAAGGGGGTGGTGGCGTAAGAAGAGAAACTTAAAGAAGGAGAAAGAGATCCGCCTTATATGCTGCTAGTTCCCATAAAAAGAAAAATAAGAGGTTCAAAAGTCGTATCATAAAGGTACTCAAGAAAACCACCCATTAATCCGACAATGCGGGTCCAAAGAAGACATTCTTTGAAAAAGCTGATGGTGATCAGCCATTTTGTAAGAAGAAAGTGTCACATGAAGAAGGAGTGCAAAATTTAAAGCTTGGTTGTCCAAACGTGGGCTTACAGGTAATGATTCTTTAGCACTTGTTTGTGAATCCAACTCATCCGGGCACCATCCAGCCTCTGGTGGGTCAATAGCAAACTAATCATGTTATGCTTACCATATTGTGGATTCATAAACCTGGAGGAGTTTCAACTGTGATAAATCAAAACTCACCAAAGTGAAACAACGAGAAAGTCGATGTTATGTTTGTGGGAGATGTAATCTTGATTCTAGACTCGTTTTAGATTAATGTTGAAAACACTTTTTATGTACTTCATTTAGACGGAACTTAGTTTCGTGATCGTGTTTGGACATATGACTACTCTTTGAAATCAAGAACAATGTTATTTTGTTTCTTAATTCAAATATGTTTGCGTCGCTATATGTCCAACTGATTGTACAGATTGTGTTTATCTCCCAATGACATATACGTCGCTTGTACGGCTAAAAAGGTTGTTTCTAAGAGACCATTACCTAAGGAACAGTCTTATGCATTGTGGCATAAACGTCACATATTCTAAGGATAGAGTAGAAAGGTCGGGATAAAGACTTAACATTCCGCCCCGTCTTAAAAATGACTTAGAGACATGCGTAGACTGTTGTAGAGGTAAAATGACCAAGATAAGAAAGAAAACTGCAGTCCGAAGTTCTGACTTGTTGGAGGTCATTCACACCGATATAAGTGGACCTTATACGGAAACCTTGTGTAGAAATTTTTATTTCATCACATTTATTGATGACTATTCTCGATATGGTTATTTGTACTTGATTAAAGAAAAGGCTGAGTCTCTTGACAAGTTCAAGATTTTTCGGACTGAAGTCGAGAAACAGTTGGGAAAAGTCATAAAGGTTGTTAGATCTGACCGAGGTGGAGAGTATTATGGCAAGCATGGCGATGCCGGACAGCTTAAGGGGGCCATTCACAAATACTTAGAGGATTCGGGATAGTGGCACGCCTTACTATGCCCGAGTCCCGAAAGCAAAATGGTGTAGCCGAAAGGCGCACGCACTTCATGGAAATGGTAAGGAGTATGATTAGGTGACAAATTCACCTGTTTTTGGGGTGAAGCTTTGAAATGGCAGATATTCTCGAATCGTGTACCTACAAAAGTTGTTCTAATCACTCCTTTGAGTTATGGATCGGGCGTAGTTCACTTAAACCATCTTAAGGTTTGGGATGTCTCAGCAGAAGTGAAGTTATATAATCCGACATTAAGTGTTGGACTCATACACTCTGTTACTTTGTATCTTACCCTAACATTCAAGTGATATTTTCCGCTCTATAATCCTACCGGAGGCACAAGAATTGTGGAATCACAGACAACCAAGTTTTTGGAGTTTGATGTGGCCGAAGAAAGTAGCCGCCACGTATTCATTGAAGATAATAGTATGGTGTAATATGGTATCTTTATCTTATCCCATACGTATAGATCGTGTGGAAACTCCCACACACCATATCAACCCATCGGCGCACGATCCCGTTGTGTCGAGACGCCTCCTCGATGAAGTTCATCAAGGCTCTCAGTGTGATGACTATTGCTACCCAGCAAGGAGATCCACCAGGGAGACGACACTATACCACCGATCATTTAGTCTATAGGAGAGCAAGACTACGATATTCGCTTCGGTGGGCTGATCCAATAACTTATGCAGCCGCTTTCGCCCTCAATCGAACTCGTGGTCGATGCAACGAGATGAAATTCAATCTAAGGAGGCATAATGGAGTTTGGGAACTTGTTGAATTACTCCGGAAATCATAAACCCATTGGTCGCAAATGGGTGTATAAGACTAAAAGGGACCCTAAAGGAAAGATTGAGAAGCTTAAAGCCGCACCTAAGAGTCAGCTGCTCACTTTATATATGAGTAGACTATGAAGAACCTTTTCTCCGGTCTCTTCTAAAGATTCTTTCAGAGTGATCATGGCATTAGTTGCTCATTTCGATATGGAGTTACACCAGATGAATGTTAAAACTGCCTTTCTCAATGGAGACCTTAATGAAGAAGTCTATATGATGCAACCCGAAGGTTTTGTGGCAAATGATTCAGGTACGCTTGTATGTAGACTGAAAAAGTCTATTTATGGTCTCAAGCAAGATTCTAGACAATGGTACTTAAAGTTTCATAGTGTTGTTGCTTCATATGGTTTTGTTGAGAACAAAGTGTATCAATGTATATACCGTGAAGGTTTAAGGGGAGGAAATTCATTTTCCTTTATACTCTATGTGGATGATATCCGCTTGCAAGCAAAGTGACCTTGGTTTACCGTGCATGAGACAAAGCTGATGTTGTCAAAGAACTTTGATATGAAGTGGATTCCAGAGGCGTTTTTGTCCCCGGCACAGATTCATATAGGAATTGCTCTCGCGACTATCGGGTTTATCTCTTTAGAGCATATGTTGATCGTATTTTAGAAAGATTCAACATGCAACAATGTAAGCCAGGAATTGCTCCTGTTTGTAAAGGTGATAAGTTGAGTCTGTCACAATGTCCTCATTCTGACATTGAGAAAGCCCAAATGAAGAATGTACCTTATGCTAGTGCACTTGGGAGTATTATGTATGCTCAAGTATGCACTTAGGCCGATATTGTTTTGCGTAAATGTGACTTCTAGGCGACATATCGCCAAATCCAGACACGATCATCAGTTGCCGCTAAGAAGGTTATGAGGTACTTAAAGAGGACAAAAAAGACTATATGTTGATTTACAAACATGTTCAGACCCACAAATTAGTCAGGGTATTCCTGGACTCGACTTTGTCGGGCCGTCGATGAAAAGAAGTCAACAAATGTATTACATCTTTGCTAGCGGTGAGGTGCAAGATCATGGAAAAGTGAGAAACAGAATCAATAGCATCCTTCTACCATGCAAGCGAGTTAGTAGCATGCTTTTCGCACCGCTACTCAAGCACTGGTTCAACTCCTCATTAAGGAGTCAGACCGATTTGATTTGTGGATAGGCTCATACAGACGCGACAATAACTTCCGCAGCCATTGCTTGTTAACAACAAATGTGATGTCTCAAGGGGTCTAAGCATGGAGGTCAAGCACCGACCATAGCGAAAAAGTTCGGGATCGTGACATTACAGTAAAGGGATACATTTCAACAGAGATGATATGATTGCGCACCACAATCAGCCTTTGGCCTCTTGTGTGTTTGATCGACATGTCATTAGCATGGGCTTAGGAGTATCATGGGATACTGTCAATTAGTGGGAGCTTTTAATTTTATGTTGCTCTTATGAAGTTTGAATCCGATTTCATTACATTTTTGTAATATTTGAATTTATATCAACTTTCGCATTCACGTGTATTTAGAATGTAGATTTATCAAGCCGAGTACATATAATTGCTGAAATCTCGAGGCATGTAACTCTTGAGTACAAAGCATGGGGCATTCTTGGCATTAGCCTTAACAATATGTCTTGTTACACATAAAGTAGTTACCTATCAAGGTAATACATATATCAGTGTTCGTTGGAACCATGATGGATATTCTCCTCGTGACACACTAGGCTTCATGGACACACCAGGTTTCATGGACACTTTAAGGAGAGAGAATTTGACTAACAAAATGGATAACACATGAAGATCACTCAATATGAGGTATTGTCCATTTAACACACTACCACATTGAATCCATACGCAAGAAAAGTTGAAAGCACTCATGACCATGGAAGGTCCCGCGTGAGTACATGCACTCTATCGCTATGATTCAGTTGTTCGGAGACTTTATGGGAGAGTGGGATCGACTATTAAGAATAATCTCAGACTAATATGAAGGCGCGCATACGCTTGTTTTCACTAATATCGCCTGCCGGGAGAATGTAAGATTTTCTTAAAGTGGGTTTACACTGAAATTAATCACTAATTTGGTCTAATAAAGCGAGATATATGGATTCTAATTAGTCTATGTCGCTGTGTGGGCCGAGTAATCGCTTCTACCAGAGAAGGCTCCGTGGTCGAACTCTATAAATACTTCATGTTCTCTCCCTTAACCTTGCCGATACGTAATCTGACTCACATACGTATCTCGCAGAAAAAATTTTCTCTAACTCGTGAGTGGCAATTTCATTAAGCCGGTCATAAATCCGGGATGTGGAGAAGATCTCGAGATCTGGTGATCGTATTTTAAGTGATCTTCAAACGGATCTCCCCGCATCAAGCAACCATGGATTCCAAATCGTGTATGCTATTTTTCAGATTCTCTCTATTATTATGTTTTGTATTCTAATTATGGTGATCTAGGAAGAATTTTTCGTGGCCTACACTATTAAGCATAAATTTTTAGTAACGTGATATTATTTTTACAAAATATAATATTTGGTCATGCATATCTATATCAATCACTAATTTAATCAAGATACTATGAAATATTCATAAATTTCTAATATTTTTGCATTAATTAACCACATTGTGTGTGTGTATATATATATATATATATATATATATACATGTGTGTGTTAGTATTTTAAAGTTTTATCTAATTAAAATTTCATTTTTTTATTTAATTAGTTTATTAATACGAAATAAACATAGATAGTATCATCGATATTTCAATAAAATAGAATTACCAATATTATTTTCTTTTATAGGAAAGGTGTATTATTTAATTTAATTAGATAAGTAATAATAAAATTTAATTATTAAAGGAATATGACAAAATATATTATTATTATTATGCTAGAGCCCACAAGTAGGTACTTATTGTTTTTAAGATTAAAATTTTGCTTGAGATTCAATTTTTTTTCAATTCCTTTATAATTTAAGTATCATTAACCATTTTTATTATGTAAAGTCAAATTTTAGATTAATTTAGTATTTTTATTTTTATTTATAAGTATAACATCTAAATAATAATTTAAATTTTAATGGAATATTCTTGTTAATATTCCCCAAAAATAGTATAAGGAGAAATTAAGACAATGTTGTTGAGAACTAACCTCTTCACCAAAGAGCACTCCATCATTCAAACAAAGTATGATGTATAAGCATTTGAGGTTGTGGAAACTCACGGACATCCAAGGAGAGATAGAACATCTACTGCTATCATTCTTCTCATTGTTGCGTACAATACCCTTCAGCGAATATAGGTATTCTAACTTCAAGGTTTCTAACTTTGGGAGGAGTTGATCAACATTTGTATCATTATACCCTTGAAGATCAAATACATGTTCTAGAGACTTACACAAACACACTGATATTTCTTTCAAATTATTCAAGCTCCGCATCAAAGGACCCGGAATTATAATGGGTAGGTATGACCAATTTTCCAAACATATTCTTAGGATTCGCAAATTGGAGAAGGAATCGAGCGAAAGCCGATCAGGCCAGATCTCCTTCAATCTATCAAGATCATCGATTACCACTTCCTCCAATTTAGGGAATAAAACCTGTGATATAATGTATTACATCGTCCATTGAAAAGTTAGCATAAACATAAACATATTCCCTTCCATAAATATAATTCATCAATTCTAAAATATTCACATCTTCACGATTTAAAGGATTAAAAAGAATCATGTGAAGATCTTCCAGAATTACCAAAACAAAAAGAACTAACAACAACTAGATTAGTAGTGAAGGTAAAAGAAAGCAGTGCTTTATGCACTTTTTTATTTGAAATTAAATTACTCAAGAAATTTATTATAAAAGATTCATACCATATACTTAACACAATCTTTATTTATATTATTCACAAATTATATTAATTTTATTATGAGTAGCTACATTACTCATAAACCCTTTAATTTTACTCAAAAACCTAACTAATTTAGTCCTAATATTAACTAAAACATATATAGCATTGCCATGTGAGATGTTCCCTTTTTATTATGAGTAATTGTTTACTATTTAAGACAAAAGCAGGAGAAATTACTTTAAAAAAATAATAATTTGAATCTTATGTACATAAGTTTACAAAAGTAATTAAAAAATGGTTAATTACATAAATGATGTCCCAACTTTATTTTTGTCCAATCAAGTCTTCAAACTTTATTATTTTTTCTATTTTGGTTTCTCAACTTTAATTTTGTTCAACCAAGTGTCTAAACTTTTTAATTTTTTTTTTTTTTGGTATCTCAACTTTATTTTTATTCATCAAGTGTCTGAATTTTAAATTTTTATTCAATCATATGCTTCCTTTTAATTTTTATTCAATTATGTGCTTTCTTCTTGATTAAAGGGATATTTATTTGAATAAGTAAAAATTACATTCAAATAACATTCTTATCATATAAAAATGATGAAATTTACTTAAATGACCTTTAATAAGGTAAAATGACAAAATTATCATTTCCATATTTTTTGCTATATATTCAAGTTATAGTATAAAAGAAATTGATTAAATTGGTTGCTATGGATAAAAATAAATATTTTAATTATTTTAAAAATAATTTTAATATCTAGTGTTTTATTTGTAATTATTCATGTATAATTTTTTTTTGACATAATACTTTAAAAACAAGTAAAAATAATAGACATAATTAAAAATTGTTTTTAAATTGTTATATTTTCTTTTTTAAGATTTTTATTTTTTATTTTTTATCTCAATTCTATAGTAGCTAATTTTATCAATTTCTTTTTTTTATTGTAACAAATAAATAGTAAAGCCTTGTGGAAAATATGATATTGTTACCTAGTTAAGGGTCATCTAGATAATTTCATTATTTTATATGTATGTCATTTGAATTCAATTTTTCTTAATTAAAATATCTTAATAAGTTTTTAATTATTGGTCAAGAAACACTTAAACAAAAATAAAGTTGAGACACCAAAATAAAATAATTTAGGCTTTTAATTGAACAAAAATAAAGTTGATACACCAAAATAGAAAAATAAAAAAGTTTTGTAATTAACCCTTACAAAAATAAAAATCCTTACATGCTCTATTAAACATAATTTTTTTAAGAATATGATATTATTTCTATAAAGAACTTAAATTTTATAATATGCCATATCACTTACAAGTCATACATATCTATATCAATCACTAATTTAATCAAAATACTAATTCGATGATATTTTATATGTAAAACCTGGGAAAATTTAAAATTTTCTGAAAGTATGTACCAATAAATTGTTTAAAATGGGTTTTAGTGGGAAGCCAGGAAAATTCCCTGCAGCTCCTGATGATGAAACAGACAAGGCCGTTGAGTTCACGAAAAATGAATAACTTAGAAAAGTTTCGTTGAATTCCTACAGTGGAATTCTTTATGAATTTTTAGTTAGGTATTTAGTAACTACGTGAACGAATTTCTAAAATCTCAGAAGTTGTGAATGACTTGAGTTAAGTTTATTTAAAATAAATTGAACTGAGATGAAAATAAATTGTTTTGGGACAGAAACGAACCCGGACGAGTCATGGACTCGTGGCGCAAAATGGGTCTCACGTCCAACTTAAACTTAAAAAGGAAAAGAGAAGAGAAAATAAGATTTTTTTTTCTCCCCATTTCGGGGCAATTACGCACCTACAAATGGAGAGAGTGAGAGAGGGAGAGAAAAGTTCTTTCCTTCTCTCTACGACCACTCTGAGATCGATGGAAGTCAAAATCTCACGAGCCAAGATTTAAAATCATCTACCTGACGAGGGCTACATGTGGGCAACAACAACATGCGCTTCACCGAAATTTCAAGTTCGAGAAGAAAGCCAGCGAGAGTTCTACCTTCTCTCTAAGATTTACTTAAGGACGGAGACTGATTCGCTTGGTCAAGACTTAAAGTCGGAGTACTCATCAAGGGCAACGCGTGGACATCAAATCAAGAATTTTCATCGAAGATTCGAGCTGGTTCGGGAAGGCTGGTCTCGTGTCTTCTGACTCTAAAAGTTTATTCTTCGCTTCCAAGAGGTATAACCTTCCTACCCGGTTTATATTTCATCTAAATGTTGTTTTGTCTGCTGAGCCATATGGGCTTTTGTTTGCGGTTTTCCGACACAAAACCCATTTTTTTTCTAGTTTTGAGCTATGATGTCCAGCTTTCGTAGCTTTAGTTTACCTCAATGAGTTCGACGAGTTTTGTGTTATGTTTATGGCTGGATTTGTGGTCCCACTGGGACGGTTTGTCTGCGAAAGGTTGTTTCGGATAAGTTCGGATAGGAAAAATAGCATGTACGAGAGCTTTAAAGAGCCCCAGAACGCACTGGTGGGTTTCACGCAAATTGCCCAGCCTATACTATTTGCAAGGCTCTCCAACTTTGACTACTTCATAACTTTCTCGGGGCCCGAGCTTTGTTGTGCTCTGGGACTTATGAAAGCCCTTTCGAGTCTAAAATTCATCCATATATAGTTTGATAAAATTTGAGCTCATATTTGGTCTAAAATGATGAAACCGTGAGGCCCCCGCTGTCTCTCGCGCTGGCCAATGTTTCATACGAGGCTTCAACTTTGACGACTAATAACCCTTCGGGCCCGAGCCCGCTGGGTGTTCTCGGACTCTATGGAAAGCTCTGAGCTCCAAAAACTGACCATATGCTTTTCAATGGCAATTGTGCTCACATCCTGTTGAAAAATTGATTGTTACAACAAGTGTGTTAATTGTCAAGCTGTGTGGATGAGGAGTCAGGTAGTTGAAGTACATTATACGGCGTGTTGTAGGCTATTATCTTAGGTGCATGATATTCCATGAATTAAATTCTAGGGAAATGAGGTGTGTCATTACTACTAGTCAGATGAAATATTAACATGCTCACAGGATTTATTGAAATGACATTTCTTGCTAAGAGGTGTCATGCTTCAGATGTCAATATGTGTGCTCTAACATATTGCAGCCATACGCTGCTGCAAGGATGGCTATTACATTGCATATTGCAAAGCTATTTTATCGCATTATGCACTACGACAGAGCCTTGTGTGGATTTGAGCATGACATTACTTGGTCTAAGTAGTAGTTAGAATGATGTTGATGCATGTTTGTTTGATGTGTTGACATGAATGTGATAAATGCTAGTATGACTCCGCATGTATATTAACAACATTTAATGAATGTATGGACTTTTGTGTGCATTAGACATGAGTGTCTATGGCAGCGCCTGGTGGAGTGCATGTATATATGGTGTCCAGCGTAGAGGTCTTTATACATCGGGCATGACTCAGAGGCAATGACACAATTTCATTGCACTAGTGCACGGGGACATTGCATGGTGTGGGTGTGGGTGTGAGTTCATAGTCGTTGTCATTCACCATCCTCGTGAATGGTCAGGACTGTACTTTGACCTAAGTCCAATGAAGATCCACGCGCTTGTACGGTAAGCCACGTTATGAAATGGAAATTTGGCTCATTGCATTTCACATGTACTGGGCACCCTAGAATAAGAGGGAGTTGAGTGCATGAGGTGGTTTTCGAGATACTTGCTCAAGGGTCGACCAATAATATTATTTATCTATATGCCCAATCGATATATGACTGAGGGTTGTCCACGAGCACGTCAATCGTCGAAGTATGCCCAATTGATATACACGGAGGGTTGTCCATATAATGTCAATCGTCAAGTACTTCCAAATTGATACACGTAAAGGTTGTCCACAAAATAGATTATCGAGTGTGTCCACTATTTATATCGAGGGTCGTCTACTCGGGTAGACACAAATACCTTGTTTGAAAATGGTTTTCATTCGCGGCAAAATGCATGTTCGAGGAGTCACAAGATTGATATACTGCATGATGAAATCACTCGCCTCATTCATGACAAGTAGATTACGTACAGGGATTGCATGTCCTAGGTTGGAAAGTGTTTGGTCAAGCTGGACCATCCATGTGCATTTATATTTAATGTACTTCTCGTAGACTTTATCTCTATCAGACATTAACCACTTCGTCATGGGACTCCCCTTTCAAGTACAAGACATAAAAAAATGATGGTGGTGCTCATTAGAGGCCAACATTATGAAGCGGGCCGAATTGTGGCCTTGATCCATGTTTTGTATATTATATTTAAACATGTTAGTTTTAATATAATATTTTGTATTAAGAGTGATGTAATAACTCGTTGGCTTTTAAGTGGATATAGATTGGGTATTTATATGGATAAACGTCTCTAACATGGCCATTTTTATCGTATGTGGACCTGCGGTCGCTAGATAATATTGAGACAGATCACATGAAATCGAGACAGTCAGGATTAGTAGAGCTCCCCGGGAGCAGAGGAGACTTTGCCCGCTTTCAAATCCAGGTCCCGAAAAGGACTCAATGGAGTGGTGTCAGCATCCGACATCCACAAATTTTCCACGGCCGATCAATATCAATGGACCCCGAATCGGGTGTCACAAATTAGCATCGAGCTAGGGCACTTAACATCTAGGCCTGGGCTGCAGCCGGGTCTAGGACACATACCGGTAAGGTATGGAGCTAAGGTATGCGATTACCGAGCTCAAAGAGTCGGTACAAATAATAGCAATGGGCCGGTATAGCGTCTCGTGTTGTGAGCCAGGTGATTACCCAGTGCTCGTTGTCCGATGCCAAGCATGTCTTTTAGTATCGTGTCCGGGGTAGGTGATTAACTAGAGTTACAGTCGAGATTAGACCATCGTATGTATCAGGTAGTTTTCATGTATGTGTTTGGTGTGTTACATGATGTGTGCTACATGTTGTGTGGATTATATACATGGTAGGATGTATATAGGGAAATATATGAACATCTAGTGGTTAGAGAACATAACCTTAGGGGTTCGAAAATGAAATGAACTGAGTAGTTCATGATGATGTCTATTAAGGTTAGATTATGCACTACTAGGTAGACTAGCAAAAGGAATCTCAATTTGCTATTTGACACATGTGTATGGCAAGTTTGGAAAAGCCGTAGGTGCAAGCTCCTCCCAGAATCAGTGGAGAGGGTTGAATGGTATTGTGTCAGGGATGGTGAGGTAGAAATCTCACAGATTCTCCTCACTACGGACCCAAGGGTCACTGAGATGTTCTGGATTACGATATCCTCGAGGTGACGTGACACCGCACACCGGCCGCCATTGGTCGGATCGCAGAGAGTCACCGCCACGCACGTGATCTGTTTATGTGATGTTTCAGGGGATAAGCATGATGCTTTACCCGCATCGCGCGCAACTCGGATGTTACGTAAGATTGATGGGTCAAGGCAAGCCTTACCCGATACTGGTATTTGTACCAGCTCGGGCCCACCGCAGTCGAGAGTAAGGGGATGTTTTTTCGGATGATCTATCAGGATTACCTCCAAAGAAGGATGGTAGTCTTCAGTATAGGGGACGGATTGTGGTTCTGAAGGCAAAGCCGAGAGGAGATCTCTTCGGGAATCTATCGTTCTCATTTTGCGGTGCATCCGTGTAAGTAAGATGTATCATGATCTCGCCGCCGCAGACATCGGGAGCTAGATGAAGAGACACGCTGGGGATTTTGTTTAATTATGTCTCACGTGTCGCATTAAGGTTGAGCATCGAGGCCAAACAGGTTAGCTCCAGCCATCGGGAGGCAATTGGTTTTAAGTGGGAGCATATCACTTATGGATTTTGTGATTCACTCTGCTACCAACATCGCTGGCTACTGATGCAGCAGGAGTGATAGTGGGGCCTTAATAAGCTCCACATACTTTCTAGTCAGAAGGATGACCTTCAAGACCGGGAGGTATTCTCGCAGTTGTAAATACGTAGATTCAGGGCACCAGATGGAGCCGCCCCATAGTATCTATCGGATCCTGTGTTTAGCGTGATCGGGCCTCTAGAAGAGTTTCCAGAGAGCCATGGGGACATAGTTGACGATGAGAGCACTGCGTTTCATCCGCAAATAGATGGTCAATCGGAGAGGGCCATACAAGTGTTAAAGGACATGCTGCGAGTATTTGTCCTGAATTAAAGGATAGCGGTAGCGAAATTAACCTCGGCGTGTATTTCGCCACAACAACAAATAAGCAGCATACTGAGGCACCTATGATGCCTGTGTAGAGATCACAGATTCCTTGCTTGTCTGACGAGGTGGGAGAGATCCACCACCGGTCTGTAATTACAGAAGCACCTCGGAGATAGTGGACTTGAATAGGGAGGCGTCTTCTCACGACTTAGAGCCAGTAGAAGAGTTCAAGGCGGGTGATCACGTCTTCTTGAAGGTGATACCTAAGAGGGGAGTGGTCAGGTTCGATAAGCAAGGAGAGCCGTCGTCGAGGTATATCGGACCGTTCGAGATACTCGAGAGGGTGGGTACAGTCGCGTACCGGTTGGTTTTGCTGCCAAGGTTATCAGGTGTCCAAGAAGTATTCCATGTTTCCATGCTCCAGAGGTACACCCCACATCCGACTCAAGTGTTGGATTGGGGCGAGCTTATCGTTGATGCAGAAAGGGACCTTCGAGGAGGACTCAAGGCATGCTCGGTGATGGGCTGATCAAAGCTTTAAGGGACGCAAAACTATGAGGCTAGGGAATGTGTTGTAGCAACACCGAGTAGTGGAGTAGGAAACTTGGGGGTGCAAGTATAAGACCCGAGAAAATTCTAATTTCTGGAAAAATGGCAAAATCGTAATTTCGGTAAAAACTCAAAATTTTTCTAGATCTCGGATGATGAAATGGATTTCACCGTTGGAATCATCTCGCGAAATCTAGCTACCACGCCGATTTCGTTTAATTCGAGACAATCTGACTTGCACGTTTTCGAGTATAAAGTTTCAAAGGCCAGAAAACGACATGCGACGCGATTTAAAGTCACCTATAACATGTGATCATGTGGGACACATGCTGTAATGAGTAGAGAAATGATGAGAATAATGTCGAGATAGTGCCAAATGTCTAAAATCCAAGATTTTGAAGGCATTAAAAGTGAATATTAAATGATAATAAGGACGTAACAAAGACAAATACTGCTCTACATTCAAAATAAGCCAAATGTGAAAAGGAAAAATTTACGTAAGCTTGATTTTTCAAACCTGAGAGAGAGTGTGACTTCTCTCTAGATTACGCGATCCAATTACCTTAATTCGCTTCAGACAAGAAGCGAAGGTTACTTATTTGAAGGAGGCTTACACGCTGCTCCTGCGAAGGAGTTTCAACAAACTCTATGAGGTGGGATTTTATCCTACTTGTTTTATTTCTTGATTTAAGAGATTTGCTGATGTTTCTGGCTGGGTTGAGGCCTCGAACTAAGTTGCTTGATCTAGCCCCAAATCTGGAACCGAAGTGTTGAATTTATGAGACCCATCAGGCAAGCCAGGACGCTTTAGGGTCAGCTGGGTGTTTGCGTTGTAATTTGTGAAACAAATTGTATCAGGACGTATGAGGCCTAAATGGCTAGTGAAATTCTAATTCAAAAGTGGAACCGATGTTGGTGATCGGGTCAGGAACAACCTTTGTATTTCAATCGCTTCACATGAATAGTGTCTACTAAATAAATTGTGAGAAAACGTGTTTGGTCGAAAGTGCAATTCAAATCGAATTGCTCATGGTTTGTTAATTACCTCATGAGCTAATTTTTGGTGTAATGATCGAGAAATCGTGATAACATGTTTCAGGTGATTTAAATTATGTATATATTTGCATGTGTATAAATTGCGCTAAACGATATAATTACTCTCATATGCACCGAGGTAACCTAGAACCAGGTGCTGTGTGTGCATGACATGGAATTTCCGGAAAAATGAAAATGGTTGCGAAGGAATTTCCTCAATAGATGATTTTCCGAGAATGGGGCTGGAGACAAATTCCAATGTATCACTTTACGAGGACAATGACCGCTTTCTCGAAGTTCTCCAACACATTCGCCTCGCAGGTAGTTCATATTTACCGACACGTTTCAGAGTGTAATTTGAAAAACAACAAGTTTTTGTTTTGAAAAATGATTTTGGTTTTTCTCATACATGGCTTATAGTTACAGGAAATAAATAAGACTCGAGACACGGTATGGCAACATTCATAGAATCACTCATTTACTCGGCGCGTTTACATAGGAGCATCAGATATGCACTTAAAGGGAGAGTAACCCATCTGCAGGTGAGGATTCCACATCGGGCATTAGCTCACCTCATCGAGGAATTATATTATTCTCTGTGCATATGGAGCGCACGAGGAGACTCGCTCATCCTGTGAGGTCGATATCGAAGAAAGCCTGTCAGGGCTTTAGCGTTTATAATGTATTACATGTATTAGAATTCTAAAATATTAATATATGTTGTATAAGAGTAAATTTTTAACTCTTGAAACTATGGTATATAGTTGATGTATATTGATGAGTATTGTCGTATGGGCCCAAGTGGCCATTTTTACTCATGTTATGTCTTATGATGTTGATTAGGACAGTTAGGTAATTTTAGGCAGAAGCCCCAAGACAAGGGAGACTCCGCTTCCGATTTTCGTGGAACAGCGGTCGTGCCACCCGATATCTCACGAAGATTCCGTGCGGGCTGACGGCCACCAACGGACTGTTCGGTGTCACACAGCGACACGGCAGTCGTTATCCCTTGTTGCCGCGGGATGGAGGTATGTGGGCCTCAGAGTCATTTGGTATTAAGATGACTATCGCATATGCATTGCGGATCTAAGGTGCATGTGTGTGTAAATTTCGAGGCAAAATTCTTTTAAGAGGGGAAGAATGTAAAACCCCGAAAAATTTAAAATTTTCTAAAAGTATAAAATTAAATAATAAATTGCAAAAATGGCTCAGGGAAGCCTATAAAATTCCTCTATAGTTTGGATGACTTAAACGAATCATGATGTTGAGTCCGTTTCACGAAACGAATAACTTAGAAAAGTTTCGCAAATCAGGTAGTGGGAATTATTTATGAATTTTAAAAGTTAGGCATCTAGCAAACTACGTGAACGAGAATTTCTTAAAAATCAGCAGTTGTGAATGACGAAGCAAGCTTCATTTTAAAATAAATTGAACTGAGACGAAAATAAATTGTTTCGGGACATAAACGAACCTGGACGAGTAGTGGACGCGTGGCACAAAGTGGGCCCCACGTCCAACTTAAACTTAAAAAGGAAAAGAGAAGAGAAAATCAGAGTTTTTCTCCCCATTTTGGGCAATTGCTGCAGTCGACGTGAGAGAGTGAGAAGGGAGAGAAAAGTTCTTCCTTCTCTCTATGATCTACGGAGATCGTGGCCTTTTAACCTGGCCAAGCAAAGATTTAAAGTTCATCTACTTCCACGGAGGCTACGCCATGGCATCGATTAACACGCAAGGGTCACCCCAAGATTCTGGTTTGGAGAAGAAAAAGCAGCGAGAGAAGCTCTAATTTTCCGTTTACATTTACTTCAAGGACGGCGGCTTCTGGCTGGTTTGCACAAGACTTAAAGTCTGGTACTAGCCAAGGGCAACGCGTGGACCGAAATCAAGACTCGTCAAGATTCGAGCGGTTCAGAAGGTCGGGCCCTGCATTGACTCCAAAAAGTTTGCCTTCCCTCCAAGAGGTGTGGAACCTTCCTACTCGAGTTTATATTTCATCTAAATGTCGTTTGGTCTCTGGGCCGAGCCCTGTGGGATACGCTCACAGTTCTCTACATAAAAACCGATTTTTTTCTCGCTCGGTGCCATAATGTCCCGCTTTTTTTTGGTAGCTTTGAAGTCGATTGGGGCCGAGTTCGTGATGAGTTTTGCGCTGTTTATGGTCGATTTGTGGTCCCAATAATTTCCCGGTTTGTTGTTCCGGGTGAAAGGGTTGTTTCCGGATGAGCCTGGGTAGGAAAAGCATGTACTCTGAGCTTTAAAGGAGCCCCGGGAACGCAATTTCGTGGGTTTCACACAGCTGTCCAACTACACTGGTTGCGGTAAGGCTTCCAACTTCGACGACCACAACTTTCGTCCGAGCCTGCTGCGCCCGTTTGGGATTCTAGCGGAGTTCTTTCGAGTCTAAAATTCATCCATATAGTTTGATAAAATTCCGAGCCTGCGTTTCGTCCGAAATGGACGAAAAACAAGAGGCCTGTTATTCCGCAGTCACTTCATCGTTTCGATATGAGCTCTTCCAACTGACGAATTACAATCTTTCTCGTCTAAGTTCGCTGGGGGGTGTTCTTAGACTCATGGAAAGCTCTGAGTCTAGAATCGACCATATTTTTTCAATGGCAATTGGTGCTCACATCCTGTTGAAAATTGATTGTTACAACAAGTGTGCTTAATTGTTGGTTGTGTGGATGTGAGGAGTTGTGGGCGTCGGGCGGCCATTACATGGCAAGTTGTGAAGTTATCTTAGGTGCATGATATGCTATGAATTAGCCTAGGAAATGAGGTGTGTCATTTGCCTAGGGTAAAGGATTTGATGAAATATTAACATGTGTTTGTGTGATTGATTGAAATGACATTGCTAAGAGGGTGTCATGCTTTGATGTCAATATGTGTGCTCTAACATACTGGGTTTAAGTGGGAGTGTGTTTCGTGGTGGACATGGCTATCGACAGCATGTCAGAAAGTATTTCATTACGCGCACGATGTAGCCTAGTGATTCGAGCATGACATTGCTTGGTTCAAGTAGTAGCCTAACGTGATGTCGATGCACGCCATTTGACGTGGTCGACATAAATGTGATAAAATGTTAGTACGGCTTCACGATATTAACGTTTTAATGAATGTATGGACTTCGCAGCATTGTATATGAGGTCCATGGTACACTAAGTGGGATGATGATAGATGTCCATGGCAATACCCGTGGAGTATGATATATGTGCGTCCATGTGTATATTTCTTTATACATCAAGTATTTAATTTAGAGTGCAATGGCACACACCTGCACTGCGACCGGGTGTACCCGGAGACATCGATGGTGTGGGTGCGGAGTGCATATCGTTGTCATTCACCATCTCAGAATGGGTTGTGGACTCGCATTGACGAAGTCCAATGGAGATCCACGGATTTGAAGCGGTGTTACAACTGGTTAAGGAAATGGCTCATTACATTTCACATGCATTAGTAAGCAACCCAGAACAAGAGGAGTGAGTGCATGAGGCTGTTTCGAGAGAATTGTTTCTGAGGGTCAATTCAACAATATTATTTACTCCTGAGTATGCCAATTGATATACATCAAGCTGCTATCCATATAATGTCAATTGTCTATATACCAATTGATATAAGATCTATAATATTCCATAAAAATGGGGACATCTGAAACAATCATTCACTATTTATATCTGAGGGTTGTCCTTACTGCAAACATGTGATATTCTCGTTTGAAAAATGGCATTCATGGCAAAATACATGTTCGAGGGAGTCTATGAGAGTCGGTCCTCATCTATGACAAGTAGACTTCAGGTTAGATTGCATGTCCTAAGTCGTGTGTTCTCGTTGCTCAATTCATTCATGTGCATTTAGAAGGAATAGCCCTCAGATGACTTATCTCATCGGGCGTTAGCTCACTCCCGCCGTGAGACTCCTTTAGGTACAGATACTGCGGCAGCAGATGGTGCCTTTAGAGGCCAACATTATGAAGTGGGTCGAATTGTGGTTTTGATCCATGTTTTGTATATTATATTAGAACATGTTAGTTTTAATATATCGCTTTATTAAGAGTGATGTAATAATCTCGTGGCTTTTAAGTGATATAGATTGTGGATGAGAGCATAACGCGCTCTTTACGCCGCTATTTTTACTCCGCATGTGGACCCGATGTGGTCGTTGTATAATATTGGGACAAGTTGTCATGTAATTACATGGATTACATTGCAGAGCTCCCCGCATTAAAAGCGAGATCTCGCCGATTTTCGTTAAACTTCTAGAATCCTAGGAAGTGGGAATCAATGGAGTGGTGTCAAGTTACCCAACATCCACAAATTTTCAATGGCTGACAACATTAAACGACTCCCGGCATTCGGGGCGCCACATTATATAAAATTTTCATATTTTTGTTCATTTTTATCAGTAGTTTAATCATACGTGTGTGTCTATATATATATATATATAATATTTAAAAGTTTTATCTTAAATTTCAATATTTTATTTAGTTTTATCAATACATTCATAAATAGAAGTAAAAAGAAATATATTCTTATAAATATGATATTTTCATCAATATTTCAGTAAAATAGAATCACAAACAGTTTTTTTCTTTACAGTAAAGGTGTATTATTTAATTTAACTAGAGAAAAAAATTTTAAAAAAAAGTATCAAGGAATAAGACATAATATTTCTTAATTCAGAAAAAAAGACATAATATTTCTTATTGTGCTAGAGACTACAATAAAATAACAGTACATAACAAAAGCATATAAATTCACTAAAAAAAAAACATATAAATAAACAAAATGGCCATTCATTTTTATCTTTCATTTTACATGCAAAATTTATTAAATCCAATTTTGTTTGATTATTTTTTTTCTTATTATTTTTTAATTTTTGATAAAAATTCTTAAAATATTATTAATATTTTAAGGTTTTATATTCACCTAGACTCTTTTTTCTCAAATATCTACAAATAAATATATAATAATTTCTCTTTTCATCTTTATACCATCAACTTTTTTTAATTATATATTACCAACTTTTTAACACATGTATAAAGTGGAGTTTAAAATGGAATGTGGAGGCAACTTAGTTTAAAATGGAATGAAGAGAAAGAAATAGAAACATTATAGAGGATGATGAGCTGTAGAATTTGGAGAATTAACGTGGGATGAAAGCCTCCAGATGAGAGGTAGATATAATACAAAAAAGGGTGTTCTTTATTTTCGTTTTATCTTCCACACATAAATATTCCATATATTTGATGAGAGTGAGAAGCAGGTAGAATTTTTGACAAAAATTTTTTTTCAGAAAATCGAGATTTAAATATTTGAAAAGATATGATCAATTTTTTACACAACTTTAAAAATTAAAATTTATTTTATTCAAACAAAGGTAAAGATTATATCTCAAACATATATTGATCATCTTTTACTTCAAATTTTTTTTAAATGTTTTGTGGAAAGTAAAACGTCACCTAATAAAAAGGTATTTTATAAAATCAAAATAAATATAAATAATAATTTAACTGTAACTAATTGAACTAAAAATATTATTTGTAAACCTTTTGCACAACAAATTTGTATAAAAATATTGACGTACATGATTTCAAGATTACAACAAATTTTCTAGGTTTTGATGAATTATTGTACACTATTTATACTATAATACTTATGAGTTATTGGTCGGATTTGTGTGTTTGGTTTTATACTATGATTTCAAGATTTTTTTTTTAATCTGTTAAAGAAAATATTCCTAAATTAATTAAAAAAAAGAAAATAAACAAAGTTGGATTAGGAAACTAATCCTTAAATATTTGAAAATCTTTTATTTAAAAAAATCTAATCATATTGATAAATCATAACATAATTTTCACTTAAAATTTCATTTTAAATTAATTTAATATATTTATTATTATTGTTATTCATGCAATAACATTTAGATCATATTTTTAAACTTTCGTATGGAATATTTTTGTTAATACTTCCCATTTTTAAAATTATATATATATATATATATATATATATATATATATATATATATATATATATATATATATATATATATGAGAAAACTCTAATCTCTTCATAAGCGCACTCCACCTTCAACAGAGTATTAACATTTGTCTGATCTTTGTCTTCCTTTCCACGACAAACTCTTGTGCTCACCGGCATGAAAGTAGATAAACAACCTCTTGTGCTTTCATTCTTCTCATATTTTGGCTCCGCTTGGTTTTCTAATTGCAAGGTTTCTGGATTTTGGAGGATCTCATTATTTGTATTATATCCACTAGGATCAAATACATATTCTAGGGCTTTACACCCCCCCACCTTAATATTTTTCAAATTCTTGAATTTGAAGCTTAAGTGAGTAGGGATAAGATTGAGTAGACATGGACAATTTATCACTGTTAGGTTCCCTAAATTTGAGAAGGAATCAAGTAAAAAGTTGTGATGCCATATCTTCTTCAATGCAGGAAGACCATTGAGTGTCAGTTCCTCCAAATTAGGATTGAAACCCGTGAGATTACATCATCACTGGGGTGTCAGAAAATATAAACATATTCCCTTAGACATAATTTATCAATTTTAAAAATTAACATCTTCATTGTACTTATGTTTTAAAAATCTAAAATGATTTGAAAGGATTAAAAAGAATCATGTGAATATCTTATAAAATTACCAATAATAACAATAATAATAAAAAGTTATTAATAGAAAATTTATTGACAACTACAAGTTTTTAATAAAATGAGCTATTTAATAACAACAAACTGCAAGTTCTGAAATAAAATTAGCTACTTAATAACAATAATTTTATTTATTTTTTATTTTGTCAAAAAAAAAAAAAGAGAAGCTATACTAGTTGCGAAGGTAAAACGGGTCAAAAGGCAGTGTTTCACTAATATGATTAAACGTGACAACCATGGATTACATAGATTCTCATAACATGGAAGTTATATGTACTCATACCAATCATTTATTATTTGTACACTCCTTTGTTTGTTTTCTTATTAATAAAATTTGATGATTTTTTTTAAAGGAAAAATAATATTATTGATTCAAACTTGCAATAGATCGATATATCCAAGATACAAATAACTAAAAACAATATACAATAAAACAATATCTAGGTTAATAACATGATAAATCAACATAAAACCTACAAATTTGATAAAATAGTGATTTTATTTCTTTTAAATTTGCATTATCTTTTAAAATATATCCAAAATTTCTCTTTCAAATTTATTGTTATATTTTTTTTTCTCATAAACAATATAATAAATTCTATTCTGATCTTTATATTATCTGTTTTTTAACAAAGTTATATAAAATACAAATTAAAAGGGGCATGGATATAATAAAAATATATTTAAAATTCAAATCATTTTATTTCAAAATATAAGGCAGAAAATGCACTTATTATATTTATCTAGCAATTGGCTATTTTTAAGATTAAAAATTTAATTTAAATTTATCGTTTCTTCAACTGCTTTATAATTTAAGTATCATTAAGCATTTATATTATGAAAATTTAAATTTAAGTTAATTTAGTAAATTTTATTTTTATTTATACATATGGCATTTAAATGATAATTTGAATTTCTTGTGGAGTATTTTTGTTAATATTTCCAAAAGATAGTATAAGGAGAAATTTTTTATTTACAAATATGACATTTAAATGATATTTTAAATTTTTTATGGAATATTTTTGGTAATATTTCCCAAAAATAGTATAAGGAGAAATTAAAAAAAAAGTATGGAAGAAAACTAACCTTTTCACCAAAGAGCACTCCATCTTCGTTAAAAATGCAAACATTCCCACAATTAAAGATGGATAAGTACTTGAGATTGTGAAAACTCACAGGCATGGAAGGAGAGAAAAGGCTTCTTGTACTATCATTCTTCTCATTGTTGCATATAATATTATCATTCAATCTACCTAAATTTAGTTCTTCAATTTTCTCCAATAACTTGCCCATTCCATTTCCAAAAAGTAAGCTTCCGTCACCATCTTGGAGCCTTAATGTTTTTGATCTTTCATATCTTTTTTCCCAACTATCGACATTGCCAATAAATATTGCATAACTTGTTAAGTTCTGAAAGAACTTATCTTCTTCTGGTACCAATTTGACATTTGGTATTTCTAACTCTATCGTCCTCAAATTATGCAAATGATTCAATTCTGAGAGACAAGCATTGCTTTCTCCATCACTAACTTCTTCGGTTGCCCATTGAGAAAAGCCAGATTTCATGAACAAACATTCCAATCCAGACAACCTTGATAAGATATTTCGTGGGATTACTTCAAGTGCCTTGCAATCATTCAAATCCAACAACCTTAGATTGGTCAATTCATCCATTTCTTGAGGCAATTGTTGGATATTGGAACCCACCATGCGAAGAACTCGTAATTTCTTTAGCTTTCCAATTCCAGCTATGCCTCTCAACTCATAGCACCCGTCTAGACATAATGTTCGAAGATTTGCAAGGGATTGAAGCGATGAAGGTAATATTTCAAAAGCCATTTGAGACAAGTCTAAGACTTTAAGTTGGTTCATTCCTTCAAAAAACGTGTTTGGGGTAATATTCAGAAGCGCCACTATAGTTCTGCAATAGAAAAAATTGAAGTTTCGGACAAACCAACCTCTGAGGAAGCTCGTGCACAGCTTGGCAATTTATAGAGATGTATTTGGATTCACCAGTCTTTGACCAATATTGATCGATCGAAACATCTTCTACAACCACAAATGGATGAGGATCCTTGAATGCAATCTTTCTGGCAACATCTCGAACAACATCATGCATCCTGACAGTCTTGTTATCATCACCATCCATGAAAAGCAACCTCGAGACTCCTAATGATCTTCAATTGCTGGCATTGCTTCTTGAGGCTTTGAGGTCACTCACCAATGTAACTAGTTTATCTCTCGCTTCCTCCAATGACTTGATGTGGTCAAACAAATCCAAACCCACAGCATACCTTAACAACTCATACATTGAAATATCACCATAGCTCAAGCAACCACAAAGTAAAAACAAAGGCTTGAGTTCATCTTTCAAATGGTTGTAACTCAAGGCCAGACATTTGTATACCTGATCCTCCTCTTTTTTGTTGAGTTCGCGCAAGGCATTCCTCCACACAGCCACACTTTTTTCATTTAATAACGTCTTTGCAATCGCTGTAATTGCAATTGGTAGACCCCCACATTCCTTAACTATCTCAATAGCGATGGGCTTTCGTTCAAGATCATTCTCCACGGAATCGCCTGTGGTCTTCTTAAATAATTGCCAAGCTTCTCCTTCTTCTAAATGTTGAAGTCGAAAACATTTGTGCGCCCATGTCTCTGCGTAATATGTTTTCATCTCTAGAAGCCAACACTAATTTGCAACCATTCTGATCATCTTTACAAGAAGGAATTCCCACCTTCTCCAAGTTAACTTCATTCCAAAGATCATCCAAGATGATAAGGATCTTCTGTTTCTTCAGTCTCTGATTCAGTTCAACTGCCCTTGTGGTTTCATACTTCCCCTTAAATTGGAAACCTAACATTTCTGCAGTTTTCTCTTGAATCTTAGCAATTCCTTCTTCAAGCTTTTTGGAGTCTGAATCTCGAGTCCAGGATACATCTATAGATTTATGAACAGTTCCTTCCTGCGAGCCAGTCTAGCCACTTGTTTGACCAGCATGGTTTTGCCCACGCCGCCCATCCCCCACACCCCAATCATCTTCACATCATCACATCGTAACGACTCCATGATTTTTTTCAATTCCGGGTTTCTGGAATCAAAAGCTTCGTAACCTCGGCGAGATGCAGCTCCATCACCCGGCGGAGGGAGTGGATAAGAAATTGTTTCAAAATTGCCTCCTTCTTGGATTTTCTTGACATCGAGGGCCTTTTTCTTTGCTTGCCTGCTGAGCTTATACCGTGAGACCAAATTAGGACACAATCCCTTACAACACCTTTTCTTTGCATTCTTTTCAGCTTCAAAGAATTTCTCCACTTCCTGGGAGATGCCGTCAGCACGTTTCAGCCACTTCCGAACATCATCTTCAATTCCATTTCCTTGCATTTCAGCTCTTTCCACAGATCGGCGCAGCCTCCGCCTTTTCTCGTCAAGCTTCTCAACTTGGTCCTGGAGTTCTGCAAGGTTGCTATTGTAGCAAAAGAGATAACCCAGCTGACGTCCAACTGGAGCAACCAAGTATTCAGCAACCTTTTCTGCAACGGAAATAACAATATCCAACATTTTCTACTCAACTGGGTTTTTTTTCTGGGTAATAAATTGGTGAGAGTTAGGCTAAAGCAGATAACAGAAAAGGGAATAATAAGGACAGAGAGCTATTTGACTGAATGTGAGAACTAATAATGAAAACCACGAGAGGAAGGAAATAGCAGGAAGAAAGATTGGACGACCAAAAACAAAAGGGGGACAAAAGGGCTCCGTAATCAGAAGTGAAAGACAGAGTCCAACGGGAACTTGATGAGAAAAGCAAACTGGAGAGAGGATAGAAATGATGTGCTTGGATATGACGCTGAATGTGTGAAGGATAGCAAATAAACCAAGTAATCACAGTTAACAGTATGGATTTCAATTTTCGTATGGAGGTCGTATCGTAGTTACAGGAAAGAAAATATAGGAAGGAAATGAGGCAGTGGTGAGTTGAAGGAAAACAATGTAGAATTTGAGGAAGTTAGCTGATGAATGAAAGACACAAAACCGAAACCTGCGATGAGTAGACACCAAACCACACGTAGACCCGGATTTTTGCTCTGTTTCTGCTTTCCTTTCTCGTTGAAAACAGAAGGGAAATGAGAAAACAAGAGAAGGGAAGGAAACAAAGCAGCAACAATTAAGAAGAAACTAAAAGAAGAGAAAGAGAGCAAGAAATGGAAAGGAGAAGATCGAGTATTTGTTCCAAACAGAGGGATGGTGAGTAGGACAATGTAAAGGTGTGGAACTGGGGTTTTGCTGCAGTGAGTTGAGGAAATGAAAGTAAATGGTTAAGAGGACAGAGTTTCAAAGTTCAAACAGAGATCGAGGTGATGAAGGAAACAGAGGTGAGAATCTGAGTGAAGAGATGGAGAATATTGCTCAAAAAAATGCTTGTAATTTGATTTAGTAAAGATAAAATGAGAACAATGAAGGAAGGTGTTTTGTTGGAAGCAAAAACAAAAGGCTGAATGTGAACACTGAAGAGCTGAACCTGCTTATGGTTTGATTTGAGCACCCGGTTCAGTCAACAACCGGTTTTATGCAATGAATCGGATCGTAAAGAGGCCCGACCGGTTGGACCTGCTTATGATTTGATTTATTGAATGTGACTAATTAATAAAGCTGAAGACTAGCTTATGGTACGTGTACGTACCTGCAACTCTTACATTCACATAAATATTTTGGGTAAATTATGTTTTAGGTACCGGGGTATATTAAAAACGCCGAAAAGTTTGACTTTGATATTGGTATAGCCTTTGGGGGAAAATATCTCAGTTTCTTAAAATCGTAAACACCAATGGGGGACAAAATTCCTGCCCCCTCCAAATGATCACAGCCCCTCTGGGGGCCCACTGCCGCCACATAGAATTCCACTGACGAGCCTTTTAAACCCCCTACATTGACCAAGCCCTAACGCACCCCGCCCTACCCTCAGCTCGCACCCGGACAGCAGCCCCCACCAGAAGCTCGTTTCTAAAAATTTTAATTTTCACTTTTTAACTCTTAATTTTTCTTTCGTTGTTCAAAAAAAAAATTGAAAAAAAATCTTGACTTTTATTAAAATATACTTTAGTATAATATGTAATTAATATATTTATTACCTTTAATATAAAAATATATTTATTTATAATCATTCATTTTAAAATAATATGTAAGTTATAAATTTGAATTTTCTTTTTAAATAGCTTTTTATCCATTAATTCCTTTATCACCTTGTATTAACAAAAAATTTATACAGTCCAAAATTCTCATATATTTTAATCCATTTCCTCATCTTTAAAATTTCCTAAGAAGAAAATATTAAACACAAATTTTAAAATATAAATAAAAATTATTATTTTTACACTAGTTAAAAATCACATGCATAGTAAATGGTAGATTTAATTGCATTCATATGTAAATAATATTAATACCTAAAAGTAATAATAAAGTTAATATCTAAAGTACCATAATATATACATGATATCAATATTTAAAAGTGCATTATAAAATAAATATTTTATTATTATTTTAAAAATAATAATATAAATATTTTTAATTCAGAATCGACACATATCTTCAAATATTTTTAAATTAAATACTCTTAAAATTGTATCATTCCTAAAGGGGTTTTTTTAATGAAATAAAATTTATATTAATAGTTTTTCATTATTTTTATTAAAAATACCTTGCATTATTATAGCTCATTTCTTTTATTATTATTTTCATTATGTGTGATTGCTCCCAGAATGAGTTGGTTAGATATTTTGTTGAGTTGTACATTTAGAGCGGAGTGGAACAAACACCGGTATTGTCCCGGCCAATACCACATGTACCTTAATTATAAAATTTCTTTTCGAACAACAACCAAAACACTCTCTCATTTCTTTTCTTCCATCTATTTTACTATGATAGTGGTATCAAAATATCGTGCTGTTGCTCAAGCCTTCTAAACAATGGCTCAGTGGAGGCCACTAACAAAAACCATTCTCCCTTTCACATCCTTCCTGGTTAGCACTGGTACTCTCGGCTAGGCTTATTGCACAAGCGCTACCCATCATGTTTGTTGTGACCTTCTTTGTTTTTGAATCTATTTCGCTCAAAAAATACCATAAAGAATTTTTAATAATGGTTAAATTAGTAGGTATAGAAGTTAAAATGTTTGATTAAATGGTATTACATGATGTTCTCTTTGTTCCTCTTTTTAGTTTTAATTTATTTAGTATTAGTGCTTTGACTCTTAGTCACAATTGTACTGCTAATTTCCTCTCTGATTCATGTGTTATCCAAGACCTTACTCGAGGCTTGATGATCAGGAAGGGTAGAAGACAAAGAAATCTATATTTTCTAGAATTAGGAATTGCTCGTTGTAATTCAATTTCTTCATCTTATGTAACGAGCAAAAGTAATGTGGCATTTTAGATTGGGACATCCCTTTGTTGTAAAAATTCAACTACTTCAAAATCAATTACAAATTCCTAGTTCTATACCCACGTTATCTTAACATTGTCGGATTTGTCATTTAGCCAAACAAAGCACGTGCTCACCCTTCACTCTGACAATCATATGTCCCCCTCAAACTCCTCGAGTTAGTGCATGGCCGATGTTTTGGACCCTCTTTTCATGTTAGCACACAAATGGTCATGAAATATTTTTCACTCGTTGTCGATGATCAGGCCAAGAGCCACATGGGTGTATCTCTTTAACTTCAAAATCGATGCTATGAATGTTTTCCGCACTCTTATAATATGATTTTCTGCCATCAATACAACACTCGCCATCAAATATTAGGTTAGATAATGCTCCAATGGCACTCCATGATTTCTTTCGCTCAAAAGGAATTGTCTCTTTCCATTCTTGTGTGGAAATTCTTGAACAAAATTATGTTGTTGAAAGAAAGCACCAACACATCCTTAATGTGGCTCAATCACTTCTTTTTTAATCAAATGTTCCTCTTTGCTATTAGGGTGAATGTTTTAACTGTAGTTTATTTAATTAACAGAACACCATCGCCATTGTTGTCCAACAAAAGTTCCTTTGAGTTGTTGAACAACAAGAAATCCATATATTTACATCTTCGTTTCTTTTCGATGCCCAAGTATTATGGTGCAACTCTTGTTAGCCAACAAACTGGCTACTTACTCCACTCGTTAGGCATTTGTTTTTCTTATTATCCCTTAGGGTATAAAGGATACGTTACTTGATTTAGAAAGCAATAAAGTACATCACTAGAAATTTTGTTTCTTTTCATGAAAATATTTTTTCCATTTGCTTAGTCCATGCCTATTAGTGAACATCTTAATCTCTTTCCTCATCATGTCATACTCGTCCTGAGTCAATTCCCTCGCTTAATCCTTCCTCACCAAAATCTCTCAACTTCTTCTTCACCTGAACCTATTGATGCTAACCAAAATCAAGCTTTACAACCTACATCTTGTCCACTCCGTATAACAAAATGTCCAGCTTATTTATCTGATTATCATTGTTATTTAGCTGCAAATCAATTTTTCAACTTGTCTAGTCTCTCTTCTCTAGCTCCTTTATATCCCATCTCTTCTTTCTTGAGTTACCATAGACTGTCCAAATCCCATCGAGCTTTTTGTTCTACAATAGCATTTCAAACTGGCCTCAAACTTTCTCTCACAAGTTATTGAGATGTCTCAAGGATGGCGAGATGCCATGGATATTGAGTTGAAAGCTTTAGAAAGCAATTGTAATGCCCCAAAAATACCCTAAAATTTTTATAATAATTTTATGATATATTCCGGGTATGAGTTGAGCAAAACTTGGGCTTTTTCGGGAAAACTGATAAATTGTGAAAAGTGAAATGAATATGTGAGCATATGATTAAATGTTATATGCTAAAGTGATTAAATGATTGAACCTGAAATAAACTCCAAGTAAAGAAATTTCGAATTTGTAAATGAGGACCTAAGGGTCAATTGAGAAATGTTTTTTGTGTTTAAGTGCAACAAAGTGATATATGTGCTATAAGGTAAATTGAGACAACTTAAATCCAAAAATGGGTTTTTGATGTGCCAAACATGGCCTTAGAGAAAATGAGTGACTTAAGACCAAGTATTCGTCTCAAGTTTACAAAGTAAAAACGTTTGGAGGCAAGTGAGAAGAGAGAAAGTTAGGTTTGCAAGAAGAATTGATTTTGATGTGATTCTTCCCATTCATTACTTCTTAAATGATCAAGCATCTGCTAAGAAGAGGATTCAAAGGGGTTTAAAGGTAAGAAACTAAAACCTAGATTTCTTTAAATGATGTTTGGGTTAGAAAAACTCTAATCCATCAATGGGTTTTACTCATGGTTGGTTTAAGTTGATGTTAAGAAGTTATTGGGAGTAATTCGCATGATTTGTTTTGGGTTTTTAGGGATTTATGAAGAAAAATAGCAAAAATGAGCAAAATGGTGCAATCCGTTGTGGGCTCTACGCCCACAAACGTAGGGAAGGTCCACATCGCGGCGTAGCCCCACGCCGCAGCATGGGTGCCTCGCCACAAGGAGGCCAAGGTTCCAAATGGCAACCCCTGTGCACGCTACTTCGCAGAACACTGTTCACAACGAGAATTTTTGTTGATTTTTGTTTCTAAAAGTCTCGTATTCATACACCGATAGTTTAAGGACCCTAATAAATGATTATTGGGGGTTCAAATAAGAATGAAACTAAAGTGAAAACGTGCCCGCACTCTCGCCTACAATATTCGTTAAGTGTGATTAGTGCTAGTTCACTAAATATGATGTGTGTGATTTGTTAAGGGCCAATGAGGATCACCTAACCTAAGACCAAGATTGAAGACATGGCAAGAAGAAAGAGATAGATTGGTTTGTTCTACCTTCTCCTATTCTAGTTTCAAGATTTGAAATGTTTGTTCTAAATACATAAGAAAAGCATATTGATTTGTTTTAATTGATTTGAGGCAATTGATTGTGAAATGTTTGCATATGAAAATTGCATGATTATTGAAAATGAACTGTTTATACAAATGTACATATTGTACTGTATTTTGATATAAAGGATTTGAACACCCTTAATAGAATGTTAACCGTTTAATTCGCATTAAAGATAGATTGATATACTAATAAGGGTCAAATTAGAAGTACTGCAAACAAACGTATTGATGTGTTACTCCAATCTGTAGCCTAGCGGGATTGCATCGGAGTAGTGTTCCTACGAATTGATTTTAATAACCAATAAAGAACCCATCGAGACTGCATTTATGTTATAAACAACAGTTTTTATACGCCACAAACACGTGGAACCCGCGTTTAATTCCGATATCCTCGTATGTATCTAAAAACATAGGTTAAATTCATTAAGCGCAGAATTGAATTGACTTTGAATTGTTGACATATCGGAATTTGGGGTGTTGGCCGATTGCTAATTGTTCGAATTAGCATTGTGAAATACATGATTTGGGCTATAAATTATTTATAACATATGAAAGGGGGAGGCTTGGGATGATCAATGAAACCATAAATGATCAGATATGAAATAAGTATATGTATTGTAATGGACATTAATCATCGAAAAGATTTGAAATTTTTACTAGTAAAACTGCATGATTTGACTTAAACTCAAATCGAAGAATGAAATTATAGAACCACTGGTTATGAAAAATGTTAGCGTATTGTTTTTATCAATGCGTTGTACCGAGTGATAGGCAAGTGATTGGAAAGCGACCCTGGGGCGGTCAAGTGAGCCAGAGAGTCAGCAAGAAAGAATTGCGTAGTATTCTCTGACATGGCGCATTCACCCATTTCTTTTGAAAATTGATATTTTGTAAAACAATTTGAACTCTTCTAAACATCTATTTTGTAAATTATTTTGAAAAAGCCATTATGTCTTTATGTAATTGTACTTTTGTATAAATGTAATGTTTATGGGCTTGCCCCAAATTGAAATCGCCAAAGAAAGATTTGAAAACGAAAAACGCTATATTAATGAAATGTATTTGAGCAAATGGATTGATTAATGGCTTCGGCCAAGGCCCCCATGTTTCGCTCAAACTAACTCCGTCAAATGAGCTCTGGTCGCCATAAAGAATGGCACTCGGTTCTTGTCACTCTTCCCCGTGAAACAACCGCTTGTCGCAAATGGGGGTGCATAAAATAAGTACAAAGTCGGGAGCGAGCAAAGCTGCTGAGTGCTACGAAAGCTCACCTTGTAGTGCGGGATACACATGACAGGAAGGTATTGATTTTCTGGATACTTTTTCTCCTGTGGCTAAATTTGTTACTATAAAACTTTTGCTCTTCTTGGCTGCCATTTTCATTTGGTCTCTTACTCAACTTGATGTAGCAAATGCTTTCCTTCACAGATATCTCATCGAAGAAGTCTATATGAATGTTCCCCCGGGTTATTCTTTCTGAAAGGGGGAGAAAATTCCTCTTAATGCAGTTTGTAGGTTGCATAAATCAATTTATGGGTTGCGTTAAGCTTCTCGTCAATGGTTCCACAAAATTCAACCTGTGCTTTGTTGGAAATGTGCAGATTTGGTTCAACTGCCACGATCATTCTTTTTATTCATCAAAAAAGTCAAGGTTCTCGTTTTCGCCCTCTTGGTGTATGTTGATGATATAATAATTGCTAGCAAATGATGGCGGCCTGTGACTTATTTGAAATCGCTCTTATGAATCCATTCAAAGTGAGAGACTGGGGCCCTTTCAAATATTTAGGTTTGAGATTGCACAAATAGCTGTTGGAATTTCATTTGTCAAATAAAATATGCACTATAATTACCTTTAAGCTAGATACTCAAGTTGTAAACCAAATGCTAATTATTCAAATGGAACCAAACCCCCAAGCTTCTAAAAGATGGTGGATTCCTGGAGGCTTCATCCCTCTTCACTTATAGGCGACTCATTGGTAAGTTGTTATGCCTTACTGTTACTAGACCTTATCTAAGTTTTTTAGTGAATTGCTTGAGTCAATTTTTGGCTGATCCTCGTATTTCACACTTACAAGAAGCTTTTTTGTGTCTTGCAGTACATCAAGAGAACTCTAGGACAAGGCACGTTCTTCCCATCTAATTCAAGTATTCAGTTGAAAGCTTTTTCAAATTTCCATTTAGGTCTGGTCCCGGGACATTACAAGTAATCAATCTCTAGTTTTTGTGTGTTTTTAGGTTCATCTCTCATATCATGGAAATCTAAGAAACAACAAATTGTGTCTCGTTCTTTGGCTGAAGCAGAGTATCTCTTTATGACGAACAATAGTACTTGTGAAAATCATGTGGTTATTAGCCTTGTTAAAGGATTTCCAAGTGCCTCATAATGGTCTAGCTCTACTTTTTTGTGACAATCAGGCTGCCCTCCATATTGCAAGCAACCCTGTTTATCATGAACGCACCAAGCATGTAGAAATTGATTATCACACAGTCCGTGAAAGAATACAAGGTGAATTGTGAATAAGCAAATTTTGGCTGTCACCACATCAAATCAACTAGCATATATCTTCACTAAAATACTTCATCTAACACAATTTCACACTCTTCTTTGTAAGATGGGAATTCATGATTTGTATTCTCCATCTTGAGGGGGAGTTTTACATTATTATAGCCCATTTCCTTATTTTTTTTCATTATATATCATATTGTTCTAGAAACGAAGTTGGTTAGGGGTATTTTTTGAGTTGGTATATTCTGCAGTATGGAATGTGAGCACCCATAGAAGGAAAATTTAATTATGTTAGCCCTTCTTTTGAAAAATGAAACAAATATTCTCTCATTGCTTCTTTCTTATTTGTTTCACGTGATAAATAAAAAACGGATTTTAACTAGATATTAACATTTTTTTTAAATAACTAGATATTAACATTTATAATTGTACTTTTAAATATTGATGTCGTTATTTTTAGGTAATTTTTAACTAGTGTGAATAGTGTTTATTATTTTTTATTTTAAAAAATTTATGTTTAATATTCTATGTAAATAAAAAATAGATTCAAAATAAGGAAAATTTAAGTGAATATAGAAATTTTAGTTAGTACAAATTTTGATAAAAATCAATGGATAAGAGCTATTTTTAAAAAGAAATCAAATTTGGTAAAATATTATTTTAAATATGAATATTCCATCTATTTATTTAATAGATGATTAGTTATTATAAATATATTTTTACATTAAAGGTTAATAAATCTAATAATTATATATAATGCTACAATTATTTTTTAATAAAAAGATTAAGAGTTTTTCTTTTTGAATAAATTAAAAAAATCAGAGTTAAAAAGATAAAATTAAAAAAAAAAATTAAATTAAATGGTTTGTGGGGTGGACGCGAGCTAAGGGCTAGGGGTGGCTGGGTCACTGTGGGGTGTTGGGGGTGGAGGGAGGGGATTGGTTTGGGCATAAGGGAAGGAGTTAGTGAATTCCAATGTGGTATAGTGTGTGTGGCCCAGAGGCATGATTGCCTGAAGGGCAATCGGTGGATTCACTAAAAACTCACTACCCATAAAACGAATATTTTTCCCAAAATTCATTAATATCAAAGTAAACTTTTGGGTATCCCTTTAATAACTTCCCCAAATATTGAAAATTGGCTGAATAATGCAATTACTTTAAAGAGAATATTGATTTATGATCACTTGAGTTGGAATGTGACTAATTAATAAAAGCTGGATGGAAGACCCAATTTTTAATTATGGTACCCCGCTTAATAATAATGAGTTTATCGTCATTTTAATTTCCTTTCCTTTAAAGATTCACCTTGATGATCATTTATTTATTTATTTTTAATTATTTTAACATAAGATGATAACAATCTTTATTTTTGTGGCGTGAAAAAAATGGTTGGAAGTGGAGATAGAGGTGGAGAAATTCAAAAGCTTTTTGAACCAATGGGTAAAGTTGAAAGTATCAATAAAATACGTTGTTAATGTGGAGCAATTCTAGGGGTTCTGATATTAAAATATGAATATTTTGGACATTGTTGAAAAAGAAAGAGTATTAGAAGAAAAAAAAAACACAAAAAATGTGAAGAATAGTTCCTTTTTATGAAAAACACAAAGAGGGCATGTCCAAGTTACAAATGTTGGGCGTCTTCCATTAGTGATGAGGTAGAAAATGGCTTGAAAGGGCGAGTTTGGTTTGATATGATCTTTTTATTAAAATAAAAAATAATTTTAGGTTATTTTTAAAATTATTATCCAATATAACCAGTTTTACGCCTTTTAAAAAATTCTTTAAACAAGTTAAAGTGTAATTAAAATTATGGTTTCAGTTTTATTAAAACGGTAATTAAAACAGATTTTATTTTTAATTAAAACTATTGAATTTACCTAATCAAAATGACAATTATGTTTCTACTATTTTTAAATTAAATTTAAAAGATAAAAATTAGTTTGGGTTCTTACGTTGTATAAGAGGATCATTTTTAACAAAAAATATCAAAAAGTTGCTTTAAATAAATATTATTCTTTATAAAAATGGTTAAGGTTTGAAACCCAAAAAATCTGAGAGGGTAAACATCGTATTTATTTCAAGAGCATTATTGAATTCAAAAGCACTTTAGTTTAGTGATAATCACTGAAATCTACAATTATTTTAAATATTTTTTTTCATTTTTATTAACCAAAACAACCAAATCGCTCAACATCCTTACACAAATCTTCATTTTTAATGGTATTGACAACGAAGAAAGTAGAAAAGGTGGAAATATGAACACGATGTGACCTGTGCATGGAAAAAGTAGAAAAAGGTAGAGACCATAATTCATAACGTAAGGCTTGAAAATTTATTTCCGTCTTCGTTGACTATAATTACTTGGCCATAATTTATGGGGAAAGTTGAAAAACCTTCTCATATTTTTTCAAATTTCCTCATTTACCCTCAAACTTCTTTTATCTAAAAAAGATCCTGACATTTATCTGGGAGAATTATGATTCAGGCCTCTTATTTAACAAAAGACGTGAAAGTATCCGAATTAAACCCTAAATCCAAGAGATCTAATAAATTTAAAATCAAGAACACAAAAATGGAAAATACCAAACTATCCTCCCGACCCTCACCCGCAACTCACCTAACCCCTCCCCATCCAATCCCAATCGATACCCACCCCTTACCTTCTTTTTGTTTTCTTTTTTCTTTTGATTTTGTTTTCTTTTAAATTTTTATTATTTACAGTCTGTCTTTAAGGTTTTTTTCCTTTTTATTGTACTTTTTCATATAAATCACTCCTCCAATTTTCCATCTTTAACCAAATTAAATTTTATAATTTTTAATTTCACGTTATAAGATAACATCTCATTTTCACTTATTTTGAAAAAATATACTTAACATAATTTTTATTCTCTTTAAAATTTAATTGATTTATTCAACAAAATTATTTATTATTTTATTTTATTTTTATTAGATTTTATTAATTAGATTTAATAATTCTAAAAGTTTAATAATTTTGACATTTAATTTTATTAAATGAATTATACATTTGAAATCTACTTAATAAAAATGTCTTTATTTTAAAATTTTCATTATTAAATATCTTTATATTTTAATTATATTTTAATTTTGTGTAATTAGCGTGTTAAATATAAACATATTCACATGTAACAATTAATAAGTAAAAATATATATAAATATATAATAAAGTAAATAATAATATAAACACACATATAATGGATAATGGATAGAAAATATATTTGAGTTCATTATTTTATTTGAGCTCACAATTATGGGGCTTATTAGATTTGTTATACATGTATAAGAGGTATTTTTATTAATTGTGCAAGACATATGAATTATGTGTACAAGCCGAGTATAAGCCATCTCTTATTTAACGATTTCAATTGATTTTTAAAAACTCAAATTATTATTATTTCCTAAACAAGGATGAAGGGCATTCCTTATAAATATTATTTGATCTCACATTCATCCAATGCATTTTCTTAATCTTGTACATATTCATTTTATAACTACTTTAATTATAATTTTTGAAAAAATAGATTTCAATTTTTTTTTCTTTTTTTTCTGAACTATAAAGATGGAAGTATGCCTATACTCATATTTAGTACCGAGGTTTATGAGATTTGTTACAATATACGCGGTATTTACATTAATTATGAAGGTAATGAACCAAGGTATAAGCATTGTACATGTCTAGTATTTTTCATGGATTTTAATCCTCACACTCATACGCATTTTTTTAACCTTGTACATATTCATTTTAAGGTATTTACACTAATTGTATAAGAGGTGTAAAACCCTTTTTTAAGGATTTCAATTAATTTTTAAAAACCTAAATGATTATTTCCTTAACCAAAAAATGGAGGACATTTATTATAAATAATGCTTAATTTTATGTTATTTCCTATTCATAATAACTTTTATTAATAATATTTCTAATTTTAATATTGTACTTATTTTTACATTTTTAAATTTTTATAAACCTAATTTAAAAAAAAGTTATAGAAGATATTATCACTATTACTTTAAATTTTATTCAGTTTCAAATATTAATTTTAAAATTAAATACTAAAACCGATTGTTACTGATTTTTGTTAAATAGTTAATATTTTTATATTATTTTTTTTATCTTTATTTAAAAATTTTAACATGTGGATTATATTTTTTTATTTATTTTTAAAATTTTAGGTCTATAAAAATTTATAATATTTAAGTAATAAAAATAAGATTATAGTATGAAAATAAGAAATTATTATAAATAAAAGTTATTATGAATAGGAATATATATTTAAGTAATAAAAATAAGATTATAGTATGAAAATAAGAAATTATTATAAATAAAAGTTATGAATAGGAATATATATATATATAGAAGTATATATATATATATATATATATATATATATATATATATATATATATATATATATATATATATATATATATATATTATAATCAATATTATTTATAATATATTTATTAGGTAGGTAAATGTATTTTATATATTAAAAGTAAATATAAAAAACAATAATTAATAAAAAATATAAAATTATGAATAATGATAAAATTATAAAACAGAAATGAAAAAAACTGGGTGTTTGGAAGGCTAAGTGGTTGCTTTGGGCGTCTTTAACCAGGAGAGAGATGTTGGGGTTTGTGAGGAAATGAGAGTATTTTTGTCTCATCAAAATATATGTCCTAATGTTTAATTTGTACGAGTTGATGTATTCTTTATTAAATCAAGGATCTCATCTAACCCTAAAGCATAATTGCCCCTCTGTAATTCAATTTAATCGCAACCATGATAAATAACTTTAAATGGATCAAACACAACACCTTAATTTAGCTATAAAATTGTGACGAGCGGTTGATGTGACTAAAATTTTAACCTAATTAACATTAAAAGTTTGAAGGTTTAATTTGGGAAAATAAAAACGGTAAATCAAAAAAACTGCAAAAGAACCAAAGAGCACCCGCGTGATCTTCTTACTGTTGCTTCAATGGATTGTTGAAATGCCCATGCCAGTCAGAGACCATGTCCTCCATCTGGTAGCTCTAACTCTGAGATAATCTCCTCCAAATTATGGGGAAATAAATAAAAGACGAAACCAAGGTAAACCCATATGTTTTTCTAACCAATAAAACCAACCCATTTGTTTAATCTGCTTGAAATTATTGTTGTTTGAATTTCCGGTTCATAATTGAAGATTTGCCATACTGTTTGTGCTGTTGTGAGTTGTCTTCCTAGTCCTTACTCGCAAAAATTGTTAGTATTAGCGCGACGTCCTAAACTGCCTGCCGATTAACCATCAACTCAAGTGAATATATGTAGCCATTGAATGTCCCAATGCCACAAAATGAGTGTCTCTCTACTCGAGACTCAAACATAAGTAAAAATGGTCACGTTGAGCCCATACAACCATACTCACCAAAATATAACCAACTATATTACAATAGTTTCAAGGGTTAATTACACACGCCTATGCCAAGTGTGACGACCGTCACCGGTAATACTAATGACACACATATACCGAGCCTTCCTAGCTACCGCACCCACTATAAGTGCCATTGCTAACCCATCCCGAGTCAATCCCGAATTCTATCACACAACTCGTTTGCGCACTTGTCTTAATTTTAGGCAATAGAAATTTTCGGTTTACACCGCTAGTCTCTTATGTAACACCCATTTTAAAACACATTTCATTCAAACCATTTCAAATATGCGGAAGCATTTTCGTTCACTACGGTAGGCCCATAAACATTTAAACAATTCACTTACAAAATAGCATACCATGCCTTTCAAAATATTACACAACATTGTTTCGAAATTTACTATTTTAAAAATACAAGATAAAGTCATGTCAAAATGATATTTATGCATATGTCAACAAGATACCCTCAATTCTTCCAAATATCCGCTTCTCGACCTCGCTCTTCCCGTTCTCGCTATCTATCACTCAGACTACAAGACGAGAACAATACGCTACATTTTCATGCTTAGTGGTTCTACATAATCCATTCCGCAGCCGCTTTAAACAACCATGCAATTTAACAATTCAAAACTTCCAAATCTTTATGGATGATCAATAAATACAATACATATACTTGTTATATATACAATCGCATACCATCGATCATCCCAAAATACACTTTCATATTCAATATTTCACAATCTCAAATCAATTCAAATACGCCCCACAAATTCAATTCTACGCATGACCAATTCGCTTACGTCAATCAATTCGCTTATACCTTAACAAATTTAACCTATGTCTGCGAGACAGATATTAGAGTCAACGGCACGGTCCCGCTACCGCAGTCAGATAAAACGCTTTATAACACAAGACGGCCCGTCAGCCGACCGGTTATAAACAATCAATTAATGAACACTACCGATACGGTCCTCACTGGCTACCGACCGTGAGTGACACATCAATAAAATCGCTCGCAGCATCGCTATTTCGACCTATCGGGTATACCACCTATTTTTAATACGAACTAAACTAAGTAACATTCTATTAAGGGTGTCCAAATATTTTATAAAGAAGGTACAATACATTTGTATAACTAGTTCACTTTCAATAAATATGCAATTTTCATATAAACATTTCAACCAAATTTTTCAAATCATTTAAAACAACTAATATACCTTTCTTATGCATTTAAAACAAGCATTTAAATATTGAAACGAATAAGAAAATACAGTAACAAACATACAAAAATCCTGAAACGATAAATAGGAAGTCGTAGAACAAACCCAAAAAGATTGTCGGCCCTTAATTCATATGTTCTCGAATTCGACCTCTAACCTGACTTTCCTCGTTAATCCCTAATCCATCACACATATTTCTACAATCAAAGAATAACCAAAGAAAATCATTTGTGCATTCTAGATTTTTGGTTAGGTTGATATCTACCCAATACACTTCTCACTTGCCAAATTTTCTGGGGACAATTGAGTCATATTTAGCTTATACATCCTTCATGGCACTATAGCTCTATTAGTCTATTTGTAGTAGGAATTTGAATCATCTTATTTGGATCACCCAAACACAAGTTATGGCATATTTATGCCAAACTGGTCGGTATGCCCAGCTCACTCGGTTACCTACTGTTTTTCTCAATTTCAGGGGTCTTAACTCCATAAATTGGCAATGGTCCCTTCTACTCATTTGAATCTATGGTTCTTAGGTTTCCTCTACAATTGGAATCATCCAATTTGGATCCCAAAACCTAAGTTATGGAATTTTATATTCAGATTACTCTTAATTTGCAAAACATAAGCAGATTTTTTCTTGCACATAGTTTTCCCTTGAAGGATTTCTGACACTTTTGAGGTTATAATTTGTATACCATTCCTTAAAGTAAATTATTCTCCTAGAAGTCATTTACCCAGAAATTTGAATCACTCAATTAGGATGAGTGAAACTCAACTCATGGTCTAAGTACCAAAACTACTCCTAAACACATAACTGCTTCAGAATTGAACCAGAAATTTATCCAAAATAGAGCATCACTTCAACGAATTTGGTCCAATTGGGTCCAAATTGGGTACCATTACTTCATGAAGTTTGTCTCTACTATAAGTCTAGTGTACTTAGCAATTTGAATCACCAATTAGATAAGAAATGACTAAGTTATGGCCAAACAAAACGTTGGTTTGAAAAAAATTGGCAGCATCTCTTGAAACACCATAATTTCCTCTTCGTGATTTTCTTCCAAAACACCTCAAAACTCAAAATAAATCATGTCAATCACTCCTGAATAAACATCCTAACATCATTCTAAACCAATCACAAATCCCATGGATGATTTAGGTTTCCCTAACTCAAACATCATTAAATAAAATTCAGGGTTGTGTTCTTACCTTGACTCTCTTGGAACCCTGCTTAGCTCCTCCCTTCTTCCTCTTTGATCACTTGACCAAAAAATGGATGATCTCCCACCAAAATCTGATATTCTTTCAACCCTAGCCTCTTCTACTCCCTCTCAAAACGTGATTGCTTAAGAATGAGCTCCCAAAGACCACTTTTGGTCTTTAAGTTTCACAAGTGTAAGGCCATGTTTGGCCTTCCACCCTATTTTCATTTCTCTTTTTTTTTTTTTTTTCTACTATTTGGTTTTTTTAATATCTCATTTCCTCAAGGCCTTGTTTGGTTACAAAATGCATTTTTGGGTTAAGTCCTCCCAAATGGCAATCTAACTCACACTTATTCCTATTTGCACTTAAATTCCCATATTTACACTTAGACATATAAACTCATTTACAATTGACTTTAGGTCCTCATTTTTCACATTTCCAAATTTGTCATTTTTCACTTGGGTAAATGCTTAATCTTTAAATCACTTATCAAATAACAATCAATATTCATTTAACAACTTTCGTAAATACCCGGCTTGACTCAATTTATACCCGAATATATAATAAAATCATAAAAATTAGTATTTTGGGCGTTACAACTCTCCCCACTTAAAAATTTCATTCGAAATTACCTTAGATGAACAAAGCTTATGATATTGTTGCCGCATTGTTTCTTCACCTCCCAAGTGGCTTCGCTTCCGCGGCTCTCCATAGCACTTCTCGACTAATGTAATCTTCTTGTCTGGCAAATTCTTTCACTTCCCGAGCCAAGATCTCTACTAGCTCATCTTCATATGTCAAATCTGGTCTAAGCTCAATTGTCTCCGAAGAGATTACATGTGATGGGTCTGATCGGTACCTCCTCAACATCGAAACATGGAATACGCATGATCTTTCCAAGTCCGAGGTAATGCCAATTCAGACGCTTAATGACCCACTTTTTCAATCACTTCACCATTCATCAAATCTAGGCTCAACTCATTCTTTTTTCTCAAATCGTGATCACCTTCTTCCAAGGCGATACTAAAATACTTTGTCGCGATCTCGAATCGAATGTCTTTCTTTCAAGCCTGGCCAGAGGACTTCATCCGTACCTTTAGCCTTTCTCCTGATCATTTCACTTTCTAGCTCCCGAATCAAGCTCTGACCAATTACTTTCTTTTCTGTTCAACCTCGGTCCAACACACCGTGTTCTCGTGATTTTCTTCCATATAATGCCTCAGAAGGCGCCATTCCAATGCTCGACGGGAAGCCGTTGTTGTAATACAACTAAACGAGGAATGTGTCTATCCTAACTACCCTCATAGTCGATCACAACTCTTAGCATTATCTTCCGCAACTGATCACTTTCCTCGACCGTCCATCCGTCAAGGTGGAACGTCAGACTAAAATTCGCCGAGCGCCCAAGGCCTTCTTGCAATTTTCCCCAAAATTCAAGTAAAACCTCGGATCTCGTCCAAATAATGGATATAGGAATCCTTACGTAACCGAACTATTTCCTTGATATACAAACGCTTAGCTCGTCATGAATATCGCTTCACCGTAGTAGAGCGATTTCACTCGGGTCAATCTACCCACTACAACCCAAACCGAAGCCGCGTTTTCTCCCCGCCAATGGTAACCCAACCATAAAATCCATGGTAATTCCGATCCCATTTCCACCGATTCCGATATCGTAATAATCCCATGAAATCCCTTGATGCTCATTTACTCTTTGGCAAACCAAACAATTTGGTTGGCCACTCGATATATCTCTTTTCATTCTGACCACCAAATGACATTTTTAAATCTTGATACATCTCAGGTTATCGGGATGTGGATAAAGAAAAGATCCACTATATGCCCTTTCAAGTATGGTTTTTCTCACCATTATCATCTGCACACAAACCCGATCTTTATAATACAAAAACCCCATCTTCATTTACCAGAATGCGATTTCTTTATTTTTTTCAATCCGCTTACTATAACATCACCCTAATCTTTCTTTGTGCCTCTTGCACTCGATTCAACAAACTCTGCCTCGCATCACTCGCTTTACCACTGCACATCGTCCTGGCAATGACAATGAGCATTCAACGCCGAAGCGCTTGCATTGTCTTTCTACTCAAAGCCACGGCCACTACATCGCCTTTCCGTGATCAATCACGCAGTCATAGTCCTTTTTATCAACTCCATCCATCTACGTTGTCTCAAGTTGCTTTCTCGCCAGAGGGCAAATACTTAAGACTCTTATGATCGCGGTAGATGAAACATTTTTCTCCATACAAATAATGTTCTGAAATTTTCAAATGTTGAAATACAATCATGGGCTAATTCCAAATCATGCGTGGGTAGTTCTTTCATGCTAGCTCAACTGCCTCAAGCATAGGCTACCACTTTACCCTTTCTCAGACGTGAGATATCCAAGTCCATTTAGTGAAGGCCACTAAAGATCACATATTCATCAAGTAGCCTACGAGTAAGAACCGGAGCTCCTGCTAAGATTGCTTTCACTTATCAAAACTTTTGACATTCTTTCACTCCCATTCAAATTTCACATTTTTCCTCGAGCAGCTCTCGCCATCAATGCGATCATCGAAACCCCTTAACAAATCTTCAGAGAACTCGCAGCCCCAAGAAATCCACGCACTCAGAACATTTCTTGGTGGCTTCCATTCGACAACTACTTCTATCTTCTTTAGATCCACTCGGATTCCTTCTTTCGATACAATGTGCCCAAGAAATGACACTCCATTCAACCAAAACTTCATCTGTATTTTTAGTTTCGCATGCCACCGCTTCTTTTTCAAAGTTCTAACACTACCCGGCGGTGTGTGTCGTGATTTTCCCATCTTTCATCACACAAGAATGTCGTTTCAGAACACTACTTTTAATAAACCGATCCACATGTCGTCGAAAAACACGATTCATTAGGTCCATGAAAGTCGCGTGGAGCATTTGTCAACCAAACGGCATTACAAGGAACTCATAATGTCCATATCGCGTTCTAAACGCCATCTTATGCACATCCATCTTTAATTTCAATCGATGATACCCGTGACGCAAGTCAATCTTCGAAGATACTGCAATTCTTCACCGGTCAAACAACCATCAATTTCAGCAACGGATACTTAAGTTCTTTATGGTCAACTTGTTCGCCTGTTCATAATCAATGCAAATGGCGTACCATCTTTCTTCTTAACAAAGCACGAGCTCCCCACGGGGATACACTTGGTCGAATAAACCGCTTTTTCTAGCAATTCTGCAACCGAAACTTCAATTCCTTTTAACTCCACCTGAGCCATTCTGGCACGTAATGGATGCCTATGGCACTGGTACAATCCGATACAATCCTCAATCTCCTCCGTGGAGGCAATCCGGCAACCTCCTAAACACGTCCTAAAGTCACTAACAAGAGGATATCTGACATGCTAGCCTCGCCCATCAGACACCACATAAGCCAAGTAGGTTTCACATCCTTTTCGCACCATTTTTCTAGCAAAGCAGCCGCGATATCACATTGGGGAGGTGGCTCGACCTCTCGCGATGAAAGTTACTTCATCCTCATTCTGTTCTCAAGGTCACTCTTTCATCTCTACAATCCACCATCACTTGCGGCCTGGACAACCAATCCATCCCCAAAATCACATCAAACTCCTTAAAGATAATTCAATCAAATCCCCGAAACCCATACTCAGATTCTGATTGTGGCAACTTCATACACTCCATTCACACAACACTATGCCCGAGCCGGTTCGCTGCCACCAAGATGTCATACTCGGCTCCACCTCTGGTGAAATTCTTCACACTAGGTATGTCAAGACAAATATATGAGTGGGTTGGACTCAGATCAATCAATGCATGTACAAGTAGTATCAGCATTCGGGAAATTACCAACTATCACATCCGGAGCTTCGATATCTTCCACTCGGCTTTCATCAGATATGCTCTAGCCGGAGCACCCGCCATCTTGCCTACTCAAGTTCCCGTGTCCCTCTGCCCCTAACACTTGGTGATGCAACACTTTTTTTGTTGCCTTTCTCGTGCCACCAAGCCGTGCACTCTCACCGGCGCGAAATGAACGAGCCTCGAACACCTCTCGCTTCTATGCTTCAGATCCACAAATCAAACAAGCACCTGTAGGTCTCCAACATTTCTCCTTATGATTTTTCCCATTACCGGGAGCAATGAGGAGCAATTGTCCCTAAGCACCTCCCCGTGTACTAGCAATCGACTAAGTGTTTAGAGTAGTATTCCTACTGCATCCGAGCTGTAGGGCCGACCGAACCCCGTGGTCCCCTCGAATCTCTTCCTGCCGTGGATTGAATCGGATCGACCTATTTTCTTTCCCCTCGTCTTTATCTTTTCTCTCTTTTTCCTCTTTCTTACTCTTCCACATTCAATGCACATGTCACAATTTTGGAAAATCATCATGAAAAATCCCGTGATACGGGCCCTAATAAGGTCATTAAGGCCGCCTTCAAACCTACGCACTTTTCTTCCTCACTACAAGTATCTCTAGAGCATACTGCCAACCGTGTGAATTCCCTTTGATATTCGTGACACTCATCCGTCTTTTGTCTCGACAGAAACTCTCTTCCTCATGTTAGCCAAATAGACGCGACCACATAATGCTTCAATTCATCCAAGAAGAACTTCCATGGGTCACTCTCTGGCTGGGCGCGGCCTGGTCACGTAAACCCACCACCGATAAGCCTCATCCCCGTAGTGTGGCTACCGTGACATTCCAAACTCTCATCCGGTACAATGCATTTCGTGACTAGCATTCGCCGTCCTTTTCGAAAGCCAATTCTCCGCCACAGAGGGCTCATCCTCTTCCGTCCCCATAAAATCTAATCTGTTTGCGACTTCGCCATCCTCCTCAATGGCCGATCACGAGGGCAACCATAGCTAGTCGGGTCGCTTCTTTGTAACGCCAGCTAACTCCGTCAAGGATATCAATAGCACCCCTGGGCAAGCAGTGTTCCCGCTCATTCATCGGGTGGAACATGGACGCGGTCCACCTTCCACACTAAAGAGGACCGTCTGACCCATTCCCTCGTAATCCTCAACCCTAAAAGGATCTGTATCCATGTTTCACCTATTAAGACCAGCAAGATCCGCATCAGAGTCACGTCATCCTTTATATGCAAATGCAATGCATGTTATAAACAATTTCAAAATTACTCAAAAAAAAATTCAAAATCATTTTGTAGAACCGCCTAAACCTAGGCTCTGATACCACTAAATGTAATGACCACTTAAAACACATTTTATTCGGGGTAAACCATTTCAAATACAAGTACATTTTTCGTCACTACGATAGGCCCATAAACATTTAAACACCACTTACAAATAGTACACCATGCCTTTCAAAAATATTACACAACATTGTTTCAAAATTTACTATTTTAAAATACAAGATAAAGTCATGCTCAAAAATGATATTTAGCGCATATGTCGCATACCTCAATTCTTTCCTGACTCGCGCTTCGATCTTGCCTCTTTCATGTTCGCATTCATCACTTCCGCACTCGCAAGATTGGTAAAACAACACGCTAAGCATTTTCATGCTTTTAGTGGTTCATACAAATCCATTCCTGCCAGCTTCGCCTTAAATCAAATCATGCACTTAACAATACACATCCTCCTTTGAAATACAAAGCCAAAAACGTGAAGGGAGAAAGGGAGATGCAGTGAGCTTAAGTTTTGATTTCTAGTGAGAGAGTGAGTGACTTCTCTTTAAGATCCCGGGCGATCGGACTGTCGAATTTCTTCGGGACAAGAAGGAAAGTTGCTCTACGCGGTGAGGACTACGCATGGGCACCGTTTTTAAGGAGTTTCGACAAACTCCGTGAAGTAGGGGTTTTATCCTACTTGTTTTACCCCTTGTTTAAGTGCTTTGTTGATGATTCTGGCTTGGTTTGAGGCCTGAACTAAGTCGCTTGATCTGGCCCCAAAAACTCGATCAAATTATAGCCCATTCGACACCGTGACAATCCACCTGACCGTTTCAAATGCTAGCCAGAGCAATTTATGTTATAAGTCAGGTTGTGATGTATGAGGCCGAATGGCTATTGGATTTCGGGTTCACGTGCTGAACCATGTTATGATTGGTCGTGAATAGTAAATTGAGGGTTTCACTATTCGCGAATAAGATTCGCTAAACATTTTTGCAAAATGTGTTTGGTCGAGTAATTCAACTGAATGCTTACAGTTGTTAATTGTAATTTCACGCGAAATTAATTTTGTGTAATGGATTGAGAATTAATATAACATGTTGTTGTGATTTAATTTATATCAATATATGCATGATGATGTATTTGTACGCAGTTATATGAATCAGGTCAAGATAACGATTTTACATATGCACCTGGCAACTCTAGAAATTAGTGTGTGCATGACATGAATTTTCTGAAAAACGAACATGGTTGCGAAAGGAATTTCACAGGATGATTTTTCGGAGAATGGTGTTGGGAGATGGTCCTACAATTACACGTCGAAGGAGCCCATGTATTGTTTTGGAAGGTTCTCCAACACATTCGCCTCGGAGGGTAGTCCCATATTTTTACCGAAATTCAGTAGTGTATTTTCAAGAACAACAAGTTTTGTTTTGAAAATGATATTTTTCTCATACATGGCTTAGGCAAGCGTAGCGAGCTTGGTGAGGACTGAGACATGGAACGACATTTAAAACATTCAAGTGATCACAAATTTACTTTGAGTGTGTGTTTACATTGAGCATTGCATATGCATCTAGTGAGTAACCCATTTAGATGATTCTCCCACTATCACATAGCTCACCCCGTCGAGGAATAATTTTTTCGTGCACAGGAGCGTTCAAGGAGACGACTATCATGTAGGCCATTTAAGAAATAGTTATATTGATACATATGTATTTATTACGATTAATTAAAATTTTAATATATGTTTGTATGGAGAGTAAGGTGTTAACTCTTGAACTACGTGAGATATACATTTATTGAATATTTATTTTGTGAGTATTGATGAAGGGACCCAGTAGCGTTATTTTACTCGCGTTTGGACCACAATGTGAGGTCGTTGTGTATGGATTGGGACCGGGTTATGTACTTTGGGTAGAGCTCCCCGTACAAGGGGCTACGCCACATTTTAGTTAGTAGTGTCGGGTTGGAGCATTGGATAGTATTCCGCGGGTTGATGGGTTGTGGACGCCGGGTTTGGGGCGTCGCATGCCACTTGAGTGAGCGATTCAAAGTGAGATTTGGGTCCTCTCAAATATTTTTTTAGGCTTGGAGATTGCAATAACAGTTGTTGGAATTTCTATTTGTTAGCAAAAATATGCACTATAATTACTCTCTTAAGCTAAATACTTGGGTTGTAAACCAGCCACTATTCAAATGGAACCAAACCTCAAGCTTTCTAAAAAAGATGGTGATTTGGTGGCTAATCCTTCTACTTATAGGAGACTCATTGGTAAGTTGTTATGCCTTACCATTACTAGACCTTATCTAAGTTTTTTAGTGAATCACTTGAGTCAATTTTTGGCTGCTCCTCGTACTTCACACTTACAAGAAGCTTTTTGTGTCTTACAATACATCAAGAGAACTCTAGGACAAGGCATGTTCTGCGAAATTCTAATTAGTATTCGGTTACTGAGCTTTTGAGTCGATTGAAGTGGTTGTCAGATCTGAGGCGAATCAAATCTATGGTTTTTGTGTGTTTTTGGGTTCATCTCTCATATCATGGAAATCCAAGAAACAACAAATTGTGTCTCATTCTTCAGCTGAAGCAAAGTATCGCTACATGGCGTGGCATGGCAAGGAGGTGTCCGGGTTGACAGCCGTCTGACCGCGGAAAATCTATCGTCTCGTGTCCTTGAGATATACTTGAGTAAAAATTGGCCACCTGGGCCCATACACCAATACTCATCAAAATACACCCAACTATATTCCAATATTTCAAGAGTTATTACATTACTCTTAATACAAACACATATTAAAATTATAAAAATTCTAATACATGTTATACCAAAAACAACAAAGCCCGCAACTTAGGCTTTCTTCAAAATCGACCTCTAAGATGAGTCTTCTTCTTGTTAAGCTCACGTACTGAAATGATATTCCTCGACAGGTGAGCTATTGCTGATAATTGGAGATTACCTAAATGGGTTACTCCCCACCTAAGTGCAGTGATTCAATGTAAACACACACTCAGTAAATTCGTGATCTACTTGAATGTCTAAATGTCGATCTGTGTTTCGAGTCTCAGAGCTCCCTCACACTTGCCTAAGCCATGTATGAGAAAACAAGGTTTCAAAACAAAACTTGTTGTTCTGGCTTACCTCTGCAGAGATTTGTTAAAAGTATAGGACTACCCTCAGAGCGAATGTGTTGGAGAACCTTCCTAAACAATTCATGGGTTCCTGCGACGTGATATTGTTGGACCATCTACCAACACCATTCTCCGGAAAATCATCCATTGAAATTCCTTTCACAACCATGTTCGTTTTTCTTTCAATTTCATGTCATGCACTCACACCTAATTTCTAGGTTACCTCGGTGCATATGAAATACATTATGCCATTTCAACACATTCGTGCTAATATATTCACATGCATATATATTAACATAATTAAATCACATACAACATGTTATGCAAATTCAATGCAATTTACACCAATATATATCAATTATGCATATATTCTCAAATTTGCACTCATACCACATGTTATTCAATTTTGGTCGACCATGCAAGAGTGGCTCACTTGAGCGATCACGTTCCATTTCCAATGGCCTACACACATAATTATATTTTATATAATTATGGCTTCTTGTTAACACATTAAGTTCATGCATTAACCTATTAATTTCCACACAACACAAGCCATTCAATTCAAACAATTTATTTTTTAACACATGGGCGTTTTTAGTCAATGTCACGCCCCATTCGCGGTCAGGCAGATTGGCGGATAGAGCCGTTTCGAGGGCTTGAGACCATCTTGGGACTCTTTACCTTTTATTTTTTTATTTTCCAGAGCTGAACCTTTTTAACAGGTATAAAAACAATTTTGTAATAACCAAAAATCATTTACATATACAAAGAACTACCACTTAGAATTGTTGTCCATAAAAATCTATACACATATACTAGTTCCATTTGCTTATACAAACATACATATATATGTCTAATACAAACATCGAGATCGCGGGCTTGATCTTTGGTGAGCACACATCTACGAGATGGCGTCTTGTTTGGTGTGGAATGTCCCGTCCTCTTTATCTCCTCTTCAATACCTACATGGATTGAACACCCGTGCTAAGCTTTACGCTTAGTGGGAACATATGACAGTAATGACCAATAACAATACTTGCCGTCACAATCTTTTTACATTTACTTTTCCTTATGCATATAACGAGGCCTAATTGTATGTGACTTCTAACTCATCATAATGTACACATGTAGGTTTTTATCCTTTTAGGGTTCCATATCATTATCCATGGTAAGTATCACTTCCACTGTGTCATGTCTTTTACAAGTTTCAATTCATATCTTCTACATATATGACATGTCGGATCATATTGAAAACAAACTTATACATCTGATGGAAAATCGGAACATATCAAAAGTCATATCAAATACATACGGTCGATTAGACGATACTGCCGTTTAATTCATTTAGTTATCGTTTTATTAAATTTTCGTTTTTAAAAGTGTCGCGACCCGAATCCCCGACTCGACCCGGTTGGCGGATCCAAGCCGAAGCCCAGTTTACTCTGACATTTTAGATTATCTTTCAAAGCATTCCATGTTTTGATTTTTTTATTAAATTCTATTTCAAAGGGTGTAGCGACCTTGAATCATTCGACCGGTTAGGCGGATCAATGGGCTTTAGTTTACTCAGAGCATTTTCGGTATCTTCTCAAAACATGTTGTTTGTGTTATTCCATTTTAGACTTTTTAATTACGCGGAATTAAGGGCAAGCCCATAAATATTTACAATTAACAAAATACATTTACAAATAATGCCTTTATATCCACATATACTCATGCTATTCATTTTCGCATGCTTTCTTTTTACACATCATTTATCATATCACAATATCACATTTCAATCACGATAATTCAATTCACAATTCAATTTATGAGATTTAACGCCATACATAAAAATCCATTTACACTCGTCAATGTTGGTTATTTCACTTTGACTATTCAATTCACATTTCGACAGTTAGTTTAATGAATCCATGCAATATCATTTGGTAATGTGCCTACACATTTTACAGTCGGTCTCCCATCATGACGGATCTTTGTTTGGTGCACCGAGCATGTGGTGTCGATGTGGTCCTCCATCATGACCGGATGCTGTTTTGTTGCACCAGGCATGTGGTATCTTCTTCGGTCCGTCATGGCGGATCGTTGTTTGTAGTTGCACCCAGAGCATGTGGTGTCAGGTATTGATGCTCCCCATTATGACGGATCTTTGTTTTGTTGCACCACGACATGTGGTATCACTTATTGGTCTCCCATCATGGCGGATGTTGTTTGGTGCACCCGACATGTGGTATTACCCCAGTCGGTCTCCGTCGCAGCGGATGTCGTTTGGTGCACCTCGACATGGTATCAATTCGTACCATCGCCATCATGACGGATGCGTTGGATGCATCTGTAGTGGAACATTTCTTGATACCGTATACCATCATGACGGATGCCAATTGGTGTGTCCCGCCAAGTGGGACATTAGACAATTGGGGTGCGCCGTGGCGGATCTTGGATTTGGTGCATCCCATCAGGCGTTGTCGAATATATCCCAACTGTTCACATTTATGGCGGATTTCGTTTGTGAATCCGTCTTTATCATCATTCACATTGCCGGTTTTCAAATATCACATTTCAATTCCATTTTCACTTTCGTGATACATTTATGGCGGTTAGTTTGGTGAATCCGTCCTTTATCATCACGTTCACATTCATTCGGTTTCAAATATCACATTTCAATTCCATATTCGCTTTTATTATCTTTTCAAAAAGATATACTCAATCTATGTACTTATTTCATATACCATTCCGTACTCATTTCATATACTCATTCACTTATAGTTCACATACTCATTCATGTGCTCATTTCATATCTGCATTCCATGTGCCACTCATTCATGTGCTCATTTCATATACTCATTCATGTATACTCATTCACATATTCATTCACGTATACTCATTCATATACTCATTCATGTGCTCATTTCATATACTCATTCATGTATACTCATTCACATATTCATTCACGTATACTCATTCATATACTCATTCATGTGCTCATTTCATATACTCATTCATGTATACTCATTCATATACTCATTCATATACTCATTCATGTGCTCATTTCATATACTCATTCACGTATACTCATTCATGTATTCATTCACATATTTCCTATCATTTGTTATCTTTTTCTAGTTATATGTGATAATAATCATATATAGCTTAACCACATTATGTGTTCATGACAAATTGCCTTTCATGTTCATATTCATGTTTCAGTTCGTTTTCATTTTTCCATATCACATTCATGTTTCATGAACACATCTATACATATTGCATTTCTTGTTTATATCTACATCCTTTCTTACCATGTATTCCAATTAACTTTAGCCAAGCGATTTGTACACTTGGTGCAACAATTCAATTTTCAGACAAGATGTGGGCACCAAATGCCATTAAATAGCATATGGTTAGATTCTAGACTCAATGAGCTTTCCATAAAGTCCAAGAATACCCATAATGGAGTCCTAACGGAGGAGTTATGCAAGTTGCAAGTTGTGACAAAAATCAGCAACTTACAGAACTTGTACCAGCAGTAGCAGCCGCTGTCTTTTATCATTTTCAGGGATCTTATCTTCATATTTGACAATGGTTCTTTGTACTAATTTGAAGCTAAGGTGCTAAGGGTTCTTCTCCAATTGGAATCACCCAAATCGGAGCATCGAAACTCAAGTTATGTCCTAAACAACCCAGGGGATTTACTCTGCTGTTCAAAAAACGAGGAACCAGAAATTTGGCTTGTACATATCCCACTTTGAGTGAATGTTTGGGCCACATAGAATCAGAATTTGAAGATACCTATTTTAGGATGTTTGGTTCGCAGCGAGTCATTTACAACCAACAACTTGAATCAATCAAATCTTATCGAAATGAGCAGTTATGGTCAAAAATACGAGGCGGTCAAAAAGCAGGAAAATAGAACACTACCTATAAAGTCTTATTTCACAGCTTTGTCTTGGTACCAGCTTCTCCGAATTTTCTTGCAGGAATGTGGGTTTTTCTTCACTTTCCATACATTGCTACCCCAAATCAACAATGTCTATATACACTTCAAACCACTCCAAATTCATCTTGTAATCTCAATTTTACTCAATTCATCTTTCATTACATATCTTTCCAACTAAAACTTTCAAATTTCTCCCAAAACCATTCTAATATGGGTCATAACCATACAGCAAACAAGTTAGTTCGAGTTTGTTCTATACTAACTCAATTACTTGCCATTTAACCATGAATCCAACTCAAGGTAGGATTCCATCTTTCATCTTGTTATATGGGGTTTTTCTTATGTAATTTGAGAAATCTAAGGTTATGATGAAATTCTAACAAAATTACAGAGATCAAAGGGATTTGTGTTGATTTCCGCCACAAAATTCATTTGGGTTAGGTTTACTCCTGACCACAACCATGGCTTGTGTATCATCCTGAATCCCATACAAAGTTCCATACCTTTTTGCTTTTCTTTACTTCTTCTCTTCTCTTCTTCTTCTCTTCCTCTTCCTCTTCCTCTTCTTCTTCTTCTCCCCTTCTCTTCTTTTCTTTACGGTTTGTTCTCCCCGAATGAGACCAGAGTGCAGAGATCTTAAACCAAATATCTCTCCTTAGGCCATGTTTGGCTCCCAAAAACCCCATTTTTTGGGTTAAGTTTTCATTATTTCCTTTAGTCTTCAATTCCTCTCTTTTTTACAAATCCGATTAGACAAATTCTAATTTGCTTTATCAACTTTTAACTTTATGACTATTGGATCCTTCTTTTTCATTTTTGGTCTCTCAAAAATGAGAGACCAATTAACCTTATCCATCTTTTGAGTTAAGGCCATGTTTGGCCTTTGCATTTTTAACTTCTTTTTCTCAAATTTCATATTTGCATATGGCTTTTATTGTTTTATGCCTTTTATGTCCTCAGAGTGGTAAAATTCACTTTTACCCTTAGCTTTATTATTAATTTCGGGTCTCTTGTTTTATTTTTTTCGAAAAATTCCATTTAGCTTTTAATATCTGCAAACAAGAGCGGTAGGGCATATTCGGGAGTGTTACAAAATCATACAACCGGAATTTGTTTTTAACGATCCAACGAACTTGATGGAAACGTCAGGTGAAGACAATCAATCGACATTGGTTCCACTTTTTGAAAGCTGATATCAATAACCACATTTTAAGGCCTCATACACACAAAAACACAATTTATCGTATCGCATTATACAACAAGCGCCCGGCGGTCGTAGGCGTCCCAACGAGCTCAAAGTGCGGCAACTAGTCCCGAGTTTTGGGGCCGTCAGCTTGACCTCTCACGGCCTCAAATCAACTAAACCATTAACAAAACACTTAAACAAGGGTTAAAGCAAGTAGGATAAAACCTTTACCTCACGAAATTTGTCGAAACTCCCCAAAATCGGTGCCACATGTAGCCCTTGTCGTAAGAGCAATTTTAAATGGCCGAAATCCAGACGGTCGGCGGGAATCTTAGAGAAGTTAACGCGCTCTCTGCAAACATAAAATTCCAGCCACTATAAATCCTTTTTCCTCTCCTTCACGTTTGGGTCTCTTTTGAAGAAGAAGATGACACTATTTACATTTTTGTGCCATTGCTCGTTTAACTTTAAAGAATAATGTCATCTATGTCCTTAAATCTTGGACTGGATGAAGCGGCATATCTTGGCAATCATTTAAATCATCTCTGCTCATGCAACATGTATCACATAAGTACATGTAATAGGTGACTTTGTCGCGTCGCATATCTCTCCGGCCATTTACGACACGACAGGTCACGCCGAAAAGCGTGAAATTAGGTATGCCGGGTCATTGAAGTGATGTGGTAGCTGTTACGCGAGGCGATTCCAGCGGTGAAATCTGTTTCGTCATCCGGATCTGAAAAATTCGGGTTTTGGCCCGAAGTGCTGATTTTGCCATTTTTCAAGAAAATTCGATTTTATCGGGGTTTTACAATGACGAACACTAGTACTTGTGAAATCATGTGGTTATTAGCCCTGTTAAAGGATTTTCAAATGCCTCATAATGGTCCAGCTCTACTTTTTTGTGATAATCAGACTACTCTCCATATTGCAAGAAACCATATTTATCATGAACGCACCAAGCATGTAGAAATTGATTATCACACAGTCTGTGAAAGAACACAAGCTGGAATTGTGAAGACAATGCATGTCACCACCTCAAATCAACTAGCAGATATCTTCATTAAAACACTTCATCCAACACAATTTCACACTCTTCTTTGCAAGATGAGAATTCATGATTTGTATTCTTCATCTTAGAGGGGAGTTTTACATTATTATAGCCCATTTCCTTTTCTTTTTTTTCATTATATATGAGATTGTTCTAGAATGAGTTGGTTAGGATATTTGTTGAGCTGTAAGTTCGGGTGAGTGGAACAGAGCACCCATAGAAGGTCCTGCCACAGCTTCACATATACCCACTATGTTAGCCTGCTGCTGAAAAATGAAATCAAATATTTTCTCATTTCTTCTTCCATATGTTTCAATGTGATAAATAAAAAACGGAGTTTTAACTAGATATTAGCATTTCCTTTAAAGCAAGCGAGATATTAATATTTATGATATACTTTTAAATATTGATGTTGTTATTAGATAATTTTTAACTAAGTGTGAATAGTGTTTATTATTTTTATTTAAAAAAAAAAATTATGTTTAATATTCTATAAAAAATAAAAATAGATTCAACATAAGAAAATTTTATGAATATAGAAATTTTAGTTAGTACAAATTTTGATAAAAATCAATGGATAAGAGCTATTTTTTAAAAAAGAAATCAAATTTATAAAATATGAATATCTATTTATTTATTTAATGCATGATTAGTTATTATAAATAAATATATTTTTATATTAAAGATGAATAAATATAATAATTATATATAATGCTACAATTTATATTTTTAATAAAAGATTAGAGTTTTTTTAATAAATTAAAAAATCAGAGTTAAAAGATAAAATTTTAAAATTAAATTAAATAGTTTGGGGTGGACGCGACCTAAGGGCTAGGGGTGGACTGGGTCACTGTGGGGTGTTGGGGTGGAGGGAGGGGATCGGTTTGGGCATAATAAGGGAAGGAGTTAGTGAATTCCACGTGGCGGCAATGGGCCCAGGGGCAAGGATTGTTTGAAGGGCAATCGGTGGGATTCACTAAAACTCAGTTACCCATAAACGAATATTTTTCCCCAAAATTCATTAATATCAAAAGTAAAACTTTTTGGGTATCCCTTTTTAATAACTTTCCCCAAATATTTCATGGCTGAATAATGTGAACACTGAAGAGGATATTGATTTATGATCTTTTGAGTTGAATGTGACTAATTAATAAAAGCTGGATGGAAGACCTAATTAATTACGGTACCTGCTTAATTAATAATGAGTTTATCATCATTTTAATTTCCTTTCCTTTTAAAGATTCAATTGATGATCATTTATTTATTAATTTTTAATTATTTTAACATAAGATGATAGCAATCTTTATTTTTTATGGCGTGAAAAAAATGGTTGGAAGTGGAGATGGATTTGGAGAAATTCAAAAGCTTTTTGAACCATATGGGTAAAGTTGAAAGTATCAATAAAGTCGTGGTTTATGAGGGGCAATTCTGAAGGTTCTGATCATAAAATATAAATATTTTAGACATTGTTAAAAAAGAAAGAGTAATAGAAAAAAAAAAAAAAAACACAAAAAATGTGATGAATAGTTCCTTTTTGTGAAAAACACAAAGAGGGCATGTCCAAGTTACAAATGTTGGGCGTCTTCCATTAGTGATGAGCTAGAAAATGGCTTGAGAGGGCGAGTTTAGGTTAATATGATATTTTTATTAAAATAAAAAATAATTTTAGGTTATTTTTAAAATTATTGTCCAATATAACCGTCTAATGTCTTTAAAATTTTAAATATAAGTTAAAGGCTATAGAGTAAAGACATGGTTTCAGTTTTTACATTAAAATGGTAATTAAAAACTGTGAATTTTATTTTTTAATTAAAACCTTATAGTTAAGTAAGACTTTAATTAAAAAAATGATACCATAATTTCTACTGTTTTTAAATTAAATTTAAAAGATAAAAAAATTAATTACTCTCTTACGTTTGTATAAGAGGATCATTTTTAACAAAAATATCAAAAGTTGCTTTAAATAAATATTATTCTTTAAAAAATATTAAAATGGTTAGTTTGAACCCAAAGCCGGAGAGGGCTAACATCGTATTTACTTCAAGAGCATTATTGAATTCAAAAGCACTTTAGTTTAGTGATAATTACTGAAATCTACAATTATTTTAAATGCTTTTCATTTTATTAATCAAAAACAACCAAATCGTCAACATCTTACACGAATCTTCATTATTGAGTTGTTTGTGGATCCCTTGCATCTGCACTGCAGGTCCTGAAAGAACTTCCATTATTTATGCCAATAATTATGCCTATAAGTGGAAAACTGCCGTGGCATTGACAACGAAGAAAGTAGAAAAAGGTCAGAATATGAAACATGATGTGACCTGTGCATGGAAAGTAGAAAAGCGTAGAGACCATAATTCAAGGAATGTGGCTACGAAATTTATTTCCGTCTTCGTTGACTATAATGACTTGGCCATAGTTTATGGGGAAAGATGAAAAACCTTCTCATATTTTTTCAAATTTCTCATTTACCCTCAAACTTCCTTTTATCTAAAAGATCCTAACATTTATCTCCGTAATTGGGAGAATTATGATTGGGAATATTATGATTCTGGCCTCTTATTTAACAAAATACGTGAAAGTATCCAAATTAAACCCAAAATCCAAAATATCTAATAAATTTAAAATCAAGAATACAAAAATTTGAAAATACCAAAACTATCCTTCCCGACCCCTCACTCAAGCAACTCACCTAACGCCCTCCGATCAATGCCCACGCTCACACAACCCCACCCCTACCTTCTTTTTGTTTTCTTTTTTCTTTTGATTTTTTGTTTTTGTTTTTGTTTTTTTAATTTTTATTATTTACAATCCGTCTTTTAAGGTTTTTTTTTCCTTTTTTATTGTACTTTTTTCATATAAATCACCCTCCATTTTCCCATTTTTAACTAAATTAAATTTTATAATTTTAATTAATGTTTATAATATATCTCTTATTTTCACTTTTTAAAAATATACTTAAATTTTTTTATTTTTTAAATATAATTCTTGATTTATTCAAAAATTATTTGTTCATTTATTTTATTTTTATTAATTACATTTAATAATTCTAAAAGTTTAAATAATTTTGACATTTAATTTTATTAAATAAATTATGCATTGAAAATCTACTTAATGAAATGTCTTTATTTTAAAATTTTCATTTATTAAATATCTTTATATTTTATTTATATTTATATTTTGTGTAATTAACGTGTTAAATATAAACATATTCACATATAACATTAATAAGGAAGCAGAAATATAAATATAATAAAGCAAATAATAGAAACGCACATATAATAGATAATGGATAGAAAACAGATTTCGGTTCATTATTTTATTTGAGCTCACAATTATGGGGCTTATTAGATTTGTTACACGTGTAAGATATTTTCATTAATTGTATAAGACATATAAACTAAATGTACAATCCTACTATTCTTTAAGAATTTCAATTGATTTTTAAAAATTCAAATTATTATTATTTCCTTAACAAGGATGAAGGACATTCCTTATAAATATTATTTGAACTCACATTCATTCTATGCATTTTCTTAATCTTGTACTTATTCATTTTATAACTACTTTAATTATAATTTTTACAAAAATAGATTTCAATTCTTTTTTTTCTTTTTTCTGAACTATAAAGATGAAAATATGCCTATGCTCACATTTAGTACCGAGGTTTATGATTTGTTGCAAATATATGGGTATTTTTAAAAGTCTTGCATTAATTGTACAAGAGGTGTAAAACCCTTTTTCAAGGATTTCAATTAATTTTTAAAAACCCAAATGATTATTTCCTTAACCCAAAAATGGAGGACATTTATTATAAATAATGCTTAATTTTGTGTTATTTCTATTCATAATAAATTTTTATTTATATTTCAATTTAATATTATATTTATTTTAAATTTTATAAACTTAATTTAAAGGGTTAATAGAGAGATATTATCACTATACTTTAAATTTTATCGAGTTTCAAGTATTAATTTTAAAATTAAATACTAAAGAAGCATTATTACTGAATTTTGTTAATTTAAATAGTTAAATGCTTTTATATTATTATTTTATCTTTATTTTAAAAATTTAACATGTGGGTTATATATATATATTGATGGGGTTTTGAAATAATAGGTGCGCGGGCTAAGGCCTTGAGAAGCCAACAAAGATTAAAAGCGAGACTTGCGTCTTAGAAATGGGCGTGATGACATCCCCAATTATAGGCCCAAAGCAGGCCCGTATCACGTAAATCAAACCAAATCTCACCCGATGAGGAAATGGGATAATTTTGATAGCGCGATATATAAGTCAAGCCGAATCTGCGATAGCAGTAGGATGATTACCGATAGCTGGCTTTGTTGTCAGCGTGTCGGTTGCGATAAGGAAAGAAAATCTCATCCCGCAAGAGTCCTTATCGTATCGGCCCCGGGAAAATCGCTCTGCTCAAATCTGTAGTGCGTCCCTAGTGAAAGTGTGAAACATTAAGCCCTCTAAAGCGATGCATGTTTTCTGCCGGGGAAGGCCCGGCTTAAGCATCGGAGCGGCCGCAGGC